>CM062215.1:112500-487500 GCA_031216445.1 Lateolabrax maculatus | reverse complement strand
CCCGGCGTTGTCCCGGTGGTTAACGTCACAGATCCGTCGCTCCAGACAGTACAGCACCACCTCCTGGACACGAGGAGACACGTGGACAGTCAATGAGACCAGAGCCTCCGGACTCTCAGAAACATCAACGCTGGTTTTGAACAGGTTTTGTTACTCCTGAGCCTCGATGTCGACAGAAGATTTGTGGGCAGATATTGTGTCACACAAGTTTCCTGTGTTAAGATGCCATCTGTGCATCCCTGCTGCAGCCATGTACGCACTACCCAGAAGAATTAATATGTACTATATATATATACACACACACCACTCCTCTCCGGCACTGTAGAGGGCGCTAATGACAAACCTAAAGAGAGCTCACCGGGAAGTGGACGACATCTGCACAAGTGGACACCGAATTTACACCACGTAGACGTGGAAAGTATAAACTGAGTTTAAGGAATGCTGGATGGTCATACATTTTGAAAGACCCTTTCATACCTTTTCATATGGACTGTTGCAGCTATTCGAGTGTAAAAAGTATATTTTAGGTTTTAATTGCTACCGAAAGCGAAGAGTGAGAACACAAACTCTTGTTGTTCCTGTTTCACCTCAGAGTGAGGAGGTCGATAGCTAATCTCTTACGTTGGGTTCAGACTACACGATATCAGCCCGACCCAACAGTCGAGACGTAAAATGGTCGTCAGGCGCGACAGTGGCTAATTATATCCCGTGTTGTGGATCATAGCGGACGGCAACCGATGTCTCATCTGGGACGCATCGCGATGTCCCGACAGAAAGACGTTCTGTTCTCTCTCCGAGTACGACAAATTCCACGACGTGCTCGTTGATGTCGACCAATAGGAGCACAGAACTGCTCTTCACCTGTAAACATGGCGATGTGAAAGAGGAACAATGTTGTCGGTGCTGCGAGGAGGAACAGAGGAGAGCCAGTATCACACACACCGTCATAACGCCCAAATCATTTAGTAATGTAACGCGTTTCTCCGCCTCAAAGGTGTGTAACGAAACACCCACAAGGAAATGACACATTAATGGTAAAAGAACAGTTCCACCTTAAGAGAAGGAGACGGAGACCTCCTTCCTTCTCTTCTTCTGCTGCTCGCTCCAAATGTTTGCAGCTTGAAAAAACTGTGTGTGTGTATGATTGTGTGTGTGTGTGTGTGAGTGTGTGTGTGTGTGTGAGTGTGTGAGTGAGTGTGTGTGTGAGTGAGTGTGTGTGTGTGTGTGTGAGTGTGTGAGTGAGTGTGTGTGTGAGTGAGTGTGTGTGTGAGTGTGTGTGTGTGTGTTAGTGTGTGAGTGTGTGTGTGTGAGTATGTGAGTGAGTGTGTGTGTGTGTGAGTGTGTGTGTGTGTGTGAGTATGTGAGTGAGTGTGTGTGTGTGTGAGTGTGTGTGTGTGTGTGTGTGTGTGTGTCTTGATGGATGACGGCTTCATTTGCAAACTGAGCTCGTTAGCTTCACCGCTGCACCTCAGCGAGAGAGAGCGAGCGAGGCAGGGTGACACTTGTGAGGCCTGACAAGAGCTGTCACACGGCACATGAAATATTCAGAGTGTGTGTGTGTGTGTGTGCAGGCATTTGTCAAACCACACACACACACACACACTTCTGCCTCCAAATGAATTCCAAACGTTGTCTGAATTTCAATAAAGTTCATCTGTGGAGACTCAGCGCTGTGACTTTAATGCCACAGGCTCGAGTCCAGCTGATAATATCAGCTGTAGACATGTTTGTCCTGAAGGTGGGGCTACAGGAGAGAAGATGGAGTTCAAATCTAAAGGGTTCATCCTCTGGGGGGCAGGAAAGAAAATAAATTTAGTTTCCTTGAGAGGTAAAATGAGTGAAATTAGTGAAATTTCCTTCAAGGAAATATTTTATTTATAGAAAAACGACAAAAATGAGTTCTAAATCAGCTCTTCTGTTGTTTAAATCTTCACACTGTCGCTGTGTGTTTCAATCTGTTTGTTTTTATTAACAAACCAGAGAGAGACAAGAGGATGTGAGTGTTCAAAACAAAAAGACGAAAAAAAAGTTCATATTTGTACAAATCTGACTCTAAATTTTAATCTCATAATTTCTTATTGTGAGTGAGGTGGAAAAGAAATCGATCAATTTAATACAATTTGCTAACTTATACACATATATATTTAATAATAATAAATAATCGTAAAATCACGTTGTTTTTATCACATTTAGCCTGAAAATGATGACTGTAAAGATTGAAACTGTAACTTCTGCAGAATCATTATTTTAAAACAGATTTTTACTCAGATTTAAGCTGTCAGTCATGAAAATACAAATCAGTCTTTTAGGTTTTTTAGTAACACTTGGTAACTTCAGCAAGGTTCAGACCAGTTGGAGCTTTATTTCATCAGAACTTTAAAAAGGTTGTCAACCCTTCTCCAGTTGTTTTATTCACAAGTGTCAGTTTTATTTTAAAGCAATAAATGTGAAATACAAAGCCTGCAGAGGAAGCAACTGGAAAGAAAACAGAGACATTTACAGTTCAGACTTTCTAAAATTCAATCAATTACACAAATGTTCACAAATCAACAAGTCAAACGTTTCCCTAGTGGAAATCTGAGGCTTCGACCCCCCCCCCCCTCGTTACCTCATATCCCAGGCGGGCGGCGCGCTGCAGCAGCGTCTCTCCGGCGTTTTTGTTCACGATGAGCCGCCGAACTTCAGGAGGGGCAGGCCGGGTGATGTGTGTGTGCTGTGGAGAGGGAGGCCGACGGCCGGGCGAGCGAGGCGGGGAGACCTGTGTGTGTGTGTGTGGAGAGAGACATTTAAAGCGATTAACATCCGCTTGAGGATTGGTTTTATTACCCACAAAGCAATTAAACACACACACACACAAACAGGCGCTCGCTCTCTTTCGACATCCATCACTGTCAGATGTTTTCTCCTTAACACACACGCACGCACACACACACACACACACACACACACACACACACTCCTAGTTTTCCCTGGCGTGGTCGAAAATAGCGCTGTCACCACCTCTGCTGCCTCGACTCTGTCTTTGTGTGTTTTCTGTGTGTGTGATTTCTGTGTGTGTGTGTGTGTGGAAGGCCCGAGGCTGATGACAGAAAGCTCAGGCTGCCTGTCGCTGCCTGTCGCTGCCTGTAGTTGCCTGTAGTTGCCTGTCGCTGCCTGTCGCTGCCTGTAGTTGCCTGTAGTTGCCTGTTGCTGCCTGTAGTTGCCTGTAGTTGCCTGTCGCTGCCTGTAGTTGCCTGTCGCTGCCTGTAGTTGCCTGTCGCTGCCTGTAGTTGCCTGTCGTTGCCTGTCGTTGCCTGTCGCTGCCTGTCGCTGCCTGTAGTTGCCTGTCGCTGCCTGTCGCTGCCTGTCGCTGCCTGTAGTTGCCTGTCGTTGCCTGTAGTTGCCTGTCGTTGCCTGTAGTTGCCTGTCGCTGCCTGTCGCTGCCTGTCGCTGCCTGTAGTTGCCTGTCGTTGCCTGTAGTTGCCTGTTGTTGCCTGTATTTGCCTGTCGTTGCCTGTCGTTGCCTGTCGCTGCCTGTAGTTGCCTGTCGTTGCCTGTAGTTGCCTGTATTTGCCTGTCGTTGCCTGTCGTTGCCTGTCGTTGCCTGTAGTTGCCTGTCGTTGCCTGTATTTGCCTGTCGTTGCCTGTCGTTGCCTGTCGCTGCCTGTAGTTGCCTGTCGCTGCCTGTAGTTGCCTGTAGTTGCCTGTCGCTGCCTGTCGCTGCCTGTAGTTGCCTGTAGTTGCCTGTTGCTGCCTGTAGTTGCCTGTAGTTGCCTGTCGCTGCCTGTCGCTGCCTGTCGCTGCCTGTCGCTGCCTGTAGTTGCCTGTCGCTGCCTGTAGTTGCCTGTCGTTGCCTGTCGTTGCCTGTCGCTGCCTGTCGCTGCCTGTAGTTGCCTGTCGCTGCCTGTCGCTGCCTGTCGCTGCCTGTAGTTGCCTGTCGTTGCCTGTAGTTGCCTGTCGTTGCCTGTAGTTGCCTGTCGCTGCCTGTCGCTGCCTGTCGCTGCCTGTAGTTGCCTGTCGTTGCCTGTAGTTGCCTGTTGTTGCCTGTATTTGCCTGTCGTTGCCTGTCGTTGCCTGTCGCTGCCTGTAGTTGCCTGTCGTTGCCTGTAGTTGCCTGTATTTGCCTGTCGTTGCCTGTCGTTGCCTGTCGTTGCCTGTAGTTGCCTGTCGTTGCCTGTATTTGCCTGTCGTTGCCTGTCGTTGCCTGTCGCTGCCTGTAGTTGCCTGTCGTTGCCTGTAGTTGCCTGTCGTTGCCTGTATTTGCCTGTCGTTGCCTGTCGCTGCCTGTAGTTGCCTGTCGTTGCCTGTAGTTGCCTGTCGTTGCCTGTATTTGCCTGTCGTTGCCTGTCGTTGCCTGTAGTTGCCTGTCGTTGCCTGTAGTTGCCTGTCGTTGCCTGTCGCTGCCTGTAGTTGCCTGTCGTTGCCTGTCGTTGCCTGTAGTTGCCTGTCTTAATATTTTGCTCAATTGAGTAAGTACATGTCTGTTTGTAGTTAACATTAATTTTGAGTTTTAAATGAGCATTTCATTTGTGTATTTCTTTGTACTTGTATTGAAATTTAATCATTTTTATTATTAAATTTGTATTCGAATTTTTCTAAATTAAAGCTAAAATGTGTGTGTATTTTCTGAGCGAGGATAATCGGAGGCAGGTAGAGACGGATAAAAAGCTGCATCGCTGAGCTGCTGACGCCACGGCAACCGTCTCCGCTGCTTAGCAGCCAGACAGTGTGTGCGTGTTAATGTGTTTGTGTGTGTAATGTGTGTGCGCAGGCGTCTGTCAAACGAAGCCGCTCGCCGCCACGCATCAGCAAACAGGATGCGAGCTTTGCCCTGGAGGTGTGTGTGTGTGTGTGTGTGTGTGTGTGTGTGTGTGTTTTGTAGCGCAGCAGATTCAAACAAGGAGGAGGAGGGTCGAACGAGCGAGCGTGAGACAGTGTGTGTGTTTAGTGTGTGTTTTGGTGTGTGTGCGTCCTCGCTGCCCTGAGGAAATCTCCGGTGCAGCAGCTGTCAAAACGGCCGCCGCCACACACACACACACACACACTCACTCACACACACACACACACACTCACACACTCACACACCCACACACACACACACACAGTACATGTGGAGAATATTATTCTTCCTCCATAACCTTCAATCACTCCCTCCCTCCTTCCCTCGCTCGCTCTCTCCTTCACTTTAATCTGCAGTGAATTGAATTACTCACACACTAACACACACACACAGACACGCACACACACACTGACACACACACACACACACATCCCTGCTGAGCTTTCCCAGCGAGCTCCAATCAGGACGATAATTGCAGCGATTAACGAGAGGGAGGAAAGAAAAAAGGAAAAACTGAAGAAGTGATTGTGTTTTTAACTATTTGTCATCACAGTTTCTCACAATATTTATCATCTGTGTGTGTTTCAATGTGTTTCAGTGTGTATGTGTCAGTGTGTGTGTGTGTGTTAGTGTTTCAGTGTGTATGTGTGTGTGTGTGTGTGTGTTTCAGTGTGTATGTGTCAGTGTGTGTGTGTGTTAGTGCGTCAGTGTGTGTGTGTGAGTTTCAGGGTGTATGTGTCAGTGTGTGTGTGTGTTAGTGTGTCAGTGTGTGTGTGTGTGTGTCAGTGTGTGTGTGTGTGTTTCAGTGTGTCAGTGTGTGTGTGTGTATGTTAGTGTGTCAGTGTGTGTGTGTGAGTTTCAGTGTGTATGTGTCAGTGTGTGTGTGTGTTAGTGTGTCAGTGTGTGTGTGTGTGTGTGTCAGTGTGTGTGTGTGTTTCAGTGTGTATGTGTGTGTGTGTTTCAGTGTGTTTCAGTGTGTATGTGTCAGTGTGTGTGTGTGTGTATGTGTCTGTGTGTGTGTGTGTGTGAATGTGTCAGTGTGTGCGTGTTAAGAGTTAAATGTGTTTCTTTGATGTGCAGCAGTGACGATGACGATGATGATGATGATGATGACGATGTGTGTTTTCATGTGTTCTTAACAGAAGAAGAAGAAAGTTTCTGTGTGTTTGAGTTGTGCTGCAGCTGTTTCTTCTTCACGCTCCCGACCCACCAGCACCGCTCCATACCTGAAGACCAAACGAGCCCCCCCGCACGCCTCTGCGGGTGCGTTTGATTGAGTATTTCCACCCGCCAG
This sequence comes from Lateolabrax maculatus, assembly GCA_031216445.1. NCBI lineage: Eukaryota > Metazoa > Chordata > Actinopteri > Acropomatiformes > Lateolabracidae > Lateolabrax > Lateolabrax maculatus. Next base: position 481,387 of record CM062215.1, on the reverse strand, counting down.
ATTTTTATCTTGTGTTACACAAAGAGAATATTTTCTATTTTCTAACCGATTTCTAATCGGTTTTGCCTTCAAATTAGTTTTAAGTGAGAATCTATCGAGGAAGATAGAAAAACAAAAACCAAGCGCTCACCTGTCCACTCCTCTCCTCCCCATCATCGTCGCTTCCTCCCCCGTCTCTCCCCTCCTCCCTCGCCGCCTCTCCCCCCGTGTGCTTCGTCTTGCAGGGACGCTTCCCCTTCGGCTTGTTGAGGTCGTCGTCGTCGTGGCAGCGGAAGGGATGGGGGTCAGGTGATGAGGAGGAGGGAGGAAGGGGAGGTAAGGACGGGAGGAAACTGGAGACCCTGCGACTCTCTCTCAGCTTCTGGTGCTTGTCCTGGAGGCGGGAGGAGGTGGGGGGGGTAAAGGATGCAGGGGGGGGTTGCCGGGGGGCGGAGACGCACGGTTGCCGAGGAAGATGGGCGGCAGAGGAGGGTGGTGCCACGTGGAAAACTGAAAGAAAACACAGGAAGTCATCAGCCGTTGTTTTCAGGACGAAGACGTTGCTACATGCTAACCTCAGCTTCAGCAGGCACCAATAAAAAAGGTCGCATTTGAAGCGACCTCGTACGACGCGTACGGCCGGACATATTCACGCCTGCTGGTGTCTGACGTGAGCACACACTGCAGGAAATACATTAGTGTTCTTACTTTTTAAATCAATTATTTAAATGTGACCGTATGGTCCAAAAAGAAAATGGTGGTAATAACAGAGTTTAAACCGTGCAGCGTCTTCGTAAAGACGAATCTGAAAGTGTAAATGGCCGCTGTCATGGTGGATGTGGAGAATCGGGACCTTTTTGATCCCGAAGAAAAGTTAAAAACATGAAGATTGTCAGGCGTCTGTTTTCTCTGGTTTCAGAGACGATGATGATCCTCTGGAAGAGGAAGTCACTCTCAATCTAAAAATATGTGTTTCATGCCTGCGAGTTCAGACTCAGGAGGAGGCTAAACCAATCAGGTACTAATGTTTCCTCCTGAACTTGTGATATTAAAACTTTTCGTGCGGCTTCATCACCCTTCTGCTGCTTCTTCTCTGGGTTTTTCTTGCGTCTTGTGTGCATGTACGTGCACGACTTCCCTCCAACAAATGAGCGGCTGTCTGTCCTTCAGCGGGGGACGAGTTAGATAATAAGAGACAGGAAGAGAGAGAGAGAGGAACAAAGAAACACAGAGTCTCCTCGCTCGAGTGGAGCGGCGATGCGAGGGGCGAACGAGGTAGCACATGATGGGGGAGGGGAGGAGAGAGAGAGGGAGAGTTTTCTGTTTTCCATTGCAGACGCCTGCAGGAAACACACACACACACACACACACACACACACAAGACCAGTGTGTAAAATACGTAAATGCTGCGACGTGCACACACACACGCACGTCAACACACACACACACACACACACACACACACAGCCAGAGGTTGTTTCTGGGAGTCACGTCGCTTCCATCTGCTGAATTATTTATAAGCCTGGACACACACACACACACACACACACACAGATGTTTCACACACCCACACACTCATTCTCAGCGAACAGGATTAACATAAACAACATAATGAAGGTGTGCACACGTGCGCGCTGGTCATATTAAGTGTGTGCGTTGCAGTAAACAACGAATTGTCAAACTGCAGCATTTATTGTTTTTTCAAGTGTGACATCATCGGTATTGGGCCACGCCCCCCGACGGTCCATCATGAAGTTGTACATGAAGAGGAAAAAGTTGGCAGATGTGACGTCAGGTTTAACCATTCACTCCTACGAACCTGCATGTCTTTGGACTTCGGGAAGCCGGAGAGAACCCACACAGAACGGCCCCAGAACCTTCTTCCACAGTGCAGAAATACTTCACTAAAACCTTTCACAGAGTTAAATATTGGATCCTTCAAGGTACGAAAGATGATGTATAGTTTGTATCTTCTGCACTCGAGAATTCGTACAAACAAAATATTCTCTTCGTGTAAAACAAGATAAAAGAACATTGTAGTTCTTGTAAGTCTAAAAATCGATTGTTAGATGCATCGTGATTCTCTTCAAAAGATTCTGTCTCGATGCTGAAAACTCAATAATCAAAGGCTACTTCTTGAGTTTTGGTGTCGCTACCCGATCAGTAACATTACATCCTGCATCGTTCGGTACTGCGATCAGTTTTTAAAAAGTTTTAATTGATAAAAATCAGAATGAAACACAGAATTTGTTCTGGAGCTGATGATTGAAGTCCCTGACGAGTTTCGCTTCCAAAGATCAAACATTATTGTTTTATAATCGCATCGTGAGGTGGCTGGAGACTCCCACCCTTACTTCAACTGGATTGGTCTAATCAGCAACATCACTGAAAACACCTGTGGGGTCTTTAATCTATAACAATGCATCACATTTAATATGTTGATCACATGTTTGTGTGTAAAATCAAAGTGACTCAGGCTGCTAAAGCCTCATAATTGTACATAAGAACAGTACGTGAAGAAATGTACTTAAAGTTACTTTTTATTACTGCATATATAAATATGAGGATCAGCTGGTGGGAACGCAGGATATACAGCGATGTCACCACCTATGTAACGCCGCGTTTGGCGTTAATTGGATTTATTTAATATTTCATTTGAGTGAAGTGACGTCCTGACAGGAGCATGTGGAGCCTCCGAACGCAGCAACAAACAGACAGAAGAAGAAAAAGAAGAACAAGAGGCTGCTAACACATTCCCTATGCATTACTGTGTGTGTGTGTGTGTGTGTTTGTGTGTGTGTGTGTGTGTGTGTGTGTGACAGCTCCATCTGGGAGATGTTAGACGGCTATTAGCACGCCACGGCTTCATACACACACATATACACACATGTACACGTCAGGAAACACACACATCGTCGGCGTTGTTCCACTCGTGAGCGCCGACAGTCAGAGACAGGAAAAAGAGAGACGAGAGGGGGAGACGAAGGGGGAGGAGGAGGAGGAGGAGGAGGAGGGCTGACGACAGCAGAGAGACGAGAAGAGATTTTATCACCAGAAGAACTCACAGCTGCTGCCTTCAGAATAAAAGCTTCCCTAAAAATCAGCAGCACAAACACAGGCTGGGACGGGTTTTTTTCTGATCCACTCTCAAATTTGACAAACTACATATCGCTTGAAAGCACAAAGTCTCACGAGTCTGTATGTATAACCTCTTTCAAGATCCTGCAACAGCAACTGCTTATTTTGTGAAAGGAGCGCATCCATAACAAATGAGAAAACTATTCAAATTTTAAAAACTGGCCAGAATATTTTTTTCAGAATCACAGAGGTTGTTTTTCACAATGATTTCAAAGGTCTGACTCATTTCCTGTTTACATTCATCCATATGGAAGCAGAAACAGATTTTCCAGGTGAAAAGGTGACTGTTGAAGCAGAAACCGCCTTAAAACAACATTTATAATTAACATTTAGTAAATTGCTGGTTTACCTCTGGGGTCGTCCTTCCTCAGAAACATAGGATCACACCTGCCCCCGTTGACTTCTGACCTCCCCCTGACGACGGGGACGTCCATTCTGAACTTCCTGCTGACCTCTGCTGACCTCTGGCTGGCGGGCAGCCATTGGCTGAGGTCCCCTGGGAGGCGGGGCTTGTTGAGCCGCAGGCCGTTTAGCTCGATGCAAACCTTCAGCTTCTTCACGTCCTCCAGGGTCGAGTCTTTAATGGATAACAGCCGATGAACGGTCAGGAGGGATGAAACAACAATCAGTCAAAGATTAAGAAAAATAATAATGCCAAATTAATAAGTACACTCAATAAATCGTATCATCAGGCACTACAGATATACAGTTGTGTGTCATCTGTATAGCAATAAACTAAGAAAACACCATCCAGGGAAACTCTTACCGTTGGTTAACTTCTTGTTGGGGTTTCCCATCCTGTCCTCCTCCTCCCTCTCCTCCTCCTTCTCCTCCTCCCTCCCTCTCTTCAGCCGGCTGCTGATGATGCTACTCTGGTGGAAAGGCTCCAGACTAAATATACGTCTCCTGTTTATCGCTATGCTGGGATTCAAACCTCCGACACCCGGCATGGAGGTTGGCGTGGAGGTGTTTCCCTGAAACAGGCCCCTGGCCGTGGACAAAAACCTTTGCTGTTGATGTTGTGGTTGTAAGATAAAACTCTTATCTTCTTTGTTCTTCTCCTCCTCCTGCAGACCTCCTAGTTCTTCTTTGTTGTTCTTCTGCTCCTCCACTGAGCCATCATCCTTCTCTCGGGGAGCAGGGACGTTGTCGGAGTGGTGGCACATCGGCAGGACGGGGAGGCGGCTGTGAGGGCAACATGGAAGGAAATCTACATAGACAAAGACAAACAAAATAATAGTTTGTTTGAAATTCAGTGTCAACATGTCCCTAATAACATTGGATTTTGCTCCTCTGTAACCTTCCCTAAAGAACACAGATGAAAATGATGACTTTAAAGCCTTTCTCAAGCAAGACAAGATCTTCTTTTAAAATTTGTTTTCATATTAGGTCCTATATAAATCTCTTGTAAAAAGCTTCTTCTGGCCTTTTTTTTTTTTAAATATGTACTTGACAATATGCAGATGACACTTTGATGTATCTCCATCTGAACCCTGGTTACCTTGTTGTTTCCTTCTGATAACGAGATAATCAATCAAAAACTAGTGTTGACATATCAAGATCATTATTCTGTTATATTGATGAAATAAAATGACTTATGTCGAAAGTCATGAAGATAATAATCATCAAAAAAAGCAATTTTTTTTATCCAAAGGTCATAATTTAATTTATTGCCAAGTAGGTTTTTACATGTGTGAAATTTGCTTTGGTATTTTGGTGCATAATGTTCACAATAAACAAAGTATGAAAAAAGACAAAAGAAATACTGCAAAAGTCCAGAATGTATACCCTATTTATGATTCTTGACTTATTCAGTACTTCTTTTTCATCACTACGTTTATTATGACTGTTCGGATTCTTCATCTACAGAATTTCTTTTTTTTTTATCTGCTTCTCTTGGCTTCTGTACAGTTTTGGTCACTTTTTTCAAAACTTTGGTCAAATTGCTGAATCTCAGAAACAAAATATGATTTGTTGAACTATGAAAAATGGTGGAAAACGGCGTAAACACACAACAGGCTGCATCATCGACCGTCTGGGATTCGAACCTGCAACCTTCAATTCACATGCTGTTTACTTCGACCTTTGACCTTTAAAAAGGAAATCTGTTCTTAAACACTGACTCAGATTTCACACAAACACTCTCGGCTGCTTTCTCGGTCAAAAGCAGCCGAGCAGATCAAACACAGCCGCCTCTCTCTCTCTCTCTATGATCTTTCCATTCTCTTATGTCTCTCGCTCATTTTTTCCATCTTTATCTTTCCGTCTTCACTGACTCTCTCTCCCTATTTCTGTCCATATATTCCCATGCTCTCTCTCTCTCTCTCCCTCTGTCTCTGCATCCCGTGGCTCCTGGCCACATTACGTGCCATGGCAACAGGCCATCAAAGGCAATCGTCATGGCAACGTTGTTGTCTGGGCGCGTACACTGAACATCCAACGAACAGCGGCTGCCGACGTGCTCTTGAGCAACGGAACCTGATGCTTCGTCCTCATGTCTTCTACCTTTACACAGGAAGGAGGAAGTACTCAGGTCCTTTACTGCAGTAAAAGTACTAATACGTATTGCACAAATACTAATCAGTTGCATGTAGTTTAAGTATTTCCACAGTAAAATGTCCCCTGTGCCTGTTGTACTATTATATATTCTATCATTAGATTATTATTCCTCATCATTCACGGAAAAGCAGGATTTTACTGTTGGAGCTCATTTTGAACTGTTTTGTATCGGACTGCAGCTGATGATTATTTTCATTCTGGATCCATCTGCTGATTATTTTCTCCATTGATCCATTGATCGTTTGCTTTGTAACAATAGTGAAAATAGTGAGAAATGGCGTCACGATGAGCCAGAGCCCAAAGTGACACCTTCACATGATGAAATCAATTTGGAAAAAATCAATATGTATGTGTAAATATGTGTGTGTCTATGTGTGTTCTGACACACACTTGTGCACACTTCACTTTCTAGAGAAAATGAGGGCAGCGGTGTGCTCGGCTTAAAGTGAGCGAGGTGCACCGAGAGTTCAAATGTGTGTGTCTGACGCACACACACACACACACACAAAGAAAGCGAACGACTTCAAGTGAGTGAAATCAACCTAAAAAAAAGAAGTGTGTGTGTTTTAATGTTGTGTGTGTGTGTGTGTGTGTGAGCGTGCACGTCATCCTGCAGAGTTCTCCGGAAATCCTCTTACCTCTCGGTGCCTCGGCGGCGGCTGCAGAGGGAGTTCTTACTCCTCCTCCTCCTCCTCCTCCTCCTCGCCTCCACTCGCTCTGCTGGCAGCCCTCCCACCCTCCTCCTCCTCCCCCTTGCTTCCTCCCCTCCTCCTCCTCATTTTCTTCTTCCCTCCCTCCGTCTCCCTGCTGGTCATCTGCCAGCTCCGTCTCCCCCACCGCTGCAGTTACTGCTGCTGTCATCCCTTTTTCTTCATCTTCTTCTTCTTCCTCTTCTCCTTCTCCTCCCTCTTTCTCCTTCAGCTCCAGCTCGGAGAAACGCAGCATTGCACGCTGAAAAAAAAATAGAAACAAGGATAAATATAACAGCAGTGAGAACAACACACTTTCACTTCCACTGACAATTTCTGTGCTAACACATCTTCAGACACTTCAGCTGCTTTCAGGGCTCACCTCTTGCCTGACATTTCAACTTCTTTTAGTGCTTGCATTGAATTGCACTTGCTGTGTTTATACTTTCAACACTAAATTTAACACTTCAACTCCTTTCAGTGCGTTCCCCTTAATCAACACTTCAACTGCTCACACCACTTTCTGTGCATTCACCTCAACTGACACCTCTTCTTCAGTTCTTAAATGTCATCTGCCACTTATACTACCACTTAATTTATTGCTTGTGCTTTCAGAATCAGAATCAGAATTGGGTTTATTGCCATGTAGATTTTCAAATACAAGGAATTTGCTGTGTTTTAGTTTTAAGGTACGATAAAATCAGGAATTTTCCCACATTTTTGATTGGACCATCAAACACATTTGTCCAGGCTGAAAGTAAGCGAATGAACGCCGCGGTCCTGAACAAACACTTGACAGATGCCTGAGTGACAGCAAATTCCTTTGGTTGATATTTGGGGGATTGTTCCTTTAAACAGACTCAGTGTTTGGTCCACATCACCTTCACCGGTTGGACTTTTTCTGCTTTTACTGCAGACATTGCGTGATACTCAGATTTAACAGCAGCTGTCAGACAGAAGTGCGTTCTTGGCTATTTTCTCTGGCAGCTGGAGCCTCGGGAAGCTTCAGGATTTCACTGCCGCAAATCACAAAAACACCAGAAAATATAAACTTTCAGAACTCACTCTGTGACCCGGACTCTGCTGCTTTGACGAAAAAAACGCATTTGAACACACAAACTGAGAAAAGATGTAAAGTTGGTGAAGCTGCTCCAACAGAACAGTGAGCAGGTGCTGGGACAAAACATTTTACTTGATTAACATCAAATTCACCAAAAGATTCCACAAACAAGAGGTTTAAAGTTTCTGAACAATTTCTGCCTTTTAGATTAAAGTGCTGAAGTGCTGCTAGCGACCCCCAGATCCTTCTGTCTTCATTACTTATTTAAATGACACTTCAGCTTCTTTCAGGGTTTGTAATTTCAGTGCTTACCCCTTGTCTGACATTTCAACTTCTTTTACTGCTTGCACTGAATTTCACTTTGTGTTATTATACTTTCAGTGCTTACATTTCAACAAACACTTCAACTACACCACACCACTTTCTCTTCTTCTGGCATTACAACAACTTTCCATGCATTCTCTTCAACTCCTTTCCAGCACTTTCACTTCAACTGACACCTCTTTCAGTGCTCAAATGTCATCTGCAACTTAAGTTTCTTCCAGTGCTTGTTTTTACTACCACTTCAACTCCTTTCAGGACTGCTACTTCAACTCCTTTCGGTATATTCACCTCAAATCCTTCATAGTTGCACCTCAACTGGCTTTTCAACTTTCCTGGGCACTTTCTTTCAGTGCTCACTTTGCCACTTTAATTTCTTTCAGTTTCTTATTTTATTTATTGCTACACATCAACAGACATGTCATATCATGTCATATATCAACTCCCTTAAAGCACTTCAATTCAACTAACACTTGTTTGCACTTTAACCCACCTTTCAACTTTTTTGATACTTTCACTTCAACTGACACTTAACCTGTCAGAACTTAATATTTATCTGCCAATTGTGTCCTTTCAATGCATCTTTTTCCCATCACTTCAACTTCTTTCAGTGCAGATGCATATAATTTTAAGGCATCAAAAGGTACATTTAATTTTAAATAATGTTATTATGTTGAGATTTCTCACTTGTGACCAAAAACATTTTTTCTGTCTGAGCTTTAAAACATTTCATGATTTAAACTGCACTTCCATCCAACTAAAGAGACATTTTCTCCAGAGAAAAACGCACTGAATCTCCAGGATGTTCATCCTACACTGAGATGAATAAACCCAAACTGTGTTCCTGTTGGTAACCACCAGTAACCGTTTGGTCCCCATACGCTGCCTGACAGGCCAGTATTTCTCGCTCACCTCACTCTGCCCTGACCACAAACCCATTTTAAAAATTAATGGCCCGTGAAACGATCTACAAATCCATCCAACGCCGCCACCCAAACCCGGCAGCACCCAGGGGCGTAGGAGCGAAATGTGAGTTAATTTGAGCAGTAACCCCCCTGCCCCGTCCACCTCCACCCTCCTTCAGGAGCCACGACTGAGCGAGCACAAAGCCTTCCAGAGGGAATAAACAGCCTGACAGCTCAGCTCACTGTCCAGAAAACAGCTGAGAGAGACGGTTCACAGGCAAGACATGACGATAAAAGGAATGAATACACATGAAAACTGATTATCTTTGACATTTATATTGTCAAATTTGTCAGGACTCTTTTTGTCCAGAACCAAATTTAAATACTAAGTAGATTCTAGAATTTTTTTTTTGTCAGTTCTCACACTGTCACATCTATTTTTTTAAACTTCCCATGACTGATGCCATGAGGAAGTGGTATCTTCTTTCTGGTTCACTTCTCACTGCTCCACTACACCAGTTTATATAGTTTATATAAGAAAGCCTAGAGAGCACTCTCAATCCTGGAATCTGTCTGAAAATTTGCAGGAGTTCGATGGGAGCAGCTGTGGCTTCTGATCATTTTTTAGGTTCGTTATTTGGAGATTTCGACTCAGTTATCTTGAGATAAATAACATTTAATTTTAAATCAATTATATACCAGTAATTATCAAGATAATTATATTTTAACTGTGGTTGTGTTTATTTTTTATGACCATTATCCCAAAAGAACTAAAGCGCATAAATTCTACAATCTAAACAAAAAGGTTTGTTAATGTCACCACCACTTCCTTTCTTTCAGTGCTTGTTTCCACTACCACTTCATCTTCTTTCAGACAGCTTCTTTCCCTACCACTCTCACTTTTACTGTCACTTCAAGTTCTTTCAGTGCTAACATTTCAGCGCTTCAACTGTTTTTCTAACTGTGTCAACAATGGTTCAAATCTGTGCATCAGGATATCCTGACCTTTTGTCACTAGTACGGGTTGAGCTTTCAATTATGATTTTGAAATGTTCAGACAAAATTGTTTAGGTTTTGATTTTGACCTGATGTTCACTGTCACTCAGAATTCAGTCCAATTCTTACCATGAAGAGAAGCTGTTTGAAGGGAAATGTAGTTTTATTTTTTTATTCTTTAACATAATCCAGGAAAACAACACAATCCATGCCGCACACTTTCTGTGTCAGTGTGGTTAAAGTAGTCAAGGCTAATCTGGGCTCCGAGGATAAGGAAAAAAGGAGGAGGAAAAGGAGGATTTCATTAAAAATACCACTTTCGTTCCTTCTCCATCTGCCGAGGGATGGAAGAGGAGGATGAAGAGGGAGAGGAGGATGGAGAGATTTAATTTGAGTTGAAGGGGGATTCTCAAGGGGCAGAGAGAGTGAAGAGAAAGAACAAAAAAGAGAAATAACGAAGCTAGAGCAAGTGACGAATAGAGAGGCAGAGAAACAACAAGAGAGCAAAGAAACTGATGTTGAGAGAAAGAAGCGACTGAGATAAATATATAAAGACGTTTTTTCTTCCTGCCTCCATTTTCTTCATTTTTTAGGGAAAAACCATGAGAATAACAGCTGCCTGGAGCCACACACCGACAGCCGGTGTGTTATCCTAACTCGACCTCAGCACGACCCAAAACATTTGTCACGGAAAAAGAAAAGGAGGAGGAGGAGGAAGAGGAGCATGAGGAGGAGGAGGAAGAGGAGCATGAGGAGGAAGAGGCAATTTTCCTCGTAACAACTCCTTATACCTGACAATTCTTTACTACATTTCCTACGAGGTTCAAATACTCGACAAAGACAATGCTACTACATCCATGTAGTCATCTTTTGTTTCCATTTTCCAATTTTCCATCAACACAACGTTTTTGGAAAATGGTCTCCAAAGTGGATAGCTTTAAACTGTGTGTTAACCTCCATGTTAACCCATTAAAACATAAGGTAATAATATGAATGACAAAGTATGAAAAAATTTCCTCAAGCTCAAGAACACTTTTCGTTATTTTGTACATTTTATACTATTGTCTCAGTCCTCTGTGTATTTCCCTGAATACAATTTCTGATTTAAACCTTCTAGGGTTGGAGAGAGAAACTTGTGGCAGTTGCACAGTAAAAAGTGGGGCTCCTACAACGGTGACATCCTGGTTTAAAATAGTTTTTCCTTGAGTAAAACACAGAATTGTACAGTAGAATTGGACCACTGAAGGGTAAGCCTGTTTCCTCTCAGCGAGTGTGAGTTAAATTGACCTAAATGACCTGTGCGCAGGAAAATCTGTATCAGAAAACAAACCGAACCAGGCAGCGGTGGTGCAATGATTACGCACCAGACCACCAGTGAAAATTTGATTTGCACTCTCCGTCTCACCAGACTATCACTGTTTCATTGACTAATGAAAGGATGAAGAAGAAAACTGGTATCTTACCTGGAGTGCCCTCTGCTCCCTGCTCAGCTTGCTGGAGTCGGCGTAAAGCTCCGTGGTCACGCATTTAAACCGGTCGCCAACATAGCCAGATGAATTGGCGATGCGTTTGGTGAGGCCAGAGAGCCGGTTTTTGCCGCAGCCAAGGTCATCATCTTCATCTACCAGGGGATCCATGCTGTCCTGGATGTCTGCCTTCCCATCTCCACAACTGTAAGTGGTGAGGCCGGAGTTTGGAGTCTCACTGAAGGAACGGCCTTCACATTTTAGGTCTTTGTTAACTGGTGATTCTGGACACAGATCTGCAGGCATCACGTTGAAGCTTCCATTGGTAAGATTGCCAGGGGAAAGGTGCCGACAGGTTGGGCCCCGAGGAAAATTGTTTCCATATGTGGGGACCCTAGGATTGTTATTTACACAGGTCTGGTTATTTCCAAAAGACTGGTCTTTAGAGAGGGTATTTCCACAATTTGGACAACTTAAACAGTTCTTTCCGCACACAGGAGCCCTGAGATTCAGGTTTCCGCAAATTGGGTGCACGGCATTGCGGTTTTCACAATTTGTAAATCTGGGATTGATACTCTTGCAGTTTGTAGTGACAGGGTTACTATTTCCATGAGTTGGACTGCTGGAAATTCTGGGTTCACATATTGGAGCCCTCAGAGCCAGATTTCTGCAACATGGACCCACAAAATTTCTGTTGACAAAGTTTGGACTGTTTACATCTCCACTGTGACATGTGGGACTTCTTGGGTTGATGTTAACACCCAATGGGGCCCTGGTGTTCATAACTCCTACAGCTGGAACCCTGGGATTTAAAGTCCTGCATTCTGGTACCTGGGGACTAAAATCTCTACATGCTGGTCCCTTTGTGCTGCCAACTGGACTGTCTGAATGACAGCTGCCCCCATAAGCTGGACTCTGTGGGCCAGTGACTGTACACACTGCTCCCATGATGTTGTTAGAATTGTTACAGTCACTGGAAGAATTTTTTTTGCTGAAAGGACCCAATGACTTGTCATTTTTAGAAGGGCTTTGCTCAGGGTTAACATTTTTATTGGCTGAAGCCTCTGACATAGCTAAATTACTAGCACCCTTCCCATCACCACCATTATCCCTAATACTAGTGACACCCCTTATCAAGTCCCCAGCACCACCAGAGGATCCAGTTTTACATTTTCTAGAAAATTGCTGTGGAGAAGTTCGTGCACAGCGCATCGTCTGCTCCTCGGGGATGTCTGGGAATGGACTAAGTGGCTCATCCTTTTCCAGGATCTCCTCTAGGATCTCCTCATGAGGAGGAGTTAAAGAAGAGTTGTGATGAGGAGGTTGTGGTTGGGAAGTGTGGGGTAGTAAGCCTTGTCTCTGCTCTTTAGTCTGGCTGGGAGGGAGGACTTTTGAAGGCCATGTCTCTCTTTGTTGGATGTGGTTACAGCGACTGGCACCATGCTTGGAGGAATCTTCTCTTATGGTAGATATGGCGCTGTGCTTGTTGGTAGACAAATCATCATCTTCTTCATCACGTACCAGGTCAATACAAATTACATCATCTCTGGCAGAGGTAAGGCTCTTGCCTGAAGCCTTTGGGGTTTGTTTTATGGACTTATCTCTCTCATTGTCACTCTTGTGGGAGCTGTCATCTGGCCTTTCCTGGTTCCTGTATGATTCTGCATTCCAGGTTTTATCCTGTGTCTCAAGTCGGTCAAGACCTGGGTGGGAGGAAACAGGTGGAGGGGCCATTCCCCGGGAATTCTGGTACGTCATGAAGTTACCCTGGTTTGGATGTACTCCATATGGAAGGCCATGTTTTGATGCCATGTGAGGTGGGTAAAAGCTGCTGCTGCCAAGCAAGACTGGGTTGGGATAGACAGGCCCTTTGCCTGGTATGGTCATGCGTTGCAAGGACATATTCTCAGCAACTGAGTACGGGATGTAGCGATTAGTGTAACCTAAGCCAGGAGGGAGGTAGGAGTCACCATAGATTTGACTGGAGGAGTTTCCATTTTCCACACGAGACTGCTGTTGTGGGTGTGGTTGGCACTCTTGAGCCTCTGGCTTAGCAGGAGTTATGCTCTCTTTTCCAGGGCATGTACGAATCTCTCCTTTACTGTTTGGATGGACTTTCTCCAAATTAGTAAGGGGGACTCGTGGCCATTCAACTTTAGACTTTGGGGAAGGAGATGATGCAGAGGGTCCTGAGGCAGGGCTGGGAATACTGGTTACCTCAACTGTCGTGGAACCAGGTGAGCTTTGAGGCTGTGGATGATGAGGAATATTGTCTACACTCTTGTTTTTCATCATTTTGGAGCCTCTGCTGTCAGAGCTGACAGTTGAGGAAGGACCCGGAACAACCCAAGGAGAGGGCACAGTGCTGATCATTTCTGGACGATCTGGAGTGTTTCCTGATGTGCTAACAGGTGGAGGTAGACCCTCCTTTAGGTGCTCATCCTGACTGGCTAGCAGCCTGTAACGAGATGGTGGTAAATACCCCAACTTGGGCAGGGCCTCTAATTTTGATTGGAATTCATTTGAGAATCCTTCTAACTCTTTGGCAGACAGATCCAAAGGTTTTTCCCCAGAGTTTTTGGCATGCTTTTGAGGTACAGCTCTGTCCAGTGATGTCTTTGCAGGTGATATACGCTTCTCTGCACTACTGTGGTCTGAGCTGGCATCTTTGGTTTTGCTGCTGCCTGAGTGCATGGGAGAGCAGTGCTCAGAGCTCAGGCTTCCCATGTAAAAAGGTTGAGACACTGAAAGTGAGGTTGAGGATGAGGAGGTGCTCTTGTAAAGCGACTTCTGCAGGTCTGTTGTGGTTTTGCTGTGCGTTTGGGATGTGGGGACTGAGCTTGGAGGATGGGTAACTGGGGGTGGCTCTAAGGCAGTAGTGCTAGCCGTACTGTTAACAGGGGCACCACTACTTCCACCACTGCTGCTGCTAAGAGTGTTCTTGGTGGAAGTGGTCTGACTGGACTTTGCACTACTGCTACTGCTGCCGTGTTGTCGCTCAATATGGGGAACAGATTGAGCCTGGGACTCCTGGTGGATCTGTGGACTGGTGCTGAAGGCAGAGTGTTCTTGATGTAATTGAGGACCAAGGCCCTGTAAGGCCTTGTCCTGGCAGCGGGGCAGGGGTGAAAGGACAGCAGGAGTTGAAGTGGCCGTAGGGATCCTGATCGGAGGGCCCAGCGGGGAGGATATATGTGCCGGGGCATAATGGGGCAGGTAGAAAAGTCTGTCTTCCCCAGGTGTGCTGCTTCCTGCCCCAGCAGCACACAGAGATTGATATGCCAGCTGCTGGTGGATAAAGGGCGATGGCTGGGACAGGAAGGATGCCTTGTATGCCATGTCCAGGAAGGGGTACATTGTTGCATCAGCATAAGGGCTGATCCATGGCAATCTCAGGAAGTTGCCGGCCCCATTCAGGCCCAGTTCTGACTGCTTGTCATTGGGTAGAACTCGGCGTTCCAGCCCCAGGCCATCACCACATGCAACAGGGACAACCAGGGGTTTCTGAAACCCTGGTGGTGGACTCTTGTATAGTCCAATATATCCATTTGCAGATTTCTGGCCATCCAACAGGGCTATATCTGGTTTGTACAGGAGATCATAGCCAAGCGGGAGAGAAGTGCCAGCCTCCTGGGGCTTTTCAGCAGAGAGAAGATGGATGCCGGGATAGAAAATTCCTCCGTGGGGGCGGTAGTTTTCCCCCACCAGAGCGTTGCGGTCGATGCTGAGGGCAGCTAGTGGGTTCATCTTGTAAGATGTGCTGGCGTCCACCTACATTATGGAGAAGAGAATCAAAATAAGTAATGACAGGACTGGCAAATAACAGCTGTAAGAAGATACAATGACCTGAATGAATTGCAGCCTTATGTCGGATACTACAGAAGTGACCCTTCATAACACGACTGGGAAGGAAAAGGCATCTGAAAAGTTAATTAACTTCTATAAAATGTCCCTATAGCTTAGGTCGACTAACTTAACTAATCACAATAGGAAATGCGTCGAGATCTGGGAGTGATACACAAGGCTAATAACATGCAGCTCTGTGAGGAGAAGTGAGCTATTACTTTCAGTTGTGATCCAATACATATATTTTGTGAAAAGAACATAAAACAGACAACAATAGGAGTCAGTCAACAGGATCGCAACTCAACTCACTTATTGTTGAAGTACTAAAACTTCAGCATAAAAAAATTTGAAACAGGTCACCACACCTAGACATGTATTGTTATCTTAATTTAAACCATTGCAACAGCACTGAACACCTTAGTATCCATCTTAAAAACCTATGCCAAATCAAATATGCTGATTGCCCGCAGTGGCGACCCCTAACGGGAAGCAGCCAAAAGAGGAAGAAGACCTTGTGATCCAACTCTAATCAAAGTCTACCTGTCATCCAATGTGTCCCCTATTAATTATTTTCACTATCAACTCCAAGACCAGTTTACTATCAAGACTGATAAAACCAGCATATATATTTACATTTAAGAGTCTGAAACCACTGAATTTTTGTCATTTTTTATTTCTAAAAAATCTAAAAATTTGTTCCCATTTTTTGGGTGTTCAGTCTTTGTAGGTGTCAGTAATCTTAAAGGGGTCTTCCTGATTTCAGCAACCACCTACTAATGTTCTTATAACCATATATTCAATCCTTAGCTGCTTAGGTGATGTTAATTCATCCACCAACAACTAGACAGTCTTTTCCAGTCAGGTATTGTACATTTTTTGTAGAAAACGCAGGGGACCTTTCAGGGCAAAAATTATTAAATACTGTACAATGAACTCAAGTTTAATTTTTTAATAATTGCTTTGGGATGACCATTGATCAAAACAGACAAGACTCTTATTGGGAGTTTACTTAAGCTGCACAACTCAATGTCACTGTCAGCTGGATATTAAATGGCTCTGCAGTATTGATGTAATCTGAGCAAATCCCCCCTACAGCACAGTAAAACTCTGAAATAAACCTTTAAGTGGTACATGGTTAAATTCACCCTTCAAGGACAAACGGAAATGAAGGATGGATTTTGTCCATTTACAGAATCTCCACTACAGGACACAAAGTCTGTGATTTCATTTTTCCTTTCATGGAGAAAAATAAGAGCGGCCGTTTTTATTTTTTTTTTAGTATTCCTGGATGACATTCGACGCCCGGAGCTCTTTCACTCTCCCTCAACAGATCCAGGAAACAGAGGGAAAAAATAGGGGAGGCAAGGGTGAGAGACGGAGGAAGCATGAGATAAACAAAGAGAGAGCGAGAGACAAAGGGAAAGCATTGCAGCGAGAGAGAGAGAGAGAGAGAGAGAGAGAGAGAGAGAGAGAGAGAGTCAGGGAGAGCGACACTGAAGGAAAAAAACCTGCCTAATTGAATTTCCTGTCACACGGCGTCGTGAACCATCTCTGATTGGCTATCAGCCGCAGGGCCATTAGGAAATTATCCAGACAGCTGGGTGGCCGTCTGAGATATGGAGGCAGAAAAGGGATCCTTCACTCGCTCTGTTTTTCAGGGCACCAAAAAAAGAAATTAAACAAATCGAAAAAGTGTCTCTGCAGGAAAATTAAACTCTGGTTGAACGGAAAATCAGGAACGAACAGTTTCTGTACGAACACGTAACCCAGGATTGATTTATTTCAACAGTTGTAAAACTTGATGAACACAGATCCGGAGTGATGTCACACGATGTTTTGTGGTGCTCTGTGTCGCGACATGACGTGATGTGACATTTCGTGACCAGACATTCGGTGACACGTGTCATGACATGTGGTGACTTTCTGTGACATGAAAGTCTGTGGCCTCACGCAACGTGTCGTGCCATTTGACAGTTAGTGTTGAGGACATGAAATTTCGTGAAACAACATTTTGTGACATGACGCGATGCACGTGACATGTTGTGAAGCAACATTTCACATGGTTGTGAAAGTAAATAACTTTCTGACTGAATCTGACAAGCTCAGGTTTTTAAGCAAAAAGTACAACAACACTTTTTGATGGGCTGATATTAGTTTTGGCCCAGTATGTGGTGACATCAACACTAGAGAAACATCCTTGACCTTTAACCTTTGACCTCACCATGCTGTGAGCCTGCGGTCCTCTGGTTTCTGCCTCAGACGGGACCGTCTGCCTCGAGGATGCCGCTCAGTCGGCCATGTCTGCATAGGGAGAGGAAAACCACATCAGAGTTTCAGAACACACTCTGAAACCAACTCTGAGGTTTCTGAGCAGGAACAGAGGTCTCACTCTGTAACAGAAACTGCTTCAACAACATTTTCAATGTATTTCTCTTTTAAACCAGATCAGGGAGGTTTCCACGACAACAGACTCAACATATCCTGAGTTGTAGGTCTTCTTCAGTTAGCCACATGTGCTAACATCGTCACACTCTGAGCTTTTTTTTAAAACCAGTTTGTTCCAAAATATGTGACACCAATTATTAATTTTATACATTTTAGGTACTATTCATCAGTTTCTGAAGGTGAACTTTTTCACATTTATACACCTCAGGGTGTTTTTCAAAAAGAACATATTGGATTTTTAAGTATAAAAATGTAAACTGTTAAATTCATTTTTTATTTTCACTTTAAAATGGTTTGCTGATAAATCATGAAATGAACGTTTTACACTTTACAAAGTGTCTTAATTTTGTAAGTTAAACAAAAAAATACACGTTTTCACTTTTTTCCACTCTGTAAATTGAAAAGTGTATCTTTGACGGAAAATACAATAATTTGACTCTCTGGAAAAAACGTTTTGTGAAAAAGAGTTTTTCAGTGTTCGAAATGCTGCTTTGGTGTTTTCAGATTTATGTATTTGGACGAACAATCAAAACCTTCTTAGACTTTCTGTTTCTTTACATCAAGAATTACAATTGTGTTGATTATGCTGATATTTGAAATGAGTCTTGTGAGTTTGAGGAGGGAGAAATATAATATATATATATACATCATATAAACACGATACAAACGTGGTTCTTTTTTGTAGATGCAGAACGACCAAAAGAAGCCGAAGAGCAAAAACATTTTAAGATGTTAAAATTCTAAAGAAAGTCAATGGAGTTTGGTGTGTGGAAACAGACAGTAAACCCACACACAGCTCTCCGTCTGCAGCGATGTTACTGTGTGTGTGTGTGTGTGTGTGTTTTATCGCCCAGCCGGAGGACTGATAAGGCACGTCGCCTCGTTTCCCAAGGAAGTCATAATCCAGCAGAGAGAAAACGTATCAGCGCTGCTCGACAAACACGCACACACACACACACACACACACACAGACACAGACACACACACACACACACACACAGACACACAGTGATTGATGGCTGTTAGGGAGCTGGGATTTCAATAACGGCTCTTATCTCCAGACTATTGAAGGACAGCTGTGTGTGTGTGTGTGTGTGTGTGTGTGTATGTGGCGACCATGCTCATCCATCAAACCTCTCACACACACACACACACACACACACACACACACACACAGCTGGATCGACTCGCTGGGAAATTTATCGGCAGATTTGAGGCCAAATTTCCTGGAGATTCTTTTCTCTAAAAACTACAATAATACTTGTACTTTACTTCCTTCACCACATCTCACAGGAAATATTGAACTTTTTACTTCTAAACATTTATCAGCTTTAGTTACTTTACAGATTTTTACACCAAACGTATGAAGAGTTTATAAAATCTGATGTTTTGTTATTTAAACTTTGAATGATTTTAATAATTTGCATTTTTGCATTTTTAATAATTGAAGGTACTTTTACTGTGATACTTTAAGTAGATTTTACTGATAATACCTCTGTACTTTTACACAAGTAGTAAAAGTCTGGTATTAGTTCTTCTACTTTAGTAAAGAACCTGAAAACTTTCTCACACCAGAAAGTTCTGTTAAATATTTGATGTAAATTAAATGGATCCTGGTCTGAAGGGGTTCATTAAATCAGAGTTTAACGAACATTTAAGGGAAATAAAAGTGGAGTTTAAGATGTTTCCTGTTGTAACGAGGCATCCTCGACCTCGCCTCATTAACAGACAGATTTCCCAGCATTCAGTGGGGCAGTCATGGAATAATCCAGGTTAAATTAACAACCGTTTGGTGCCGTTTCCCTGCAGGGATCAATAAAGTTTCACCTCATATAATTTACAGAAAACAAAAGATAATGAACTTTCAGAGACGTTTATCATATTACTGATTCTACAACATAATGTATGGATCAGTTACCCAATAGGTCTGAGATCCTGTTCAACCTATCATCTCAATCAATCAGTCCACTTTTTTCTTTTGTCTTGGAAACAAAAGTTCTGTTTACAATCAGTGTTTTTTAGAACACATTTGTTCTAAAGTTGCTCGTATGAGAGATTCTAGGTTTCTCGTACTTGGAATTTTCTCTTCGGTACGAGGGTTGAACTGATACCGGCACCGGCACCCAACCGCAAACCTTTTCCTGGTACTTTAATCGCTCTCATGTTTCGGACGTACTAAAAAATCTCACGTACTGTTTTAGCTCTAAATCTCTGTAAAGAATGTCAGAGAGTTAGTTAATGCTATGCTAAGCTAAGGTCATACTGTAGTTTAGCTTCTCTCTCACCCAGATGCTCTCAGGTACCGACATCCAGCACCGATGGATTAACGGGAATCGGAAATCGGTATTACCGACGTAATTCGGTAAAAATACCGAGTTTGGTACCCGACACTATTTGGTACGAATAAAATCCCAGAGTTGAAACGAGTCGTACGCGTCATGAACATGAGGATGTTTTTATCATCGAACTTCAGGTTTAACAGTTCTGAGCAGCTCTGCTCTGATGACTTTATCTATTACAAATCAGAATTTACTAGCCGATCGTTGTTAAATATTAGTTATATTTTGCATTAATGTGAGTCTGTAAAGTAAATAAAGCTGTCAGAGAGTAGAAAGTGAAGTACAAGTACCTCAAATTTGTACTTAGTTAGGACCAGATGGCGTCAGACAGTCTGAAAATGTGGATGAGAGGCTACAAGCTGATATCAACACAAAAAAACGGATGTTTTTTAATGGAGTTTGGTTACGTTGTGGAACGCTGAGGGAAGTCGAGGTGAGATGAAGAGAAACACAAACATCTGCTGAGCTGAAGATGAAAACAGGAAGTGAGGGATCATGGGAATATTAGAGACTCTATAAGATGTCCGATGAGATCATAAAGGGTTGAAATGTCACTTTAAACTCAGCATGAGTCCGTTCCTGTGAGGAGGAACATTACAGGTACTTCATACACAAGAACACCAGGCAGGACTGATGAAGCACCAGCGTCTGCACTGACTCCTGGGAATATTATGGGATTACTACAAGTGATAAACCACAAAAACTGCAATAAAAGTCATAAAAAGACTGAAAGAGAATTTTTAACCCTGAAACCGCAGCAGTTATAATTAATGTTCTAAAAGATTGTAGTTATTATAATATAATAATGTTATAGGAGCTACAGGGGAATATTAAGAGTCATTTCTATAGAAATATTACAGAGATTCCACCTGGGAAAATGAAGAAAGCTTCAGTGGAATATTATGATTCTTATTATAAGAGTTAAAACCATAAAAACTCACCTTTGTTCTTCTCCAGCGGTGTAAAGCCGGTTTTAATGTTTCTGTTTGATTATTTCTGATTTAAAATCCATCCGGTGAAATCAGCTGCGATCAACACAGTCTCAGATTAACACTGTAACGTCTTCTCCTCTCGTGCTGAAGTACATGCATCGATCTGCCGCGTGCGGCCGCAGGACGGGGGCGTGGACGCGCACGTGCACACTCACGACACACACACACACACGCACACACACACACACGCACACTGCAAAATAAATAAAAACAAAGGTGTTTACGAGTTAAATCTGCCGTGAGAGCCGCGCGCACGCACGGGTCCGACACGAGGAGTCCGGAGCTGAACCGCGGAAACATCTGGACGCGCACGCACGTTCACGCGCAGCCATGTCCGGCACCGGGCTGAACTCTCCGCGCGCGCGTGTGTGCGTGTGCGCGCGTGTGCGCGTGTATCGGATCAAATCCTCAGAAAATGAAAAACAAACGTGTTCATGTTCCTGCGCGAGCGGAAATATTCCTCAGGCTGTCGCGCGCGCAGCTCGCGGATTATTCCTAATTTCTTTCCGGTCCCGTCGTCCGTCTACTGGGTTTATCCTCCTCCTCTTCCTCTTCCTCTCTTTTCCTCCTCTTCTTCCTCCACACGGACACTGCCTCCCTCTCTCCTCCTCCTCCTCCTCCTCTTCCTCCACGTCTCGCGCTCCGAAGCGTCAAGTTACGCAACAATAAACCGTCAAACTTCCGCTTCGCCCTTTCAGAATAAAACCACCATGGATAAGTGTTTAGTATTAAAAGTAGTGATACTACAGCGTAGAAATACTTTTACTGATGAAAATCCTGCATTCAAAATCTTACTCAAGTAAAAAAAATACTAGCATTAATATGTAATTAAAGTACTAAAAGTAAAAGTACTCATTATGCATATTATATATTATATTGCTGGATTATAATTAATGACGCATTAATTGTTCATTTTAATTTCACTTCAATCACTTTAAATACTGCTGGGAAATTTAATCTATAATAATATATAAACTATCGCTGTCACATAAAATGGAAATACTTAAGTAAAGTACAAGTACCTCAAAATTGTACCCAAGTGTACTTGTGAAGACAGAATGGTGCCAGATATCTGTAAAGAGTTTTATTGAAGAGGGAAAAGCAACTAGGGAACATCTGTGATGTTGTCGCCCCCAAAGTACAAGACAACATCACCTGAAACGTTGCTGGAGGATTTGGCAACACCTGTGGTTGCCATTGGCAACAGAGGGTGTGTTTTAATAATCCGATATGCAAATATGTCGAATTGTTATTGATGAAAATAAGTAGTAAACCAACTAAAACTGATGAATATTTCGCCGATCAATCGTATCCTTTGTTCTATCAATGAAATGATCATAACACATACATTTCAACCCAACAAATGTACGTAAATTGTATTTTATTTGAGCTAAATTAGGTTTTAACACGTTTTACATTTTCATATTAAATGTTTTATGTATCTTTAAGTATGTTCTTATGTTTGTGTCTGTTCTCTACTTCCCTTCACCAAAAGAATGTTTTTCTTCGGGGATAAGAAAATTAAAGTTAAAGAAAAGTAATGAAAAACAAACACTTCCTGTTTACATTTAGTGAATTTCAAACTTCCAGAAAAATCTGCACAACAGACAAACAATTCCATAATTGAGATGAGATTTTAAGTAATGATTCAATTATGAACTGTAATCTCAATATTATAAAAAATAACAGAAAACTCTTGTAAAACCTAAAATTCTTCTGTGAACGTGGTGCTTTTATTTTGAAAGTGGCATTGCGTTCATTTTGTTATTCTTCTGGATAAATGATGTTGACTTCACACAACTGTGTATGAAGCTCTGCAATACTTTACATTTTTATTTTATTTAATTTTCATTTTTTGTTTTTGGAGTGAAAATTGTACGATATTGATTTATTTATTACATTCTCTCTCTCTCTCTCTCTCTCTCTCTTATATATATCTTGTATATTTTTATACACCTAAATGTAATGAGAATTGTTTACTTTTGAGTTTGGAAAAAAATATATCACACACACACACACAAAACAATCCTCAATTTGAAAATCAATGTGAAATCAGTCAAGAAGCATCAGATCAGTTTAATAAAGTGAGCGGCAGAAGTAATTCTGACAGATAGTTATTAGTTAGTTATTCGTGTTGATATTATGTCACATGTTTAATTTGTGCTGATCAATAACTGAAAAAGTAAAAGTAAAGTAAAAGAAGCGACTCACATACTCAGTCTTCAGTGTGTAACACCACAGCTCCTCCAAGTGTATCCACACAGTACTGCACCACTAACACTAATACTACAACTATACACAAGTACAGCTGTGTGGCAGCCAGACTCGGCTTGACACAAACTATTACTACTAATACTACTACAAATACTGCAGTTATAACTACTACGCTTTCAATTAGGACTGCTATTAATACTGCTCTTACTGCTACATCTCATACTACCACTAGTACTATTGCTCCTATTCTACTTAAATTTGAAAAATACTACCACCATTAGTACTAGTTATTACAACTACTACTACTGCTACTGCTACAAATACTGCAAGTGGTACTACTTCTACAGGTGCTACTGCTTTAAATAATGACTACCTCATTTTATACTACTACTTATAACACTACTGTGACTACAACTATCCCTACTCCTTCTGCTAATACTGCTACTTTTACTTCTACTGCTAGGACTACACCAATTCAAACAAATACTACTACTGCTGCTGCAATTACTGCAGGCATTGCTACTTCTTCTATTGCTATTAATACTGCTATTACTGCTACATCTCATACTATGACTACTACTATTAGTACTACTACTACTACTACTATGATTGCTACTATTCTAATTAAAATGTGACAAGTACTACTGTCATTAGTACTAGTTATTACAATGACAAAAACTGCAACTACTACTACCACAGTTGCTATATAATACTCTGGTACAACTATTGTTCCTGTTCTTACTGATACCATTAGTACTATTGTAAAGGTTAAATTTTAATTTTATACTGTTATTCATAACTACTACTTAATAGTAGGTGCTTTTTTATTTTATTTTCTGTTTGTTTATTTAATTTCATTGTCTCGGGTGTAAACGCTGCTACTGAAAAGAAATTTCCCAGTTTGGGATGAATAAAGTATTTCTATTCTATTCTATTCTATATTCTTCTTCTACTACTATTGGTGCTACAATTATTACTAAACCCTACTAACAACTACCCCTAATTATTTAGTTCTTTGGTCTGTTAGTGCTGCTACTATTTGTACTATTACAGATAGTACTCCAACTATTGTATATGACAAATACTGATCCGACTGCTGCTACAGCAACCACTGTTAATACTACTACTGTCAATCCTAGTGCTACTACAACTATTCCTACCATTATGGGGACCCACGTCCCCACAAGGCGAACCATGCCATTTTCACTGTCCTCCTAAATTACACACATTAATAGATATTTGTTTATGTAATTTAGGAGGACGATACATTGACTTATTGTACATTAATCTCCAGATACTTACCTGAACTGTAACCACTACAGGTCAAACCCCAAACCTGAACCTACCAAACACCAAGGCTTGAAGATAACAATCGTGGGTCCCCACAAGGCGAACCATGCCATTTTCAGTTCAAGGTTTGGTTAAGATTATGTAACTGAAGTGGTTATGGTTAAGATCATCTTGATTTACAAGACAAACATCATAAGTGTGTAGTAGTGTTTGTGGGTGGTTGTTAAACATTAGGGAAGTCATCTGACAGTTAGTGTGACTGGACCACAAACTCTGGAGTTAGTTTCACTTTCCTCCAGAGTTTTGAGGAATTTACTTCGAAGTCCAGTTTTCGTGTTGATGTTTCAGACATGAGTCTTGTTGCCACATGATGATGATGATGACATTTAGAAATATTGCTGATTCACACCGTGTGACATGAAAAAAAACTGAAGATTCAACAACAACTTGGTGTAAAACAACTAAACAAGGACTTCTATAAATTTAAACTGAAGTAATGAATAATTAATACACATATAAAATGAACATAAAATTACATAAATAGGTAATTTACAGCTAACTTTGACCTGTGCATATACACACTTAAATGTTTATCAGATCAACTTTCACCTACAGTTTCCATCAGACTCAACAGTGTGAAAAGAGGATGTGGTTTCTGAGTTCAGTTATTAGTGAACTTCAGATGTGCTGCGGTTGAAAAACTGTCTCTGTAAAGCTGCCCGAAGCTTCTCCGTTACTAAAAATAAAAGTACCTAGTTTATTTTATTTAGTCTGGTACTGAAACTATATCTTACATTCATATGTATTAATTAGTGGTGTCACAATACGATTTGACATTTATTTACATGAACTTACTGCAAATTCAACTACTACTGCTGCTATAATACTCCTATCACTAGTACAACCGCTGTCCCTGTCCTGTTGGTGCTACAATTAATTACTACTGTACATTCTAATAATGCATTTGAAATCAATATAGTCGAATACAGCTAGTACTAATGTTAGTTAAAAGTGCTACTACTTCTACATCTGCCTTAATACAGCTATAACTATGATTTGTGCTATAAATATTCCAACAATATTGCTACTACTGTATGTTCTACTACTGCTTTTATTACTACAGCTACTCTTTTGTTTATAAATGTCTATAGAAAACCACAACCAGTAGTGCAAGAGGAGGAGGTTGCCATGTGAGAGGCCAGTGACAAGCTTATACCTACAGTCTACATCCAGTGAGTCAGACTAGAAATACACATTTACCTCAACTGAAAGAGTTACTGTTAAGAACTGTCAAGTTACTGACAAGAACTTTGTTATCTTCAAGACATGAGCTAATAGAAGTAATCAGGTAACCTCGACACATGGGTCTTGATTTACTCAAGTATTGTACTGAAGTACAATTTCAACGTACTTTACTTGAGTATTTCTATTTAATGCTACTTTCTACTTCTCCTCCACTACATTTATCTGACAGCTTTATTGACTTAACAGATTCAGATAATTAAATCTAAATCTAATCAATAATATATGATGTATTATTACAGATTAAACTACAAGCAGTAAATAGTCATTAAAGTGAGCTCCACCTTCACCAGCTGATCAACACATTCTGGATCAATAATTAGAATCCAATATCATACATATTATTTGGCATAATGAGCACTCTTGATACTTTAAGTTTATTTTGATGCTAATACTTTTTTTACTTGAAGTAAGATTTTGAATACAGGACTTTACACTGTAGTATTGCTACTTCTACTCGTGTAAAATATCTGAGTACTTCTTCCATCAATGCTCAGAGTGGCTCAGGGTGCTGTAGAGGTGCATGATGGTCCAGAGAAATATATAAATCATAAAAATAATTGATGATTAAAGAGTTTTCAATGGATTATGTTCACTTGAGTTTCTATCTGCCCAGACCAAACTACAGGTTACATTAATGCAGTTGGAGGCAGCATGAAGAAGCAGAGTCAGGAAACGCTGTAGGGTAAATGTTTTTCTTAAGTAGGTGAACTTCACCCACGACTAAGATCACATCACGCCTCCAGATGTGGTTTGGCAGATCTGCTGTTGCAGTCAAACATGCAACTTTTAACATTAGAAAGTGTACTCATTATTGCTGTTTTATTCAATCACGTTTCCAATCGCAGATTTGGTATGAGGTTAAGATTTTTTTTGTCAAAATACTGTTTCCAAGGTCCAACATGTATGCTCAAACAAACATTTAGATTTGGAACAACAATTCCTCTCGCTGTGGTTGTTCTCACATTACAGCTTTCAAAACTTGCTGCACAGTACTTTATTTTACATTTTTGTGAAGATCCCAAATCAGTCAGGCTAAATTCTGGGGAAATTTGATGCATAATATAATATATATATTATATATATAATATTTCCATCTGATGCAACGGTGCAAAAAAAAAGATCTTGGGTTTATTTCACACAGCTGAGAGATGAGTATAGATGAGATGGTGTTACTTAAAGGTTAAATCTGAATTTGAGAGGTTCATTTGTGAAGAGGGAAATGAACAGCTTGTTCATCCTCCCACCCTCTGACCACACAGCACTTTGTATTACAAGACACCCACAGCTGAACAGGTAAAAAACTCAACCTACAAATACTTAAGCCAGAAAATCACTACGTCTGTATAGGAGCTATGAGGTTCTTTTTATTTATTTTCACAAGTACTTTTAGCTGTAATAATATAGTTTTAGTTTTATATGCAGATGACTTTAACTTCTATATTGATGTTTGATACATTAAATGATGATGATGATGATTAGAATAAGTTTAAATACTGTGTCTATCATTATTTCATAGACATAAAAAAAAAAAAAAGTCCAAGAATTTGTTCTACCCAAAAGAGAACCCATTTTATAAAAGAGAGGATTAAAAACTTTTAAGGAACTGAGATTCAGATTAGTAAAAAGGGGAACTTTGTTAGGCATACAGACTTAAAATGTGATCTAAAACCAGCATTAAGACAAAGAGCTAAGAGGGACAACCCTTTAAACTTTCTTTTCTACAAAAGTAACACCGCGCCTGCTGTAATTAGTTACATTTTGGCTTGTTATTTGGGAAAGTTAAGGATGTTTGGTTTAATAATTAACGTTACTTTGCTAGTTGAAAAGTTGGTGTTGGACTTGTCCCTCACTTTTCTGACAGGTGACCATGTTACTGAATATTTGACCAGCCCCTGTGACATATGTTTGTGAATGTGTGAATGTATTTTATATACATAAATGTGTGTATATAACCCTTTTGTCCTATCTCCTTGCCCCCGCCCCCAAGCTTTATTTTTGTATTTACTAATTTCATTTGATTTAGTTATACATTTATTTTTCTTATGTATGTGTAAAAAGACTAACTTTTTATTTTTGACTAAAGTAATAATAAGAATTAAAATATTAATATATTAAAAAAAAGAAAAGTTGGTGTTGGATGTCAGAGAACAAATTTAGACACTGCTGAGTAATGAAAACATACACAAGAGGTCCAAAATTGGCCAACTAAGGTCTAGAAGGTCTAAAGTTGCCATCTATGCAGGACTAACAGGAAGTATTATACAGTAACTGTGACTCATTTTAGACTGAAGACAGGTCTGAGGTCATCTTACAGTTGAGAAAGAGCACAAGAACAAAAGCTTTCTTAACCTTTTCATGGGCTTCTCAATCACATAACTCAAACTGGTCGACCACTCTGCTGGGGAACCCAAGAGTTCACTGCTGTTTTCTCAACCTTTTTGTTTTTCATTCAGAAAGTTCTTGTTTTTCCTGGTTGGGGGGATTAAGGGGTTAAATATTTACAATACAGCAGTTTCTTGAGGTTTTATGATGTGTTGTTTGACATGACACCACAAGAGGTTTGCCAAGAAGTTTCATGCACGTCATCAGAAACGTCTTGAGACAAATTAAAATTTGTTGTATGAATGAAGTGCATTAAACAGGAAAACAAATATTAGATGAGAGAACATTACAGGACAATCGGTGCAAACCTCTAATAGAAAGTCATCGAACTGGTCTGTAGATTTCAAGTCAATAAGCAGTGAGGATACAGCTGTGGGTGCAGCTCTGACAACAAACAGGAAGTGAAGCTCTGAACGCTTCAACCGACCCACAACACACACAAATCAGACCACAAGACTCAAGTCTCTTCTGGGTTTTTTGTGTTTAAAAATCAAACACTAAAACCTCTGCAACCTTTCAAACTGAAGTCTGACAGACAGCAGAAGCATCAACAGTCACGACTTCAAAGCTGCCAGTCTGACATTCTGTCTTAATGCAGGGTGTCTGCAGGTCTTAAAAAGTCTTGGAAAGAATTGAATATAGTTCTCCAGCGTCTCTGGGGTCTCACAGGTAAAAGCTGAAGGGTCATTCACCTGGTCGTTACAGTTCTTCCTCTTCAAACACAGAGATGTAAAAAACAAACCTGCCAACAGAGCATCAGGTGAGTCGCGTCACAAAATTGGTATGATGTGTGAGAATCGCTTTGTTTAGGTCAGTAGTCTGGCTTCCGAATTGTGTACAATTTGGAGTTGCTCCGTGGCTCAACTGTTCAGGTAAGTGAACAAAGCATTACAGTAATCCAGGTGGGAAGATATAGGAGCATGTATCATTTGCCCTGTGTTACTAAAGCACAGAACTGAACTCATTCTGGAGATGTTTTCTTTACATTTTGCTCCAGACTCAGGTTACTATCCAGGACAACACCCAGATTTTTTGTAGCTGACTTTATGTTGGGAGTCAGGGAGCCTAGGAGTGGCTGTATTTGTTTTCAGACGTGTTCAGGGCCAATAATGAGAACTTCTGTCTTGTGAGGTTTTGAGTAGTCACTTACTTCTTAAATATTTATGACAGGAAAGAGGAAGTGACACTGCAACACTCCCACAACACCACAATAATGTTAAAATGTTAGTTATAAACTGTCGGGAGACGTTCTCCACCTCTAAACTGACAATTTTAGGACAATATATATCCACATATTTGAATTTAGGAGGAAAGTAAACACACAAATAGAATTACAATTCAATGTGATGTTGATTTATTATATATTTATTGTCATAATAACTTAACTGCACACAACACGCCCCAGTTTTCCTCTCTTCTGGATCCCTTTTAACACTAAGTGTTGCAACCGAAGGTGCCTGAAGAATAGTTAGAAAAAAACAGACAAAAAGATAAAAGTAATCAATTAATGGTTGAAACATCCAGTTTCTGGAAATCTAAATTGTAGTGATATAAACTGAAGTTTCTAAAGAATTGTCCTCAGTTGTTGCTACACTTGGCACGAATGATTTTTAACAAACTTTTTATTGTTCTAAGTTTGGACTCCTGCTGTGGCTCCATAATTGAGAGAGTTGTTCTTGTATAAAAACAACTGGACTGCTGAGCAAAGTTTTCACACAAATACAAACCACTAACCCAAAGACTTTCATAAATGAATGAGTTATTAAGTATGATCACATTATTATCATAAACTCTACAGCCACCTTAGAGCTTAAACCACCTTAAAACTGTTCCTGAACATCCAAGCTCACTGATGGAAAAGGTTGCAATGTAACCTCTGATCTTCAAGTCCACAACAACTAATTCAACAGCTCCTCCATCAGTCAGGAAACACCAAAACCTTCACTGACAGACTTAATAATCCCTCAGACGGCTTTGTCTGAGCAGGCTTTTGCTCTGAGGTAGTGACGCAGACGTCCTCTCACAATACTAACTTTCTACAGGCGACTGGTCCAGTAACAGTCTAATACCGTCCAGGTGTTCAGTAACCGTCCAGGTGTTCAGTAAATGTCCAGGTGTTCAGTAACCGTCCAGGTGTTCAGTAAATGTCCAGGTGTTCAGTAAATGTCCAGGTGTTCAGTAACCGTCCAGGTGTTCAGTAAATGTCCAGGTGCCGTCCTTGTGTCAGTGTTAAGGCAGCGTGGATCGAGGAAGCTGAGCTTTGTGATAAATACAGTCTGGAGGAGCAGCAGCAGGTGGGGGGGCTCTGTAGGTGGGGAGATGGATCTCCTCGTACTGAAACACACAGCAGGAGTACTGAGAGCAGTACAAAGTACAGTACAGGAGTAGTACTACTGTTAGCAGTAGTAGATGAAGAAAAGGTGTAGTAAAGGTTATGTAAAAGAGTCTTCCAGCAGTGGCAGTAATAACTGTAGATGTAGTATTTGTGGGGGTAGTACTGCTAGTAGCAGTAGTTGTACAGGTAGTAGCAGTGACAGTAACTAGTCACAGTATAAATAGCAGGAGCTTGTTTACCTGCGGCGTCTCCAGCGTCTCTGGGGTCTCACAGGTAAAAGCTGAAGGGTCATTCACCTGGTCATTACAGTTCTTCCTCTTCAAACACAGAGATGTAAAAAACAAACCTGCCAACAGAGCATCAGGTGAGTCGCGTCACCTTCAGACTAATACAACTTCACCCTGAGCTTCATACTATGAATGTTTGACATTCACAGACACAGATTTGAACAAACGACACAACTCTGAAAGCACAAAACTAAGTGTTTGTCAGAAACACAAGGAGTTAACTACCTGATTGGTTTCTGTGCGAATATCATAGTAGTATATGGTATATGGTATATGGTATAATAGTTTTAGTAATCAGAATCTAAACGTCACAACACTAAATCCATATTTCATAATTATGCGATCTGTGGAGCCTTTTCTTGTACGCTTTGCCTCAAAGTCTTCTAGTTAAAATCAACTGACAGACTCACCTATTACTACAAAGAGGAAGACATTAAGGGCGAATGAGCTGAATATGACATGGTCACTCTGCAATATTCTCCAGATGTGGTGGTTTGCTTCAGAGTTGTTGGTGATCAGAACATCTGGAACAAGACAAGTGAAAAGAGTAACAAAGAAACCTGTGATCTGATCAGAAGGGTGCAGAGGAGCAAGACAGAACTGATTATTGGAACTTCTCAGTGTTTCCACACTATTTCCCACTATTTCTAATTGTACTGAGACCTAACTGAACTTTCAAACAATTCATCACTTTTAATCTCGGCCAAAATTCAGACACTTGTAAACTATCCCTGTGAGATTCTTACATGCAATAACAATCATATATCCAACCTTTCTATTAGTTCTACAATTAATGAACAAAATGTCCAAAGAAGAGAATTCAGATCTAAAACTAAGACTCCTTTTCACATGTGAATCCTGTAGTCTGCACCATTAAAACACTGTGGGACTTACCTGGGACGAGGAGGATAGAGTCTTTAAACTGGATGATACCTTTTTTTTTTCTGGCGCAGAAGTAAAGCCTGCAATCGTCTGCTGTGATGTTTGTTATTTCAAGTCTCTTTTCCACGGCTGCATACTTGGTTGTGCAAATGTAGTATTGTTTCTCATCCGGACCATTACCGAACGTGCGGACGATGCACGCTCTGAGCTGGTTGTGTATCTCCACGTACCAGTATATGTCTGAACTGTCCAAAGAGCAGTTTATGGTGACGTTTTGACCCAGCTTCACCCTGACCTCAGTCAGGTTCTCAGCCTCGGCACACGCCAGAAACACCGTGAGGATCATCCAAAGCAGATCCATGATGAGGAACAGCACCGACAACCAGATAAACACCGTCTGAAAGCCGGCGCTGCTCTGATCTGACACTGCTTCGTCCTCATAGGGAGACAAAGTGTGATTCACTTCCTATTTCTCAAGGTGATGGTGTCGTATGTAAGATCTGATGATCCAAACCACAAACACCGAGTTTCATCAGACGCTCAACAACCAGCAGAAGTGAAACTTGTTCACCCGTTGCCGGCAGACTACATCAGGAAGTTGTGGCATTATTTGGGTTCATGTCCCGGAAAAACAGATTGATTATTTTGTTGCCTTGACTGTACCACAGTGATACTTTGGAGTACTTTTACAAATTTAAACCAGTGTAAGAAAGCAGGCTCAAAGGTGACATTTTAAAGAAGTACTCATGATATTAGTACTCCTATTAGCACAAGTCACAAGAAGTGTAGCTGTTTCAGTTCTAATAATAGAAGTAATGATAGTAGAAGTAGAAAATGTAACAGTACTAGAAGCAGTTGAAGGCGTAATTGTAGTAGTAGAAGTGTCACTGGTAGTGCCAAAGTACAAGAAACAATAGGGGCAACAACAGCAGTAGTAGTGGTAATAATGGTAGTAGTAAGTAGTAGTAAGTATTAGAAGTAGCAACTTTAATACCCGTAGTATTTGCTTTAATAATAGTAGTAGTAGTACAAGTAGAAACAGAATTACAGTAATTGTAGCCGCAGGAATAACAGTATTAGTTGTAGATCCGGTAATGAGAGTATTACAGTAGCAGTAGTAGTATCACTTGTTGGACTAGTAGTACCAGTGGTAATACTAACACCTGAGTAAAGTAGCAGCTGTAGTGGTAGAGACAGTAACAGCAGGTAGTGAAGTAGTAGAAACTTTACTAACATAGTAGTAGTGTCGGTAGTAATAGTAGTAGTAGTAGTAGTAGTAGTAATATACTGCCTGTACAAAGAATTACAGTAGACGTCGTACCAACAGGAGTACAACAGTAGTAGTTACAGCAGTCAGAGTAGTATGTGTAACAGTGTTAGTGGTAACAACAGTAGTACTGGTAGTAGAAGGCGTAGTATAGTTTAAGTAGTAGTAGAAGGAGTGGTGTTAGCAGAAATAATAGTAGTAGTAGTTAGTTACAGTAGCAGAAGCAGTACCAACATAATTGACAGTAACTTGTAGTATTGGTACCTGTAGAAACAATATTAGAGTAATAGTAGTTGCAGTGTCAGTTGGAGTACTAGTAACAGCTACAGTAGTAGTACTAACAGGACTAACAGTAGTAGTTTTGTCACTTGTCATTACAGACGAATAAAGTTTAAATAACTGAACATCAGAGCTGTGACACATGCAGTAACTGCATGTAAGTGGCTCCACCTGGTGGCACAAAGTCGTCACTGCAGAGAAAAACTCAAAACATTTGTTCAACTTTCACTTTTTATTAAGAATAAAACAAACTTCAGTCTGCAGCTCAAACTGTTCACACAATACTATAACTCTTTACTCCTACTATGCTGGAAAAAACTAACATTTAAACACAGTTAATAAATAAATTCTGTCATGTCCAGTTACACAAATTATCCTACGAGTTTACATTTTCACTTCAGATAAAACCCATACCGGAGCATCACTTCAGCGAGACCAGTCACATGACCTTCTTAAACTACAGGTAGTGTTAGCTGTTCGCCGTCAGCCGTTTGCCTTGCAGCCTATAGCGGCGTCTTACTGCAGAATATAAGCAGCTGGAATCTGTTATAAGGTGCCTTGGCTGTTACATGGTTGACATTTCATATTTAGCAGCATAATCAGAGGAAAGTGTTATAAAACTTTACAAAATAAAGATGAATTCAAGCTGAAATGTGTATTATTTAATATATAACACCTGCTGCAGCTGCTGTTACCAGACGAGGAGCTAAGTGATATACGAGTCACCAACAAAAACTAAACCTTAACATGCATCACGACTGCCACAGAAGGACACGCTGTATTATAATAATCGATTCATTGTTGATATAATTAATCCAATAAAAATACTTTGATTTCTGTGTTCAAACTGCTTTTAAGCGTTTATCAAAAATAATAACAAAAACATTCTATTTCTAATGATATGTAGGAGCTTTTAAAAAGGTGAAATATTTGCTATTTTTATTGGAAATGTTTCTTCTACAATTAATCGATTATTATAATTATCAACAATATTCTTCTGCTAACTGACCTAAAGAAATAGTTCAACATTTTCAGAGACACTTAGCTGATTAAATGGTCGTATTTAGATGTTCATGTTTGTACTGTATGTAGTTTGGACACTGTTTAATTGCATTTTTTTTTACATTTCTTTCAGATTTTGAGCCGAGTTGGAAACTAATTTTAAAAAGTTTTTTTTTAGGTTTGTTTAGCAAAAAAGGAATGTTGATGAAACTGTTGAAACTCAACATTATCCTGACGAATAATAAATAATAAAAATATATAAATAAAATAACAGAAATAATAACAATGTCAGTATTTAGCATCACACGGCTGTAACTTGAAATGAAGAGTTCTGCTTTAAAACTAATCATCTGCGTAGAAACACACATGGTGCTGATGTCAGCAGCTCTTTGACCAATCAACAACAGGATAAACTGTCAGAAGTTTAGTTTCTTTTTTATAGATCTCAAATATTAAAAAGGGCCATACCAGTGATTTTGCACTTTTTTTCCCTGAAGCATCATAGTGAAACAAACTTCTGCTCTGGTTTCCTTTGAAGTTACTTAATTCTAACTAAGAGTTTTAATGGTGTTAAAATGGCCGACTGATCTGTGAATCCTGCCATCTGATATATCTGTGATGTCGTATATGCGTCTGTAAAACTGCTGAGCAGTGTTCACAGCAGGAAGCCCTGATGGTAAAGATGTGGATGTGTGAACTTTGATTATATCAAAACGTGGACAACTGTAATGAGAACAGAGACTCTGTTGCATCAACAGTCTTTGTTCTGCTGATCTACAGAAGGACTTTAGCTCTATACAAACGGATACATAACTTTATATGCTATTATACATTATACTTGTGTGGTAATTAACTTGAACTTGGTGCAGTGAAACACTTTTGTTATCATTAATCAACACTAATTCCTTATTTATAATAATAAATATAGTAAGGGAACAGTAGTCAATAGTACTAAATATTAAGATTATATTATACATGTTATATTTAGTATGAAGATTATGAGATTATTAGTTGTTAAACCTTCAAAATGCTTCAAATTAGGTTGTTGAGAGTTTTACTATGGAACATTTAACTGAACGGTGGGACTTTTTAAAGGACTTTGAAGTTGTTTCATTCATGAAATAAAAGTTTTTTCCTCAAGCAGTTTTACAACAGAACTCCTCATGTTGTTGTAGTGTGAAATGTTTCTTTTCAAAGCTGCCAGAATTTTCTTTTTGATTTTATATATGAAGTAACCTCCTTTCCAGTGAAAGCTGACTTTAACTTCTAACATCTTACTTAGATAAAAGACGTGAATAAGAAGGTCAGAGGAAGAGAAAGCAGAATCATGTGGAGGGAGTTTTGTGTTGCAGCACCTGATGATCCAGGACGAGTCGTTGCAACTTCAACACGTTTACCTGCAACATCAACACAATCAATCAAACACGACCAATCAATCAAAAACAACCAATCAAACTCAATCAATCACAAACAATCAAACTCAATCAATCAAAGGATTCGTACCGGAGACGGTGAGCGTGAGTTTCTGCAGGAAGTCCACCTTCAGGATGTGACATTCGTACGGGCCGCTGTCTGACATCCGGACGTCCTGCATCACGATGGAGAAGTTTCTCTTCTCGTACAGCTCCGGGAAGCTGAACACTCGACCTTTGAAGTTCTTGTTCTGGGTTGAAAGGTCTGGCTGATTCTTGATGATGTCCAGTACTCTGCTGTCGTCTTTGTCCCTCCAGAAGACGGTGACCAGCGCTGGCAGAGGGTCGTCCCCGCTGTAGATGCACGGCAGCAGGACGGAGTCTCCGATAAAACCCTCGACTTCAACCTGACAGGTTGCTGCGGGACGACACAAACAACGGGACAAACTGTGTGTTGCTTTATGTCACGTCTCCTCGATGCTCAGGTGACCCCGAAAGTAACCCGATGCCCAGCAGACTACTTTACTGTAACAGGTCATATGGACCCCATAGCATAGGATAATTCATGTTATGAATCTGTAACATTTATTTAATACACGCTGAATAAAGTGACGTTTCTGCAGCTGTACATGTGTATGAAAATATCCGGGACATATTTTGCGAGTTTCATTCTTGAAACCTCCAGGTCCATTCTGCAGCTGTCTGGAGCTTTTGACCGCTCCACATGGTCTTCCTCAACAGGTGGAGCTGCTCATGTAAGTGTTCCTCTTCTGAGCTGCTTAATGTTAAACTGTCGGTGGGAATCGTGACAGCATCAAAAGCTCCAGAACAGCTGCTCAAAGGACCCTGAGGGGAGCTTGTTTTGTTGCTGCCGGTGTGACGGTTTAACTGGTGGTTGGGTTAACTGGTGATACTCTCGTGTCTGAGGCAGATGTGTCGTAGGCTTTTGAGGATCTGTGTCGACAAACCAGGAAATAAACATTCCGATTACTTTGAGTCTCTCTCTTTATACATCCATGGTGTCTCTATCACATTCATTTTGTCGGTGTGTCTTGAGACATTACAATACAAACAGTTTGCTGGAACATACATCATCAAAATATTAGACCTCTCCACTACGAAAATATAATTCGCTGTCTGGTCACATAAAAACAACACGCTGGAGTCGAACCGACAATCGCTTCAACCAGAGAGTTTGTGATGATACCTTCGGAAGTAACGTTACGCCACGGAGACACACAGGGACCGGGGAGACGCCAGATCTGGTGTTAAAAACCTCTAAACGGATTAACTGGAGTTTGAATTAACTGGTGATATTCCGCTGCGTGAGGCTGTGGTTGCGATGGCGTTATATGACTCGTCCTTTTTGATGCAAACGTAAAAAATATTTCGCTAAAACATCTGCAGAAATCTCTGTAATGTTTACTTGTATATATCCTTTTTTATCAAGTTTGTCCTCCACGTAGATTGACAGATCCAACCTGCAAATTAGTTTAAAGCGAGGACCACAGGGATTCACGATGTAGGTGACTGTGGCAATGTCTGTTCAAAACACTGCAAATTTCAATAAATCGTTCACAAAATGTTTTATATTGGTATCATATATCGTTATTAATCTGATGTCAAGTCGATTTGAGAACTGTTTATACATTCATACAGCCTGCAGGTGAATCAGTCAGGAGTATATGTTTGCACCCAGCTCAAATGCAGTGTGGGTAAGTAGGTGGACAGTGGTGGGAGTAGGACTAGGTAGGTGAGACAGGTGGAGGCAGGTAGGGACAGATAGGATTGTCCCAAATGGATCCCAAAGTAGTTTGAGAGGTTCTGAATCTCAAACTCCACAATCAGTACTAATTTGTCATTAAGTGAAGAGCTGACACCTTTAGGATAAAGGGTAAGGATGCATGTGGACCTCAGAAAACAATAATCGTCTGCTATGGTACAACTCCTGAATCTAATATGACATTGAAAACACTAGATGGAGAAACGGGTCAGAACACTTGTTTTATTCACACTTTCCTTAACATGGGCATGTTAATATTGGTGGGTCTAAATGCAAGATAGAAAACACAGCAAGTTTCTCTAAAATATATTTTAAAGCTTTATTTTGTATGGTTTCAATATATACCACAATTCATTCACATCTTAGAAGCATTCAGGCTGTGTTGTGAAAACAGAATTTATATAGTGTGGACTACACCAGTTACTTTTACGACTCTGCGTAATTATCCAATTTCTGTCCCTATTTGCAAAATCAGGGTCAACAGTGGTGTGTCATTTGGATGAAAGAGTGCTGAATACAAATATAAAACCGATGGTAAAATGTTGTATCACAAGTTAATCTCCACAAACCGGAGGTAAACATGTCACCTCAGACTGTATGTTTCACTTACAGGTTGTATGTGAGTTCAAACGCATTGAAAACGATCATGACACAAATATAAGAGCGAAAACATTTGGACGATGTATTTTGAAGTGTTTTGAACAGGCGTCGCGACAGTCACCTACACTTTCCCACAGGCCTCAGTCTGCATCCATCTGATTCACGGGTTGGAGGCCCGCGTGAATCGGGTTTATAAAATGTCGTACAAACTAGTTTCAAAAGAATATACATTAGTTTCAAAAGCAAAGTAATGAAAAATGTTAGTTTTCTGGTCAGTCGACGCGGGAGTTTCACCAGTTAATCCGTCACACCGGCCAAAGTAAATGAAGCTTTTCTGCTTTGATAAAAGATAAAAACATGTATTAATATTTAAAAAACTCACCTGTGTTCACACTGTAAACCAAGAACAGCAGAAACCTGCGGAGACACAGAACAGGTTGATCAGAAACCTGCAGGACACCGACTCGTCTGCTTCAAAGCTGAAGCGTTGTGATGTGAACGCGTCCTGGTTCCCTGTGAGAATAAATGTGTCTGAGTGTCTGTGACTAAGACAACAGACTGTACTACTACTAACGTTAACTAGTTAACTAACAGTGACCATAGGTAACACACAGGGGCTCGCAGCTAGCTAGTTAGCCTTCGGCTCCAGTTAACCAACCTGGTCAAACCCAACCTGGTTAACTGGCTCATGCTAGTTCAGGTGTCTCTACAGGCTTCACGTGGTTTAAACGTGTTGGTTTTACTTCTTCCTTCTTCCTCTTCTTCCTCTTCCTCTTCCTCCTCTTCTTCCTTCTTCCTTCCTCCTCTTCTTCTTCCTTCTTCCTCCTCTTCCTCCTCTTCCTCCTCTTCTTCCTTCTTCCTTCTTCTTCTTCTTCTTCTTCTTCCTTCTTCCTCCTCCTCCTCCTCTTCCTCTTCTTCTTCTTCTTCTTCTTCTTCTTCTTCTTCTTCTTCCTTCTTCCTTCTTCCTCCTCCTCTTCTTCTTCTTCTTCTTCTTCGTGACTTTTGTTGGCGGTTGGTAAACCAGTTGCATTACCGCCACCACCTGGACTGGAGGGAAGATTAAACGGTTTAGTATGAACAACACATCCCACCCAAAACTAAACTAAAATAACATAAAAACAAATAAATGGTATCTTTTCAAACTGCTCAGTCAGTCTAAGATACTCAAATAGGATTTTAAAACACTTATCTGCAGTTGTTTTGCAGAATATCTATTAGATCAAAGTGAGCTTTCGTCTCTGAGGTTTGAATCAGAGCTTCTTTCTGCTCTTGTTTCTGATGCTGCAGGATTCACACCTGCCTCTATTATGATCTGTTTAGTCCAGCGTGTCCTGATCTGAGTCTTGATATCATCGTCTCATTTCCTTTAACACCAACATGTGCCCACAGAAATCCCCCATGAGCCCCGTCATGTGAAGTCTGTATCATGTTTGTTGAACTGATGAGTGACGAGCTTGAAACATTACTCACTGATCCTTTTTTCCCACTTTGAGATGAAACTCTGGAACAATAAATGCTTCTGTTTCATTAGATAAACTCTTTGATGCATCAGGGTAGATCTGGACGAAACCGTGGTAACTATCAGTATGTGCCTGTATGGTATGTCACTTAGAAATAAACTTCTTTCCTACTAATGTAAAATCTACCGTGGCACCCGGAAGTATCCGAGGTGGTTTGCTGGCAATGTTAATGTTGACCTAAAGTTTGATTGAGCTGCTTTAAGTTCTGCTGCTTTCTGTGTCGCTGTCCATCCAAAGCTCTTTGTTTCCCTCCTCTCTTTTCCCAACAAGGTTTTAAAGTGTCTTGTGTTGGATGATCCTGACCCTGTAAATTAGC
Source organism: Lateolabrax maculatus (assembly GCA_031216445.1). Taxonomy (NCBI): domain Eukaryota; kingdom Metazoa; phylum Chordata; class Actinopteri; order Acropomatiformes; family Lateolabracidae; genus Lateolabrax; species Lateolabrax maculatus. Next base: position 441,778 of record CM062215.1, on the reverse strand, counting down.
CCAGTAATTCAATGATATCTGTATCCTTCTAATTTCTAGTGGCATTTCTCCCATTTCCTCCTGTAATGCTGCTGATGGGGTTGTTTTAAAAGCACCTGTGCATAATCTCAAAGCCTGATCCAGAACAGTTTCTAACTTTTTGATATATGTGCTTGCTGCCGATCCATACGCCACACAACCATAATCTAATACTGATCTAATCAATCACTGTATATGGCCTTCAAAGCAGCTCTGTCGGCCCCCCAATCGTTTCCAACTAAACATCTCATTACATTTAGTACTTTCTTACATTTGTCCACTACTTCCTGAATATGTACAGGCCATGTCATTCTTTCATCGAGCCATAATCCTAAAAACTTAAAGTGTTTTACTATCTTGATTCTTGATTATATAACTTTAGTTTTACTTCTCCACCAATTCTTTTCTTCGTAAATAACATTGTCTTTGTTTTATCAACTGAAAATCTAAAACCTTATTTATATGACCACTCTTCTACTTTCGTGATAGCCCCTTGCCCTCTCCTCTGGTATTTAGATATATATCCCTTATTTTCTGTATAATATCTTTCGTTATTTGGCTCCAACAGCCTCGTTTGAATGTCGACGTCATCATTCATTATAAAGATTCATTAAAGGTAAAAACCAAAAGAATCAAAGAGGTGGAAATCAGAAGTACATTTACTGCAGTATTGGTACTTCGTGGTACTTTCTACTTCCACTCCTCAGAGTAAATATTCTACTTTTTACTGCACTACATTTATCTGACAGCTTCAGTTACTGTACAGATTCTGATTAAACTAATTATAATTTAATAATATATAGAAAAGTCATTAAATATATATAAAGTCATTCAAATGCTCCTCTTCTCATCAACAACACGGCTGTGGAGGTGGTCAGCAGCACCAAGTTCCTGGTTGTGCACATTACAGACGACCTCCCCTGGTCTGTCAACACTGGATCACTAGTGAAGAGGTCACAGCAACGTTTGTACTTCCTGTGGAAATGAGAAGATCCCACCTGCCCCCGCACATCCTCACTACTCTCTACAGAAGCACCATAGAGAGCATTCTGACCCGCTGCATCTCTGTGTGGTGTGGAGGCTGCAAGGCCTCTGACTGGAAAAATGTGAGGAGAGTGGTGAGGACAGCGGAGAAGATTATTGGGTCTTCTCTTCCCTCCATTCAGGAGGATCTTGCACCAAAGCGTTGCATGTCCCGAGCCAGGAATATCCTAAAAGACTCCTCACACCCCCATCGTGGACTGTTCACCCTGTCAGCCTCTGGAAAAAGATTTTGTAGCATCAGCTGCAGAACCACAAGATTCTGCAACAGCTTTTTCCCCAGGTTATCAGGTTGTTGAACAAATAACTGGACAAAGACATTATTCACCTCTATCCTACCTCAGCGTGCACTATTGATGGACTGTGTTCTCTGGTGCACTGGTGACAGCTCTTGGGACTCTGTGGTCCAGAGAACTTGTCACTCAAAGCTGTACACTGTAGATTTGCACAATTATACCTGTTGGACTATTATTACTCCACAGTCTACTACTTATGTATCTGCTATTTCTGTTCTATGCACTTCATAATATTTATATAGTAATCTGTCTGTATTATATTGTACATAGTCTTAGAAGGTCTCTATATCTGAAAATATTTCTTTATGTACAACAGCGTCCACAACCTTTTGTCCACATACTGTATGTTTGAGCTGAATCATGTCAGTAGTCCTGACCTGAGAAAGACAACAAACACACTCACAGTAACATTATGCTTTTATTAGAACAAGAGACAGAATTCAAACACAACAGGACAGAAGGTCCAAGTCAACGGCTTTTCCACTATTTAATGATCACAGCTTCCATCTTTAAAGGAAGAGGAACAAGTTTAAAATGTAAATGAGGAATCTTTTCAATCACTCTGAACTATTTGGTACAAAGTTCATTGATAACTGTTGATTGATTAATAACATGAAAGATTTCTGTAACTGTGATCCTGTACAGACTCAACTGATCTGTTCATCAGTGAGAATGTTTCTCCAACAGGAGGAGACTCTCCGTCCTACAGTGAACACAGAGACACTGAGGAACCAGACCTGAACCCAGACCAGAACCCAAACCCAGGATAAAGAGGTTCAGTGAATGTGGTGCTGAAGGTGTGGAGGTGGATCAGTGTGTCAGAGGAGACTCTGTAGAAGGACAGAGTGCCAGCAGGACAGTCCACATACACTGCTACTCTGTTAGAGGAAGAGGAGGAGGAGGAGGAGGAGGAGATGAGTGTTAATCTGTTATTGTGCCAGACATAGTAACGCCCTTCACAGCAGTCCAGACTCCAGGACTGATTATTCCATCCAAACTTACAGTCTTCTCTATCTTCTCTCCTTCTGATTCCTCTGTAACTCACTGATATGAGAACTCTTCCTCTCCACTCGACCTCCCAGTAACAGCGACCAGTCAGACCATTTCTACACAGCAGCAGAGGATAGGGGTCAAACCTGTCTGGATGATCAGGATATGACTGATCCTCCTCCACATGTGTCACCTTCCTGTTGTTGTCAGACAGTTTGAGGTTTCTGTTTACTGTGTTTGTGTCGACTGTGAGTTCACAGGAATCTGATGGAGAGAACAAGACACAATACAGCTGCAGTTATTGATCTATCATCGGTTCATTATTGACAGTTTGATGAAGACATCAGAGATGTGAATGAGTGATGTCACAGTTTGAAGATGGTTGAATGTGTGCTGCTTTGTTTTCATGAATCAAATTAAAAACACTTACACTTCCTCAGACCTGGTGTCAACCATCGGACTCCACCAGGCTCCACCCTGAAAGGAGGAGGGGGGTCAGACCAGCACTTCCTCTTTCAGCATGCAGGCATGGACATTACATGGCTCTCATATGTCCACAAGTATAACTTACGAGTAATCACATACTATTGTTTTAATTCCATAGAAAGTTATTTTTATTTGTCTATGTCTAGGGCTTATTATTTGAGTTCTTATTCATTCTTCTTTAATTTAATTAGATAACAGATAGTTATTTAACAAAAGATCTGGGTCATGACCAATGTTTGGGGAAAAGGATAGTTAGAAAACATGCATTACTGATTATTTTTCAGAATTACAAAATAAGCATAAGGGAGAAATATCTACATATCTATTGATGAATTTGTCAAATGGGAAAATGTTCTGAAATAATTTAAAATGAACCTCTTTGATTTTATAGGTTATAAAGAACCTGAAGGGGTCTTTCCAAACCATTTATTATCAAAAAAAAGGAAATTCTTTCCCGCACCAGTGGTTTCAGTTTTTTTAAATCACGGATATATTTAAGAAGAACTCACTACCGCGTTAAAAGATGGTGCGCATTCATCAGTGGCTCACTGATAGCATACGCCGAAAAAAAGCCTCCACGGACTTCCTCACGCTTCTAGGTTTTGGGGCCCATAGAGCATTCTCAGTATTGTCTTTAAGTCTTTTTGTATGTATGTATGTATGAGTTGTCCTCAATTCCTATTCTGAACATATGACAAGACTCTTTAGAAGGTCCACAGTAATGTGAAAATGGGTTACTAGACCAGAACCAGATAGACATTTGTCAGCTCTGTGTGTCAGGGTATTATGAGCCAGACCGACAGAAAATGTTTACAGCTGTTCTTCCTCTATCAGACTGACTGATTGTAGCTGAAACAGCACTCTTCATACCTGAGAATGTCCAGTCTCCAGTGTGGATCATCCAGGCCAGCAGACAGCAGCTTCACTCCTGAGTCTCCTGGATGATTGTAGCTCAGGTCCAGCTCTCTCAGATGAGAGGGGTTGGAGCTCAGAGCTGAGGCCAGAGAAGCACAGCCTTCCTCTGTGATCAGACAGCCTGACAGCCTGCAAACACACAAAACAACACACATGGCAGATCACCGGAGGGTAATGTGAGGGTTGGTGTAGCAGCATTCACTCCTGAAGATAGAAAATAGAAAATAGCCATTCAAGATACTGTAACTTGATCTGACCTGAGAGTTTCCAGTGTACAGTGTGGACTCTCCACCCCAGCAGACAGCAGCTTCACTCCTGAATCCTGCAGGTTGTTGTTACTCAGGTCCAACTCTCTCAGACTAGAGGATTGGGAGCTGAGAACTGAGGACAGAGCTTTACAGCTTCTCTCTGAGAGGTTACAGCCACTCAGTCTGGAGAGACAACAGTAAGGAAACAAGTAAATCATTATTTTTCTCTCCTGTTGAAAGATAGCAGAGCATCTATTGATGAATAAATCCCACTTACAGAGCTTTGTTGGAGACTTCAACCACTGGCAGCAGCCTCAGAAGAGCCTCCTCTGAAGCAGAGTATTTCTTCAGGTCAAACACGTCCAGATCTTTTCCTGATGACAGTAAGATGAAGACCAGAGCTGACCACTGAGCAGGAGACAGTTTATCTGTGGAGAGACTTCCTGAACTCTGGTACTGTTGGATCTGATCAACTAGAGAACAATCATTCAGTTCATTCAGACAGTGGAACAGATTGATGCTTTTCTCTGAAGAGGGAGTCTCTTCAATCTTCTTCTTGATGTACTGGACTGTTTCCTGATTGGTCTGTGAGCTACTTCCTGTCTGTGTCAGTAGGCCTCGTAGGAGAGTCTGATTGGTCTGCAGTGAAAGACCCAGGAGGAAGCGGAGGAACAAGTCCAGGTGTCCATTTGGACTCTGTAAGGCCTTGTCCACAGCACTCTGGTAGAACTGTGTCTCTGCAGATTCTTCTTTTCTTGTTTCAGACTTCTGGGAGGTTGATTGTTCTTCTGACAGCAGATTGACACCAGAGTTATTGAATGTCAGATGGACATGAAGAGCAGCCAGAAACTCCTGAACACTCAGATGGACGAAGCAGAACACCTTGTCCTGGTACAGTCCTCTCTCCTCTATAAAGATCTGTGTGAACACTCCTGAGTACACTGAGGCTGCTCTGATATCGATGCCACACTCTGTCAGGTCTGATTCATAGAAGATCAGGTTGCCTTTCTGAAGCTGCTCAAAAGCCAGTTTTCCCAGAGACACAATCATCTTCCTGCTCTCTGGACTCCAGTGTGAATCTGTCCCAGCTCCTCCATCATACTTGATGTTCTTCAGTTTGGACTGAACCACCAGGAAGTGGATGTACATCTCAGTCATGGTCTTGGGCAGCTCTCCTCCCTCTCTGGTTTTCAACACATCCTCCAGAACTGTAGCAGTGATCCAGCAGAAGACTGGGATGTGGCACATGATGTGGAGGCTTCGTGATGTCTTGATGTGGGAGATGATTCTTCTGGCCTTTTCCTTATTTCTGAATCTCTTCCTGAAGTACTCCTCCTTCTGTGGGTCAGTGAACCCTCTGACCTCTGTCACCATGTCAACACACTCAGGAGGGATCTGATTGGCTGCTGCAGGTCGTGTGGTTATCCAGAGGCGAGCAGAGGGAAGCAGTTTCCCCCTGATGAGGTTTGTCAGCAGCACATCCACTGAGGTGGACTCTGTAACATCAGTCAGGATCTGATTGTTGTGGAAGTCCAGAGGAAGTCGACACTCATCCAGACCATCAAAGATGAACACAACCTGGAACTCTTCAAACCTGCAGATTCCTGCTTCTTTGGTTTCAGTAAAGAAGTGATGAACAAGTTCCACCAAGCTGAACTTTCTCTCTTTCAGCACATTCAGCTCTCTGAAAGTGAATGGAAACATGAACTGTACGTCCTGGTTGGCTTTTTCTTCAGCCCAGTCCAGAGTGAACTTCTGTGTTAAGACTGTTTTCCCAATGCCAGCCACTCCCTTTGTCATCACTGTTCTGATTGGTTCATCTCTTCTAGGTGAGGCTTTAAAGATGTCTTCTTGTCTGATTGTTGTTTCTGGTCTGTCTGGTTTCCTGGATGCTGTTTCGATCTGTCTGACCTCATGTTCATCATTGACCCCTGCAGTCCCTCCCTCTGTGATGTAGAGCTCTGTGTAGATCTGATTCAGAAGGGTTGGGTTTCCTGCTTTAGCGATCCCCTCAAACACACACTGGAACTTCTCCTTCAGGTTAGATTTAAGTTTACGCTGGAAACAAACTGGATCAAGTTCTGAATAGACAAACAACAAAGAAGATCATTAAGTGATTCATAAAGAACACATGAAAGTTTAATTCCCCTAAATAATACATATATAAACATATGTTCCTCCATCTCTTGAGACTTTAGTAAATGTCTCATTTATCCAGCATGTTAAATCTTTAGAGAAATCCTCTTACTGCTCTGCAGACGGTCAGCCAGCTCCTCCTGCTTCATTCTCCTCAGGAAGTTCTGTGTGATCTTCAGAAAGGCCTCTCTGCTGCTCCTCCTCTGCTCTTCCTCCTCACCGTCCAACACCTCCTCATCCTCCCTCTGACTCTCTAAGCATTCTGGGTAACCTGAGCTCAGATCCTTCTTGAACTTCTTCAGCTCGTTCTTCACAAAAGTGACAATGTTCTCCTCCAGCAGCTGGAACAGAATATTACATGAATAACACAATCAAACTAACATCATGGAACCAAACATCAGATCCATGTTGGACAGACTGACGATCCTCTGGTCTAAAACGTGCAGCATGGAGATGATAGTGAACAGAATAGATGTAAAAGTAGTTGTTGTACATGTACAGACCATAAATATGGAGTCCAGGTGTGTTTGATGCTGCTGGGCTGACTGACCACTGGGAACCTCTGAGCTCTGCTGGTCGACTCTGTGGACGAATCATGAAGGATGAGCTCACATCATGTCTGTCCACACAGAGACAAACACAAGCTAAAGGTCCTTTGATGGAGGAACTTGTGTGAGGAGAAAATGTTAAAGTGAGGAGCTGCACACTGGTTATACTGGGCAGCTTTCAGATGTGAGAATATAAATGTACGTGAAGAAGAACGATGCTGAAAATAAACAAACAGCTTTAATAAAACTTCTCTGGATAAATAACAGTTCAAACATCAATCAGCCACATTTTAATGTTATTAACAGCTGACCTCTTTGGAGCAGACGGTTGTTCTCCTTTAAATTCAATGAAGCGATCAGCTGACTGGTCGCTCTTGAAGGACACACAGCTGGGTCCAGGTCCAGGTTCAGCTCCAGCTCCAGCTCCAGGTTCAGGTCCAGGTCCAGCTCCAGGTCCAGGTCCAGGTCCAGGTCCAGCTCCAGCTCCAGGTTCAGGTCCAGGTGCAGGTCCAGCTCCAGGTCCAGGTCCAGGTCCAGATCCAGGTCCAGGTCCAGGTCCAGCAGAGTCTGGTCCCTGCTGCTTCTCTGGGCTTCAACACAACACACACAGAGCTTTGAGTGTGAATAATGATGGTGGAGTGATCTGAGTGGTGGACAGTTAGAGATCCTCATCTCACCTCTGAGCTTTGAGAGAGGTTTTAGAGGGACGGACTCCCTCCTCTCTGTCCTCACACTGATCCATGCTGCTGAACTCACATCCACATCAGCTCACACACACTTTCACCTGGAGAGGAAACACAAATCATTCATCTGCACATCAGCTGAAATCCTCCTTTCCATCATTTCTCCTGTAGAAACATCAGCTGCTCCTCCACTGATTGGCTGTTATTTTCTCTTTCATATCAGTGTCAGCTGAATGCAGTCAGACAGCAGTGTGAGGCCGAGGAAGCTGCCGTCAGCTGCTGTAGTTCTACTATCGGTCCACTAGGTGGCGTCACGAAGCTGCAGTGAAGTGAAGAGCAGCCCAGCACACACACCATGCATGGAGGACGTTTCCATTCACTGACACACACTGAGTCAATCTGACTGTCTGTAATATTGAAACAACATTTCAGTTGTACATAAATGAGGCGCTCAGCAACATGTCAGCAGGTGGAGCTGCAGCAGAGACACACAGATCATGGAGCTGATTCAGACACTTTAAAACACTCAGAGACTCTCCTCCATCATTCACACACACATTTTACTGACTTAGCACTGGTGAATAATATGATCCTGAATATAGTTTGAAATGAATCAAGTCTCAATAAAACCAGTACAAACATTCAACCATGACTCTAAAAGAAATGTCTCTAATTATTGACCAGATGTTGTCTTTGTGACTGACTGACTGACTGATTACTGAAGTGAAGGAGAAGATGAAGCTCGTCTCCACATGAGTCCTGTGCTGGAAACAGAACGACTGACCGTTCACCGACACAAACTGCTGTTCTCCAGCCGCATTCAGAGGCTCAGACAGCGGGAGAGCAGCGGCTCGTCTCCGCCTCGTCCACAGGCGGATTCAGGCAGGAAAAGCTGCCTCCAGTCATCAGTCAGTGGAGCTACACAGTAAGAGCGACTCTGTGTCGACCTGCTGACGGTTTCCTCTCACTGATCTCCACACAAAATGGCGGATGTGTGAAGCCCTGAAGAGTTTCCAGTTAAAGTCAGAGTTCAGAGTTTGGAGAAAAGAAGAATGGAGCTGCAGATTTCTGCTGTTTCTACTGAAACTAAACCGGTTGAAACGTGTTCCTTTACCTTCAGCTGGAGGTTCAGATGGAGGAAACAAGCTGCACAACAACATTCAGAGAAAGTGAAACTAACTTCAGACCGGAAACACGCAGACAGGCTGGTTCCAGATGAACTGCGCCTCGTCTGGAGAGTGGACGAGATCAGGCGGCAGCAGCAGAGGCGCTGAGAAAAAGCTGCAGGCAGGTCGGACAGTTTCCAGCAGCCTTCACAGAATATACAGGAAGTGACGGAAATATCCTGTTCGATCATCTGTAGGCTGCCTGTAGTTTAAGTAGAGCCAAAGATGAACTGTCTCTGGTGGAGTTTACAGAAAAACAATCATACGACCCAAACTTTAAGAAAAGTAAATACTGAATCAACGTCCTCACAGCTTCATACAGGCATCACAGAGGAACAGCAGCAGTGAGGACGATCAGACACAAGTTTCCTTCAGAGAGACACAGAATATATTAGACTCAGTTCAAACTAGTGTTTAATAGCTTTTCTGTGGCTTCACAGTAATTATAACTTGGACTAAACATATTCATCTTCTCTGGTTGACAAACGCTGTCATCAAGTTGAACTTAGGCTTTATTAGAATTTGTATTTATTATTTAATTTGTTTTTTAAATTATATATATATGAATGAATGTATTAGTGAAATTTTTTGTCATGCATGCCGAGCCCTTACAAGACACCATGAACTCAAACAGACCAGGATCAGAGAGCTGTGCAAACATATTTAAACAATAAAGAAAGTCCATCTTTCACAGTCAAATCATCAGACCATCATTCAGTAGAACATAATTCATAAATCACTGACCGAAACATTTACTATATTCTGGAAAAATATAAATAAATTCTTATTAAACTATCTGTCTACACAGAAAATGAGGATTTTGTACAACACGTGGTGTTTGTGGACAAAACTTAGAGCCAATCAGCTCTTTGATCAGGGGACAGCCAGGCGTTTCCCATCATGCCCTGGGTCTTGCAGCCGCCTCGATCTCGTGAGGTCATCGTTGTCCATTAGTACATGACGTCAGAGCAAGTCGGGATCAAGTCGGACACAAAACTAACCGGCATGCATTGCGCGGCGATCGCCGGTGATAGATTCTGCACAGGCCTGGCTCATCTGGAACGAGCCTAACACCACATCCAAACTTAGACACCACCGCCTCAAAACAGGGGAAAGTAAATTTCATTGATCGAAATGGAGATAAATGATCAATAGATTTGATTGATTAAAACAGTGGTGATATGATGAAACTCAGGTAGAAGCAGTTCACTTCAGTAGACTTAGTTTAGACCATGTGAACTTGATTAATGTCGTGAAAATGTTTGTCAATGATAAATCACTAGTGCTGCTGAAATATACTGAATTACAATAAGTTTTCTTGACTGTAATATTCACCATTAACCGTTATTCAGTCCATCTTTTTTCACCAATGCTGAACCTTTTAAAAACAGACTTTGTTTCAGCTTCAAGTATTTTAATTACAGTCGTTGTAAATTCAAATAAATGATATTTAAAACGTAACATCTGCACCTTCTGACTGAACCATTAATACATGTTTTATGTGTAACAAGTGTTTTAAAAGTCATCTGAAATTCAAATATACTTCAAGTTGAAACAAAGTTTATTTTGCTGCCCAGGCTGATGTTGTTACTTGAGCTCAATCAATCAATCAATCAACCAATCAGTCAGTCAATCAATCAATCATTCTTCAGTCTGTGAGTTTCTCTTTGTAAAGGGACAGTTGGGATGTTTGGACTTGGGGCCCCTGAGGGCCCACAAAGTGTCCTCAACACTAACTTTTATATTCTTTTACTTTCATATTTATGTATCAATTGTTATTATGGTTATTATTTTTGTCATAAAGTGGTGGTGAGTGTTGTTGTATATCATCATCATATTATTATTATTATGATTAGAACTACTGTTATTATTATTATTATGTTTGTTAGTATCATTGATATGATGATGATGATGATGATGATTACATATTTTAACTACATATTGATTCATACAATTGTTATTAAAGGTAAAAACCAAAAGAATCAAAGAGGTGGAAATCAGAAGTACATTTACTGCAGTATTGGTACTTCGTGGTACTTTCTACTTCCACTCCTCAGAGTAAATATTCTACTTTTTACTGCACTACATTTATCTGACAGCTTCAGTTACTGTACAGATTCTGATTAAACTAATTATAATTTAATAATATATAGAAAAGTCATTAAATATATATAAAGTCATTCAAATGCTCCTCTTCTCATCAACAACACGGCTGTGGAGGTGGTCAGCAGCACCAAGTTCCTGGTTGTGCACATTACAGACGACCTCCCCTGGTCTGTGAACACTGGATCACTAGTGAAGAGGTCACAGCAACGTTTGTACTTCCTGTGGAAATGAGAAGATCCCACCTGCCCCCGCACATCCTCACTACTCTCTACAGAAGCACCATAGAGAGCATTCTGACCCGCTGCATCTCTGTGTGGTGTGGAGGCTGCAAGGCCTCTGACTGGAAAAATGTGAGGAGAGTGGTGAGGACAGCGGAGAAGATTATTGGGTCTTCTCTTCCCTCCATTCAGGAGGATCTTGCACCAAAGCGTTGCATGTCCTGAGCCAGGAATATCCTAAAAGACTCCTCACACCCCCATCGTGGACTGTTCAGCCTCTGGAAAAAGATTTTGTAGCATCAGCTGCAGAACCACAAGATTCTGCAACAGCTTTCCCCCCCAGGTTATCAGGTTGTTGAACAAATAACTGGACAAAGACATTATTACCACCTCTATCCTACCTCAGCGTGCATTACTCCACAGTCTACTACTTATGTATCTGCTATTTCTGTTCTATGCACTTCATAATATTTATATAGTAATCTGTATTATATTATATATTGTACATAGTCTTAGAAGGTCTCTATATCTGAAAATATTTCTTTATGTACAACAGCGTCCACAACCTTTTGTCCACATACTGTATGTTTGAGCTGAATCATGTCAGTAGTCCTGACCTGAGAAAGACAACAAACACACTCACAGTAACATTATGCTTTTATTAGAACAAGAGCCAGAATTCAAACACAACAGGACAGAAGGTCCAAGTCAACGGCTTTTCCACTATTTAATGATCACAGCTTCCATCTTTAAAGGAAGAGAAACAAGTTTACAATGTAAATGAAGAATCTTTCCATAACTCTGAATGATTTGGTACAAAGTTCATTAATGAATTTATTACAATAACCTGAAAGATTTCTGTAACTGTGATCCTGTACAGACTCAACTGATCTGTTCATCAGTGAGAATGTTTCTCCAACAGGAGACTCTCCGTCCTACAGTGAACACAGAGACACTGAGGAACCAGAAGTGAACCCAGACCTGAACCCAATCCCAGGATAAAGAGGTTCAGTGAATGTGGTGTTGGAGGTGTGGAGGTGGATCAGTGTGTCAGAGGAGACTATGTAGAAGGACAGAGTGCCAGCAGGACAGTCCACATACACTGCTACTCTACCAGAGAAGGAGGAGGAGGAGGAGATGAGTGTTACTCTGTTATTGTGCCAGACATAGTAACGCCCATCAGAGCAGATAAGACTCCAGGACTGATCATTCCATCCAAACAGACAGTCATTACGGTCTCCTTTCCTGCTGATTCCTCTGTAACTCACTGATATAGAAACCCATCCTCTCCACTCGACCTCCCAGTAACAGCGACCAGACAGAACATTTCTACACAGCAGCTGAGGACACTCATCAAACCTGTCTGGATGATCAGGATATGACTGATCCTCCTCCACACGTGTCACCTTCCTGTTGTTGTCAGACAGTTTGATCTTTCTGTTGACTGTGTTTGTGTCGACTGTGAGTTCACAGGAATCTGATGGAGAGAACAAGACACAATACAGCTGCAGTTATTGATCTATCATCGGTTCATTATTGACAGTTTGATGAAGACATCAGAGATGTGAATAAGTGATGTCACAGTTTGAAGATGGTTGAATGTGTGCTGCTTTGTTTTCATGAATCAAATTAAAAACACTTACACTTCCTCAGACCTGGTGTCAACCATCGGACTCCACCAGGCTCCACCCTGAAAGGAGGAGGGGAGTCAGACCAGCACTTCCTCTTTCAGCATGCAGACATGGACATTACATGGCTCTCATACACAGAAACACAACACGAGCATCCGGCTGCTTCTCCCTGCTCCCCCTAAACCTCTTCACCTCTGCCACTCTGCTCATACACTGAGAGAGACCCACAGGATGTTGGTTTGTGTCAAAGAGGACCACAACATCTGATCACACACACAAACCTCTTTTTGGAAGAAAAGAGTGTAAGAGTGTAAATATTGCAAATAAATCACCATATATCTGTGACAAGTCCCCATCACTCTTTAGTGTGGAAATCTGTTCATATCAAACTCCCTGAAGTTCCCAAGAACTAGAAGAGCAACTGAGTGTCTGCACATTTCATATATTTACAACCCATGTTTGCTGTGAAGAATATGTTCACTACAACTGTTACACACTGATAAAGGGACAGTCCAACACAGAAACACACTTGAATGTATCATCTCAGAAGTAATGTCCTGTCCTGTCCTGTCCTGTCCTGTCCTGTGGTTGTCAGGTTCCAGCACAGTTTAACTCAATATAACTGCTTTGAAATTATTGGAAGGTTTTTTTTATAAGCTAGCAGTTTCCCCCTGCTTACAGAATTTATGCTAAGCTAGGCTAAACATATCCTGAACCTACCTCTGTACAGATATGAAACTGATTTGATCTCACAACTCTCTTTTTTATGTTAAACCAATGTTTATGTTTTAAGCAAAGGAAAAAGGCTTCCTACATGTGTGATTGCCCATATAACACTCATCAAAAAGACAAAGAAAATGTGTCCAGCTCTTCCTCCTCTATCAGACTGACCGTCTGTGGCTGCAGCAGGCCTATTCATACCTGAGAGTGTCCAGTCTCCAGTGTGGATCATCCAGTCCAGCAGACAGCAGCTTCACTCCTGAGTCTCCTGGATGATTGTAGCTCAGGTCTAGCTCTCTCAGATGAGAGGGGTTGGAGCTCAGAGCTGAGGCCAGAGAAGCACAGCCTTCCTCTGTGATCAGACAACCTGACAACCTGAAAACACACAGAACAACACAGTTTAGTTAAAGGTAATATGAGAAATCCTATTTGCAGGCCAAATCCTACACAGGTTAGCTGTTTCTCATTTTTCAGTTGATCAGGTTAATGAATCCTAACCTGAGAGTTTCCAGTGTACAGTGTGGACTCTCCAGTCCAGCAGACAGCAGCTTCACTCCTGAATCCTGCAGGTTGTTGTTACTCAGGTCCAACTCTCTCAGACTAGAGGCCTGGGAGCTGAGAACTGAGGACAGAGCTTCACAGCTTCTCTCTGAGAGGTTACAGCCACTCAGTCTGGAGAGACAACAGTAAGGAAACAAGTAAATCATTATTTTTCTCTCCTGTTGAAATATAGCAGAGCATCTATTGATGAATGAATCCCACTTACAGAGCTTTGTTGGAGGTGTTGACCACTGGCAGCAGCCTCAGAAGAGCCTCCTCTGAAGCAGAGTATTTATTCAGGTCAAACACGTCCAGATCTTTTCCTGATGACAGTAAGATGAAGACCAGAGCTGACCACTGAGCAGGAGACAGTTTATCTGTGGAGAGACTTCCTGAACTCAGGTACTGTTGGATCTGATCAACTAGAGAACGATCATTCAGTTCATTCAGACAGTGGAACAGATTGATGCTTTTCTCTGAAGAGGGAGTCTCTTCAATCTTCTTCTTGATGTACTGGACTGTTTCCTGATTGGTCTGTGAGCTACTTCCTGTCTGTGTCAGCAGGCCTCGTAGGAGAGTCTGATTGGTCTGCAGTGAAAGACCCAGGAGGAAGCGGAGGAACAAGTCCAGGTGTCCATTTGGACTCTGTAAGGCCTTGTCCACAGCACTCTGGTAGAAGTGTGTCTCTGCAGATTCTTCTTTTCTTGTTTCAGACTTCTGGGAGATTGATTGTTCTTCTGACAGCAGATTGACACCAGAGTTGATGAATGTCAGATGGACATGAAGAGCAGCCAGAAACTCCTGAACGCTCATATGGACGAAGCAGAACACCTTGTCCTGGTACAGTCCTCTCTCCTCTATAAAGATCTGTGTGAACACTCCTGAGTACACTGAGGCTGCTTTGATATCGATGCCACACTCTGTCAGGTCTGATTCATAGAAGATCAGGTTTCCTTTCTGCAGCTGATCAAAAGCCAGTTTTCCCAGAGACTCAATCATCTTCCTGCTCTCTGGACTCCAGTGTGGATCTGTCTCAGCTCCTCCATCATACTTGATGTTCTTCAGTTTGGACTGAACCACCAGGAAGTGAATGTACATCTCAGTCAGGGTCTTGGGCAGCTCTCCTCTCTCCTTGGTTTTCAACACATCCTCCAGAACTGTAGCAGTGATCCAGCAGAAGACTGGGATGTGGCACATGATGTGGAGGCTTCGTGATGTCTTGATGTGGGAGATGATTCTTCTGGCCTTTTCCTTATTTCTGAATCTCTTCCTGAAGTACTCCTCCTTCTGTGGGTCAGTGAACCCTCTGACCTCTGTCACCATGTCAACACACTCAGGAGGGATCTGATTGGCTGCTGCAGGTCGTGTGGTTATCCAGAGGCGAGCAGAGGGAAGCAGGTTCCCCCTGATGAGGTTTGTCAGCAGCACATCCACTGAGGTGGACTCTGTAACATCAGTCAGGATCTGATTGTTGTGGAAGTCCAGAGGAAGTCGACACTCATCCAGACCATCAAAGATGAACACAACCTGGAACTCTTCAAACCTGCAGATTCCTGCTTCTTTGGTTTCAGTAAAGAAGTGATGAACAAGTTCCACCAAGCTGAACTTTCTCTCTTTCAGCACATTCAGCTCTCTGAAAGTGAATGGAAATGTGAACTGTATGTCCTGGTTGGCTTTGTCTTCAGCCCAGTCCAGAGTGAACTTCTGTGTTAAGACTGTTTTCCCAATGCCAGCCACTCCCTTTGTCATCACTGTTCTGACTGGTTCATCTCTTCCAGGTGAGGCTTTAAAGATGTCTTCTTGTCTGATTGTTGTTTCTGGTCTGTCTGGTTTCCTGGATGCTGTTTCGATCTGTCTGACCTCATGTTCATCATTGACCCCTGCAGTCCCTCCCTCTGTGATGTAGAGCTCTGTGTAGATCTGATTCAGAAGGGTTGGGTTTCCTGCTTTAGTGATCCCCTCAAACACACACTGAAACTTCTTCTTCAGGTTAGATTTAAGTTTACGCTGGAAACAAACTGGATCAAGTTCTGAATGGACAAACAACAAAGAAGATCAAAATCATTAAGTGATTCATAAAGAACACATGAAAGTTTAATTCCCCTAAATAATGCATATATAAACATATGTTCCTCCATCTCTTGAGACTTTAGTAAATGTCTCATTTATCCAGCATGTTAAATCTTTAGAGAAATCCTCTTACTGCTCTGCAGACGGTCAGCCAGCTCCTCCTGCTTCATTCTCCTCAGGAAGTTCTGTGTGATCTTCAGAAAGGCCTCTCTGCTGCTCCTCCTCTGCTCTTCCTCCTCACCGTCCAACACCTCCTCATCCTCCCTCTGACTCTCTAAGCATTCTGGGTAACCTGAGCTCAGATCCTTCTTGAACTTCTTCAGCTCGTTCTTCACAAAAGTGACAATGTTCTCCTCCAGCAGCTGGAACAGAATATTACATGAATAACACAATCAAACTAACATCATGGAACCAAACATCAGATCCATGTTGGACAGACTGACGATCCTCTGGTCTAAAACGTGCAGCATGGAGATGATAGTGAACAGAATAGATGTAAAAGTAGTTGTTGTACATGTACAGACCATAAATATGGAGTCCAGGTGTGTTTGATGCTGCTGGGCTGACTGACCACTGGGAACCTCTGAGCTCTGCTGGTCGACTCTGTGGAGGAATCATGAAGGATGAGCTCACATTATGTCTGTCCACACAGAGACAAACACAAGCTAAAGGTCCTTTGAGTTAAAGTGTTGATGGCAACATTGAATCAGATGGTTTTCCCCACATTAAAGTGTTGCTTGTACTGCTGATCACACTGTGAATCAACAGTCCAGTCTGCATTTATGAGCAGCTTTAGTTCACTGTGTTGGTTCAGCAGCTTGTCAGCTTTAGTCCCTCCAGCTCTTGTTGACCCCTATAATACTGTGGACAGCAACACACAGCTTACACAAGCTATTTGGATGTTAACTGTCCAGCACTAATTGACAATGAATCACAATAAACTTGTAGCAGGTGAAGTGGGAGAAACATCAGGAAAAAGAGAAAACCAAACCAAAGCTGAGGATGATTTCACTCTCAACTGTGTGTCAAATGAAATGTAGAACGTACTTTTCTGGGAAACGTGTAAGCAAACAGGCACAGGTGTTGTTTATAGAAGGTGGTATGCACTTTACTTTTTTGAATATGATCCGACATATATATTTATGTGAGATCTTCTGGTAACCATACATGTCTGGGGAGAGAGACTCTCTTCACTCAGAGAACCAACGTTACATTGACACCAGACGTCAACTGTTCTTGGGTTGTTTGTACAAAGTCAATGTGAACAAAATTTGAGTGAATATTGGATCGAACCAAAACTGAAACACCAGACAACATTGTAAAAAGTCTCAACTACACACTGCAAAACATTGGTGCTCAGACAACTTCCACATAAGTCAGTAAAGGTTTAAAAACTTGAGATCTGACAACTGAGAATCTGATACAAACAAATGTTAAGATTTTCTTGTCAGTTTTAAGTCCTGACCTTTGATCCACAGACCAGTCACTCTGCATGGACACACTGCTGGGTTCAGGTTTTTCCAGCTTCCTCCTGAGAGAAACACATGAAACAGAACACAGTGAAACTATGCATCGTGGAGGCATTTGACAACTATTTACTTGTTGTTTTGTCACAAACACAACTTTTTTATAATAATCTGAGTTCTTCCATCAGCAGCATCAATGAGAAACCAGCTGTGTGATGGTTCATTCTGTGTTTTAGAGCAGCTGATCCCAGTCCAGCTGTTATCACTGACATGTTTCTGTTTCTGTTGTCACGTGAATGAAAACTAGGAAATGTTGATTTGATGGAGGAACTCAGAGGATCAGGGTTAGCCTCAATAAAATCCCTGTTTTATACTCATGCAGTCATCAGACAGCAGTCAGAACGAGTGTGGAGAAAATGTTAAAGTGAGGAGCTGCACACTGGTTATACTGGGCAGCTTTCAGATATGAGAATATAAATGTACGTGAAGAAGAACGATGCTGAAAATAAACAAACAGCTTTAATAAAACTTCTCTGGATAAATAACAGTTCAAACATCAATCAGCCACATTTTAATGTTATTAACAGCTGACCTCTTTGGAGCAGACGGTTGTTCTCCTTGAAAATCAATTAAGCGAACAATTGACTGATCGCTCTTGAAAGACACACAGCTGTGTCCAGGTCCAGGTCCAGCTCCAGCTCCAGGTCCAGGTCTAAGTCCAGGTCCAATTCCAGGTCCAGGTACAGCTCCAGGTCCAGGTTTAGGTCCAGGTGCAGGTCCAGCTCCAGTTCCAGATCCAGCTCCAGGTCCAGGTTCAGGTTCAGCTCCAGGTCCAGGTTCAGGTTCAGGTTCAGCTCCAGGTCCAGGTCCAGATCCAGCTCCAGGTCCAGGTCCAGCAGAGTCTGGTCCCTGCTGCTTCTCTGGGCTTCAACACAACACACACAGAGCTTTGAGTGTGAATAATGATGGTGGAGTGATCTGAGTGGTGGACAGTTAGAGATCCTCATCTCACCTCTGAGCTTTGAGAGAGGTTTTAGAGGGACGGACTCCCTCCTCTCTGTCCTCACACTGATCCATGCTGCTGAACTCACATCCACATCAGCTCACACACACTTTCACCTGGAGAGGAAACACAAATCATTCATCTGCACATCAACTGAAATCCTCCTTTCCATCATTTCTCCTGTAGAAACATCAGCTGCTCCTCCACTGATTGGCTGTTATTTTCTCTTTCATATCAGTGTCAGCTGAATGCAGTCAGACAGCAGTGTGAGGCCGAGGAAGCTGCCGTCAGCTGCTGTAGTTCTACTATCGGTCCACTAGATGGCGTCACGAAGCTGCAGTGAAGTGAAGAGCAGCCCAGCACACACACCATGCATGGAGGACGTTTCCATTCACTGACACACACTGAGTCAATCTGACTGTCTGTAATATTGAAACAACATTTCAGTTGTACATAAATGAGGCGATCAGCAACATGTCAGCAGGTGGAGCTGCAGCAGAGACACACAGATCATGGAGCTGATTCAGACACTTTAAAACACTCAGAGACTCTCCTCCATCATTCACACACACATATTGACTGTGTGATGGAAACCTGAGGACATGAAGACAGAAAACTCAAACTACTTTAAACAGCAGGACTTCTCCTGCTCTGAGGGACATGAAGGACATGTAGGACATGAATATGTGACCATGAAGAAGAAACTTGAAAAAGCAGCAACACAACTTAACAAGTCTGTATAAAGTCAGCAGCATCTGACCTTTATTTTGAAAGGGTCCACAGGAACCCTTAGTCCACTGTTGAGTGTGACTTTACGCTGGTGGAGGCGACAGTTTAAAAGCACAATGTAGTTTGTTTTGTGGCAGCTGAAGAAAGAAACATCAGCTGATCATCATATTGATTGATTCCAGTAAATCAATAATCCAACAACATGTAAATTTATCCTCAAACTTTGTACTGAAAGAAGAAGTGAACAACTACTACAAACTTTATACAGCAAGAAACAAACCCTGAAGGGCCTGAAGACAAACTTGTTGTTAAAGGATCAAACAAAGACGACTTACAGCTTCTTCAAACAGTCCAAAGTGAAGAAGAAGAAGAGAGAAAAGGCTTCGACACAGGTGAGCTGTTTCCTGGAAGGACTCAGAGCTGCACCTGTAATGGCAGCAGGACAGGTACTGACTGCTCATGCTGGCCTGACTATCAACGCCTCCTCCACAGCTAACCCTGATAACTTGTTCCACAAGTTGTGAACTTCACCCTTGTAAACACTCCTCGCCCGACTCTCATGACTGCATGCCTGAGATTGTTGAATCCATCCTGCAGGTCTGACCTCTCTGCCTCTCCTTTAGCAGATGGCAGAGGGATCTTTGTTCACGGCTCTTGTTCTAAACCCGGTTTAGATTAGATTTAGATTAGATTAGATTCAACTTCATTGCCATTACACATGTACAAGTACAGAGCAACGAAATGCAGTTTAGCATCCAACCAGAAGTGCAGTAGTAGTAAGTACCAATATACAAATAATAAATAAGTATCTTACAGATAATAAGTTAGCGTTCCAACTGTAATATATAAGTACTGAATATACAGATTGATTGGTTGAGGTAGTATGTACATGTTATACAGGTTGATTTGTGCATTAAATGTAGGTAGACTATAAGCAGGAACCATAAACATAATTTACAAAAGGCAAATGGGCATATGATAAGTTAGGTAATACAGATTGAGTGAACGTTAAATAGTGCATAATAATAAACAGTAGCTGCCTAACGTTACTAGACTAGTGCAGTGTTTAGTACGGTAGTGCGGTGTACAGTCTTTGGTCAGTGGGGGGAGATGAGGAGTAGAGGGGTTTGTGTTTGCTGGTGGTTGGGGAGTGGGGGGGGGGGGGCAGAGTTCAATAAGGACACAGCTCTGGGGAAGAAACTGTTCCTCAGTCTGCTGGTCCTTGTCCAGAAGCACCTGAAGCGCCTGCCTGAGGGCAGGAGGGAGTCTGTGTGCAGGGTGGGAGGCGTCCTTCAGAATGCTGCGAGCTCGACGCAGACAGCGTTTTCTCTGGACTTCCTCACTGGCTGCAAGTGGAGTTCCTGTGATGCGTTGGGCAGTTTTCAGCACCCGCTGCAGTCCCTTGCACTCCGCGACAGAGCAGCTCCCATACCAGACTGTGACACAGTTGGTTAGGATGCTCTCGATCACGCAGCGGTAAAAGTTCACCAGGATGGCTGAAGACAGATGGTTTTTCTTCAGTGTCCTCAGGAAGAAGAGGCGCTGGTGAGCTTTCTTGACAAGGCTGGAGGTGTTGGTGGTCCAGAACAGGTCTTCTGAGATGTGGGTCCCCAGGAACTTGAAGCTGGAGACAGGCTCAACATCCATCCCATTGATGTGGATGGGCGAATGCATGCTTCTTTTCTTCTTCCTGAAGTCCACGATGAGCTCCTTGCTTTTGCTGGTGTTTAGGAGCAGGTTATTTTCGGCGCACCATGTGGCCAGGTGCTGTACCTCTTCCCTGTAGGCTGTCTCATCGTTGTTGCTGATGAGACCAATCACCGTGGTGTCGTCTGCGAACTTGATGATGGAGTTGGATCCATGCACAGGTCTGCAGTCGTAGGTGAAGAGGGAGTAGAGGAATGGGCTGAGCACACAGCCCTGTGGCACACCAGTGCTGAGTGAGACAGTGGTGGAGCAGGTGTGGCCTGACCTAACATGTTGGGGTCTGTTAGTCAGAAAGTCCATGATCCAGTTGCAGAGGGAGGTGTTGGTGCCCAGGTCTCCAAGTTTAGTGATTAACTTGGAGGGGGGGACAGTGTTGAAAGCTGAGCTGAAGTCAGCAAACAGCAATCGTGCGTAGGTGTTGGTGTTGTCCAGGTGTGTGAGCACAGAGTGTGGTGCTGTGGAAACTGCATCGTATATGCTCCTATTGCTGCGGTAGGCAAACTGGTGTGGGTCCAGTGTGGGTGGGAGGGAGTCCTTCAGGTGTGCCAGGACCAGCCGCTCAAAGCACTTCATGATGATGGGTGTGAGTGCTACAGGGCGGTAGTCATTGAGGTGGATGATGGATGTAGCTTTAAAGCATGTTGGCACAGCTGCTTGGCAAGGGACAGGTTGAAAATGTCCGTGAAGACCCCATTGAGCTGTTCCGCACATGAGCACACGTCCAGCGGCTCATTGCTGTGTGGACAACAGTGGAGGAGAGTGTGGTGGGCTGGTGATCTGCTGGAAGTGTTGTCTTGGTGGCGGTGTCTTTGTTGTCCCTCTCGAAGTGAGTATAGAAGTTGTTAAGCTCGTTTAGGAAGGAGATGTCTGCGTCTGGGGGTGAGGTTGCTGGGTTTGTAGTCGGTGATGGCCTGGATGCCCTGCCACATGCGTCTGGGGTCGGAGTTGGAGAAGTGACCCTCTATTTTTTGCTTGTAGACTCTGTTTATCAGTGTGTGTATTTCCTGATTGGGTTTTAGAAGCTCACTCACTCTCCCATAACTCAGCTCAAACAGCTGAATTTGTTGCTCTCACTAACTATTCCCACTGACTCATGCTATGCATTTGGGGCAGCACACGGTTTTGGCAAACAGCGGCAACTTAAAAGTTTTGTTTCTGCAGATGGAGCTATTTCTCACAGCTCTCTGGTGACAGATATTCTTCACTCTGTGACTTTACCTGTTGTTAAAACTAAAGAACGCTGTAGCTCAGGAACTGAAGAGGCCAGAGGTAATGCCTTTGCAGACACAGTGGCTAGATAGGCTGCTGCCGATGACTCTCATCCTACCAACTTTTTCTATGTTCTAGGCAGGTTGTCAAGAACCACTATTGACATAAAAATACTGTAGTCTCAACCAAAGGAGACAGATATTGCATATTAGCATTCAAATGGTGTTGTTAACCTTTCAGAAGACGTCTCATGTCGGACAAAGAGTAGTAATACAGCTGATAAAACAGCGTCTTTGCATTCCAAACAGTGAAGCTTATCTTGTTATCGTGTTTCATCTGCGCCAGAACTGCCTTTACGTCACAAGTGACTCAACAACAAGTATTTCACTATTGAGTGGAAACTCCACATTCCTTACCCTCCTCAGTCATCGGGCAGAGTGGAAAGAATGATCCAAACAATCAAAAAGAAGTTGACTAAAGCTGTGACAGATGCTGGCAAATGTTGGGTTGAAGTGCTTCCTGCTGTCCCAGCTGAAATAAGAAGGACTCATGCTAAAATCTCTACATTTGAAGCTCTGATGGGACGCCCATTCCCAACTCCTTTGGTGTGGGGTAATGGGTGTCCAACTCTCCCGGAGACATGGACACAGCTTTAGGTGACTGCAGTTGCCGAAGTCTCTCAGATGATCCACTGTGTAACCTCTCTCATGTAAAAGTGTGAATCTGAGCCATTTACATACTTTAAAGGTGACTGGTACATACATCCTTGTTCTGCTTCACAGCAGTTACGAGGCAAACATTGTACTTTTTACTCCACTACATTTATTTAACAGCTTCAGTTACTTTGCAGATTCAGATTATTGAAACTAAACCTAATCAATAATAAATGATGATGTGTGATTATAGATGAAGTGACCCAGCAGGATATAAAGTCCTGTTATTCTCTCTGTGTGACAATAAAGTTTTTGTGATTTAAAGTGTTAATGAAACATCCTGCAGTTCCCTGCTGCTCCACCAGGCGGCGCCACATGAGCTCTAATAAAGTTTCCAGGATCAACGACTGCTTTGAAACTAAAAGAACTTCAGAACCAAAGTCCACTTTGTTCCTCAGGAACCTTTAGAGAAAAGATCAGGAACTGATAAAGAACCCAAAGATCTGCTGAAATCTGATCATTCAAACTGGTTAAAAACTCCATCTGGAAATATTACAGCCGCTTCCCACTTTGTCCCTTAAACGCAGCACGAGGGACCTTTGACTCTGCAGGTTCACAGGTGTCCTGAATGCATCGTGAGAGGCTGCGGTCTGGACACAGAAGATGAGCAGTGAAGTGCAGCAGGCCTGTGTCCCGGAGCTCATCAAGCAGAGCTCCTCACAACTGTTAATACTGTGAAAATACTGTGTTACTTTAGTACTTTAATCTATAATATGACTTGATATCTGACTGAGCAGCAACAAGCTGTCAGATAAATGTAGTAGAACAACAAGTACAAAGTATTCAGGTCCTTTACTGAAGTCAAAGTACTAATAACACTGGAGAAATACTCCATTACAAGTGAAACTCCTGCCACTGTTCTAACATCAGATTACTGATTGACTGATACGTAACTTGACTTCATGTTGGAGTCGGTGTGTGAGGGCAGAGGAACGACAATTCATCGATAAACACGGATCAATAACTGATCAAGTGATGGTTTCCTATCTTACATTCATCATTTACTTTATAGACTTTCAGCTCCTTTCATGTTTAACAGTGAATCAGATTTCATGAACTCATCATTTGTGTTTGAGTTCGTGTGAAAAGTGACTAAATGTAGTGAAGCAACAAGTGAAATAAAGATGTGGAGTAGAAATATAAAGTAAAGTAGCGACTCAAAGTCCTCCAGGCCTTCAGGGAAGAAGTAAATGTTCTCAGTTACTTTCCACCACTGGAGATCCCTCCAAAATAAAAGCCCCACACTCTCAAAAAGGTGACCGTGACTTTAAAGGACAGCACTGATGTCCACTGAAAACCACGTACCTATGAGGGGGGGAAGTAAAATTCATTGATCGAAATGGAGATAAATGATCAATAGATTTGATTGATTAAAACAGTGGTGATGTGATGAAACTCAGGTAGAAGCAGTTCACTTCAGTAAACTTAGTTTAGACCATGTGAACTTGATTAATGTCGTGAAAATGTTTGTCAATGATATATCACTAGTGCTGCTGAAATATACTGAATTACAATAAGTTTTCTTGAATGTAATATTCACCATTAACCGTTATTCAGTCCATCTTTTTTCACCAATGCTGAACCTTTTAAAAACAGACTTTGTTTCAGCTTCAAGTATTTTAATTACAGTCGTTGTAAATTCAAATAAATGATATTTAAAACGTAACATCTGCACATTCTGACTGAACTATTAATACATGTTTTATGTGTAACAAGTGTATTAAAAGTCATCGGAAATTCAAATATACTTCAAGTTGAAACAAAGTTTATTTTGCTGCCCAGGCTGATGTTGTTACTTGAGCTCAATCAATCAATCAATCAACCAATCAGTCAGTCAATCAATCAATCATTCTTCAGTCTGTGAGTTTCTCTTTGTAAAGGGACAGTTGGGATGTTTGGACTTGGGGCCCCTGAGGGCCCACAAAGTGTCCTCAACACTAACTTTTGTATTCTTTTACTTTCATATTTATTTATTTATGTATCAATTGTTATTATGGTTATTATTTTTGTCATAAAGTGGTGGTGAGTGTTCTTGTCATTAATATCATCATCATATTATTATTATGATTAGAACTACTGTTATTATTATTATTATGTTTGTTAGTATCATTGATATGATGATGATGATGATGATGATGATTACATATTTTAACTACATATTGATTCATACAACTGTTATTAAAGGTAAAAACCAAAAGAATCAAAGAGGTGGAAATCAGAAGTACATTTACTGCAGTATTGGTACTTCGTGGTACTTTCTACTTCCACTCCTCAGAGTAAATATTCTACTTTTTACTGCACTACATTTATCTGACAGCTTCAATTACTGTACAGATTCTGATTAAACTAATTATAATTTAATAATATATAGAAAAGTCATTAAATATATATAAAGTCATTCAAATGCTCCTCTTCTCATCAACAACACGGCTGTGGAGGTGGTCAGCAGCACCAAGTTCCTGGTTGTGCACATTACAGACGACCTCCCCTGGTCTGTGAACACTGGATCACTAGTGAAGAGGTCACAGCAACGTTTGTACTTCCTGTGGAAATGAGAAGATCCCACCTGCCCCCGCACATCCTCACTACTCTCTACAGAAGCACCATAGAGAGCATTCTGACCCGCTGCATCTCTGTGTGGTGTGGAGGCTGCAAGGCCTCTGACTGGAAAAATGTGAGGAGAGTGGTGAGGACAGCGGAGAAGATTATTGGGTCTTCTCTTCCCTCCATTCAGGAGGATATTGCACCAAAGCGTTGCATGTCCCGAGCCAGGAATATCCTAAAAGACTCCTCACACCCCCATCGTGGACTGTTCACCCTGTTAGCCTCTGGGAAAAGATTTTATAGCATCAGCTGCAGAACCACAAGATTCTGCAACAGCTTTTTCCCCAGGTTATCAGGTTGTTGAACAAATAACTGGACAATGACATTATTCACCTCTATCCTACCTCAGCGTGCACTATTGATGGACTGTGTTCTCTGGTGCACTGGTGACAGTTCTTGGGACTCTGTGGTCCAGAGAACTTGTCACTCAAAGCTGTCACTGTAGATTTGCACAATTATACCTGTTGGACTATTATTACTCCACAGTCTACTACTTATGTATCTGCTATTTCTGTTCTATGCACTTCATAATATTTATATAGTAATCTGTCTGTATTATATTATATATTGTACATAGTCTTAGAAGGTCTCTATATCTGAAAATATTTCTTTATGTACAACAGCGTCCACAACCTTTTATCCACATACTGTATGTTTGAGGTGATTCATGTCAGTAGTCCTGACCTGAGAAAGACAACAAACACACTCACAGTAACATTATGCTTTTATTTGAACAAGAGCCAGAATTCAAACACAACAGGACAGAAGGTCCAAGTCAACAGCTTTGCCACTATTTAATGATCACAGCTTCCATCTTTAAAGGAAGAGGAACAAGTTTACAATGTAAATGAGGAATCTTTTCAATCACTCTGAATGATTTGGTACAAAGTTCATTGATAACTGTTGATTGATTAATAACCTGAAAGATTTCTGTAACTGTGATCCTGTACAGACTCAACTGATCTGTTCATCAGTGAAAATGTTTCTCCAACAGGAGGAGACTCTCCGTCCTACAGAGAACACAGAGACACTGAGGAACCAGACCTGAACCGAGACCAGAACCCAATCCCAGGATAAAGAGGTTCAGTGAATGTGGTGTTGAAGGTGTGGAGGTGGATCAGTGTGTCAGAGGAGACTCTGTAGAAGGACAGAGTGCCAGCAGGACAGTCCACATACACTGCTACTCTGTTGGAGGAGGAGGAGGAGGAGGAGGAGGAGGAGGAGGAGGAGGAGGAGAAGGAGGAGGAGGAGGAGATGGGTATTAATCTGTTATTGTGCCAGACATAGTAACGCCCTTCATCAGAGCAGTCCAGACTCCAGGACTGATCATTCCATCCAAACACACAGTCATCGCTGTTTCCTCTCCTTCTGATTCCTCTGTAACTCACTGATATATAAACTCTTCCGCTCCACTCGACCTCCCAGTAACAGCGACCAGTCAGAACATTTCTACACAGCAGCAGAGGCCAGTAGTCAAACCTGTCTGGATGATCAGGATATGACTGATCCTCCTCCACTTGTGTCACCTTCCTGTTGTTGTCAGACAGTTTGATCTTTCTGTTTACTGTGTTTGTGTCGAGTGTGAGTTCACAGGAATCTGATGGAGAGAACAAGACACAATACAGCTGCAGTTATTGATCTATCATCGGTTCATTATTGACAGTTTGATGAAGACATCAGAGATGTGAATGAGTGATGTCACAGTTTGAAGATGGTTGAATTTGTGCTGCTTTGTTTTCATGAATCAAATTAAAAACACTTACACTTCCTCAGACCTGGTGTCAACCATCGGACTCCACCAGGCTCCACCCTGAAAGGAGGAGGGGGGTCAGACCAGCACTTCCTCTTTCAGCATGCAGGCATGGACATTACATGGCTCTCATATGTCCACAAGTATAACTTACGAGTAATCACATACTATTGTTTTAATTCCATAGAAAGTTATTTTTATTTGTCTATGTCTAGGGCTTATTATTTGAGTTCTTATTCATTCTTCTTTAATTTAATTAGATAACAAATAGTTATTTAACAAAAGATCTGGGTCATGACCAATGTTTGGGGAAAAGGATAGTTAGAAAACATACATTACTGATTATTTTTCAGAATTACAAAATAAGCATAAGGGAGAAATATCTATATATCTATTGATGAATTTGTCAAATGGGAAAATGTTCTGAAATAATTTAAAATTAACCTCTTTGATTTTATAGGTTATAAAGAACCTGAAGGGGTCTTTCCAAACCATTTATTATCAAAAAAAGGAAATTCTTTCCCGCACCAGTGGTTTCATTTTTTTTAAATCACGGATATATTTAAGAAGAACTCACTACCGCGTTCAAAGATGGTGCGCATTCATCAGTGGCTCACTGATAGCATACGCCGAAAAAAAAGCCTCCACGGACTTCCTCACGCTTCTAGGTTTTGGGGCCCATAGAGCATGCTCAGTATTGTCTTTAAGTCTTTTTGTATGTATGTATGTATGAGTTGTCCTCAATTCCTATTCTGAACATATGACAAGACTCTTTAGAAGGTCCACAGTAATGTGAAAATGGGTTGCTAGGCCAGAACCAGATAGACATTTGTCAGCTTTGTGTGTCAGGGTATTATGAGCCAGACCGACAGAAAATGTTTACAGCTGTTCTTCCTCTATCAGACTGACTGATTGTAGCTGAAACAGCACTCTTCATACCTGAGAGTGTCCAGTCTCCAGTGTCCAGCAGACAGCAGCTTCACTCCTGAATCTCCTGGGTGATTGTAGCTCAGGTCCAGCTCTCTCAGATGAGAGGGGTTGGAGCTCAGAGCTGAGGCCAGAGAAGCACAGCCTTCCTCTGTGATCAGACAGCCTGACAGCCTGCAAACAAAACAACACACATGGCAGATCACCTGAGGGTAATATGAGGGTTGGTGTAGCAGCATTCACTCCTGAAGATAGAAAATAGAAAATAGCCATTCAAGATACTGTAACTTGATCTGACCTGAGAGTTTCCAGTGTACAGTGTGGACTCTCCACCCCAGCAGACAGCAGCTTCACTCCTGAATCCTGCAGGTTGTTGTTACTCAGGTCCAACTCTCTCAGACTAGAGGACTGGGAGCTGAGAACTGAGGACAGAGCTTCAAGACTTCTGTCGGAGAGGTTACAGCCACTCAGTCTGGAGAGACAACAGTAAGGAAACAAGTAAATCATTATTTTTCTCTCCTGTTGAAAGATAGCAGAGTATTTATTGATGAATAAATCCCACTTACAAAGCTTTCTTGGAGACTTCAACCACTGGCAGCAGCCTCAGAAGAGCCTCCTCTGAAGCAGAGTATTTCTTCAGGTCAAACACGTCCAGATCCTTTCCTGATGACAGTAAGATGAAGACCAGAGCTGACCACTGAGCAGGAGACAGTTTATCTGTGGAGAGATTTCCTGAACTCAGGTACTGTTGGATCTGATCCACTAGAGAACAATCATTCAGTTCATTCAGACAGTGGAACAGATTGATGCTTTTCTCTGAAGAGGGAGTCTCTTCAATCTTCTTCTTGATGTACTGGACTGTTTCCTGATTGGTCTGTGAGCTACTTCCTGTCTGTGTCAGCAGGCCTCGTAGGAGAGTCTGATTGGTCTGCAGAGAAAGACCCAGGAGGAAGCGGAGGAACAAGTCCAGGTGTCCATTTGGACTCTGTAAGGCCTTGTCCACAGCACTCTGGTAGAACTGTGTCTCTGCAGATTCTTCTTTTCTTGTTTCAGACTTCTGGGAGGTTGATTGTTCTTCTGACAGCAGATTGACACCAGAGTTGATGAATGTCAGATGGACATGAAGAGCCGCCAGAAACTCCTGAACGCTCAGATGGACGAAGCAGAACACCTTGTCCTGGTACAGTCCTCTCTCCTCTTTAAAGATCTGTGTGAACACTCCTGAGTACACTGAGGCTGCTCTGATATCGATGCCACACTCTGTCAGGTCTGATTCATAGAAGATCAGGTTGCGGTTCTGCAGCTGATCAAAAGCCAGTTTTCCCAGAGACTCGATCATCTTCCTGCTCTCTGGACTCCAGTGTGAATCTGTCCCAGCTCCTCCATCATACTTGATGTTCTTCAGTTTGGACTGAACCACCAGGAAGTGGATGTACATCTCAGTCAGGGTCTTGGGCAGCTCTCCTCTCTCTCTGGTTTTCAACACATCCTCCAGAACTGTAGCAGTGATCCAGCAGAAGACTGGGATGTGGCACATGATGTGGAGGCTTCGTGATGTCTTGATGTGGGAGATGATTCTTTTGGCCATTTCCTTATCTCTGAATCTCTTCCAGAAGTACTCCTCCTTCTGTGGGTCAGTGAACCCTCTGACCTCTGTCACCATGTCAACACACTCAGGAGGGATCTGATTGGCTGCTGCAGGTCGTGTGGTTATCCAGAGGCGAGCAGAGGGAAGCAGTTCCCCCCTGATGAGGTTTGTCAGCAGCACATCCACTGAGGTGGACTCTGTAACATCAGTCAGGATCTGATTGTTGTGGAAGTCCAGAGGAAGTCGACACTCATCCAGACCGTCAAAGATGAACACAACCTGGAACTCTTCAAACCTGCAGATTCCTGCTTCTTTGGTTTCAGTAAAGAAGTGATGAACAAGTTCCACCAAGCTGAACTTTCTCTCTTTCAGCACATTCAGCTCTCTGAAAGTGAATGGAAATGTGAACAGTATGTCCTGGTTAGCTTTGTTTTCTGCCCAGTCCAGAGTGAACTTCTGTGTTAAGACTGTTTTCCCAATGCCAGCCACTCCCTTTGTCATCACTGTTCTTATTGGTTCATCTCTTCCAGGTGAGGCTTTAAAGATGTCTTCTTGTCTGATTGTTGTTTCTGGTCTGTCTGGTTTCCTGGATGCTGTTTCGATCTGTCTGACCTCATGTTCATCATTGACCCCTGCAGTCCCTCCCTCTGTGATGTAGAGCTCTGTGTAGATCTGATTCAGAAAGGTTGGGTTTCCTGCTTTAGTGATGCCCTCAAACACACACTGAAACTTCTCCTTCAGGTTAGATTTAAGTTTACGCTGGAAACAAACTGGATCAAGTTCTGAATGGACAAACAACAAAGAAGATCATTAAGTGAATCATAAAGAACACATGACACTTTAATTCCCCTAAAGAATACATATATAAACATATGTTCCTCCATCTCTTGAGACTTTAGTAAATGTCTCATTTATCCAGCATGTTAAATCTTTAGAGAAATCCTCTTACTGCTCTGCAGACAGTCAGCCAGCTCCTCCTGCTTCATTCTCCTCAGGAAGTTCTGTGTGATCTTCAGAAAGGCCTCTCTGCTGCTCCTCCTCAGCTCTTCATCCTCACCGTCCAACACCTCCTCATCCTCTCTCTGACTCTCTAAGCATTCTGGGTAACCTGAGCTCAGATCCTTCTTGAGCTTCTTCAGCTCGTTCTTCATAAAAGTGACAATGTTCTCCTCCAGCAGCTGGAACAGAATATTACATAAATAACACAATCAAACTAACATCATGGAACCAAACATCAGATCCATGTTGGACAGACTGACGATCCTCTGGTCTAAAACGTGCAGCATGGAGATGATAGTGAACAGAATAGATGTAAAAGTAGTTGTTGTACATGTACAGACCATAAATATGGAGTCCAGGTGTGTTTGATGCTGCTGGGCTGACTGACCACTGGGAACCTCTGAGCTCTGCTGGTCGACTCTGTGGAGGAATCATGAAGAATGAGCTCACATTATGTCTGTCCACACAGAGACAAACACAAGCTAAAGGTCCTTTGAGTTAAAGTGTTGATGGCAACATTGAATCAGATGGTTTCCCCCACATTAAAGTGTTGCTTGTACTGCTGATCACACTGTGAATCAACAGTCCAGTCTGCATTTATGAGCAGCTTTAGTTCACTGTGTTGGTTCAGCAGCTTGTCAGCTTTAGTCCCTCCAGCTCTTGTTGACCCCTATAATACTGTGGACAGCAACACACAGCTTACACAAGCTATTTGGATGTTAACTGTCCAGCACTAATTGACAATGAATCACAATAAACTTGTAGCAGGTGAAGTGGGAGAAACATCAGGAAAAAGAGAAAACCAAACCAAAGCTGAGGATGATTTCACTCTCAACTGTGTGTCAAATGAAATGTAGAACGTACTTTTCTGGGAAACGTGTAAGCAAACAGGCACAGGTGTTGTTTATAGAAGGTGGTATTCACTTTACTTTTTTGAATATGAACCGACATATATATTTATGTGAGATCTTCTGGTAACTATACATGTCTGGGGAGAGAGACTCTCTTCACTCGAAGAACCAATGTTACATTGACACCAGACGTCAACTGTTCTTGGGTTGTTTGTACAAAGTCAATGTGAACAAAATTTGAGTGAATATTGGATCGAACCAAAACTGAAACACCAGACAACATTGTAAAAAGTCTCAACTACACACTGCAAAACATTGGTGCTCAGACAACTTCCATATAAGTCAGTAAAGGTTTAAAAACTTGAGATCTGACAACTGAGAATCTGATACAAACAAATGTTAAGTTTTTCTTGTCAGTTTTAAGTCCTGACCTTTGATCCACAGACCAGTCACTCTGCATGGACACACTGCTGGGTTCAGGTTTTTCCAGCTTCCTCCTGAGAGAAACACATAAAACAGAACACAGTGAAACTATGCATCGTGGAGGCATTTGACAACTATTTGCTTGTTGTTTTGTCACAAACACAACTTTATAAATAAATAAAGTTTATTATAATATCTGAGTTCTTCCATCAGCAGCATCAATGAGAAACCAGCTGTGTGATGGTTCATTCTGTGTTTTAGAGCAGCTGATCCCAGTCCAGCAGTTATCACCGACATGTTTCTGTTTCTGTTGTCACGTGAATGAAAACTAGGAAATGTTGATTTGATGGAGGAACTCAGAAGATCAGGGTTAGCCTCAATAAAATCCCTGTTTTATACTCATGCAGTCATCAGACAGCAGTCAGAACGAGTGTGGAGAAAATGTTAAAGTGAGGAGCTGCACACTGGTTATACTGGGCAGCTTTCAGATGTGAGAATATAAATGTACGTGAAGAAGAACGATGCTGAAAATAAACAAACAGCTTTAATAAAACTTCTCTGGATAAATAACAGTTCAAACATCAATCAGCCACATTTTAATGTTATTAACAGCTGACCTCTGTGGAGCAGACGGTTGCTCTCCTTGAAAATCAATTAAGCCATCAATTGACCGGTCGCTCTTGAAGGACACACAGCTGTGTCCAGGTCCAGGTCCAGGTCCAGGTCCAGGTCCAGGTTCAGCTCCAGGTCCAGGTCTAAGTCCAGGTCCAGGTCCAGGTCCAGGTCCAGGTCCAGCTCCAGGTACAGCTCCAGCTCCAGGTCCAGGTCTAAGTCCAGGTGCAGGTCCAGGTCCAGGTCCAGCAGAGTCTGGTCCCTGCTGCTTCTCTGGGCTTCAACACAACACACACAGAGCTTTGAGTGTGAATAATGATGGTGGAGTGATCTGAGTGGTGGACAGTTAGAGATCCTCATCTCACCTCTGAGCTTTGAGAGAGGTTTTAGAGGGACGGACTCCCTCCTCTCTGTCCTCACACTGATCCATGCTGCTGAACTCACATCCACATCAGCTCACACACACTTTCACCTGGAGAGGAAACACAAATCATTCATCTGCACATCAACTGAAATCCTCCTTTCCATCATTTCTCCTGTAGAAACATCAGCTGCTCCTCCACTGATTGGCTGTTATTTTCTCTTTCATATCAGTGTCAGCTGAATGCAGTCAGACAGCAGTGTGAGGCCGAGGAAGCTGCCGTCAGCTGCTGTAGTTCTACTATCGGTCCACTAGATGGCGTCACGAAGCTGCAGTGAAGTGAAGAGCAGCCCAGCACACACACCATGCATGGAGGACGTTTCCATTCACTGACACACACTGAGTCAATCTGACTGTCTGTAATATTGAAACAACATTTCAGTTGTACATAAATGAGGCGCTCAGCAACATGTCAGCAGGTGGAGCTGCAGCAGAGACACACAGATCATGGAGCTGATTCAGACACTTTAAAACACTCAGAGACTCTCCTCCATCATTCACACACACATATTGACTGTGTGATGGAAACCTGAGGACATGAAGACAGAAAACTCAAACTACTTTAAACAGCAGGACTTCTCCTGCTCTGAGGGACATGAAGGACATGTAGGACATGAATATGTGACCATGAAGAAGAAACTTGAAAAAGCAGCAACACAACTTAACAAGTCTGTATAAAGTCAGCAGCATCTGACCTTTATTTTGAAAGGGTCCACAGGAACCCTTAGTCCACTGTTGAGTGTGACTTTACGCTGGTGGAGGCGACAGTTTAAAAGCACAATGTAGTTTGTTTTGTGGCAGCTGAAGAAAGAAACATCAGCTGATCATCATATTGATTGATTCCAGTAAATCAATAATCCAACAACATGTAGATTTATCCTCAAACTTTGTACTGAAAGAAGAAGTGAACAACTACTACAAACATTATACAGCAAGAAACAAACCCTGAAGGGCCTGAAGACAAACTTGTTGTTAAAGGATCAAACAAAGACAACTTACAGCTTCTTCAAACAGTCCAAAGTGAATAAGAAGAAGAGAGAAAAGGCTTCGACACAGGTGAGCTGTTTCCTGGAAGGACTCAGAGCTGCACCTGTAATGGCAGCAGGACAGGTACTGACTGCTCCTGCAGGCCTGACTATCAACGCCTCCTCCACAGCTAACCCTGAAAACTTGTTCCACAAGTTGTGAACTTCACCCTTGTAAACACTCCTCGCCCGACTCTCATGACTGCATGCCTGAGATTGTTGAATCCATCCTGCAGGTCTGACCTCTCTGCCTCTCCTTTAGCAGATGGCAGAGGGATCTTTGTTCACGGCTCTTGTTCTAAACCCGGTTTAGATTAGATTTAGATTAGATTAGATTCAACTTCATTGCCATTACACATGTACAAGTACAGAGCAACGAAATGCAGTTTAGCATCCAACCAGAAGTGCAGTAGTAGTAAGTACCAATACACAAATAATAAATAAGTATCTTACAGATAATAAGTTAGCGTTCCAACTGTAATATATAAGTACTGAATATACAGATTGATTGGTTGAGGTAGTATGTACATGTTATACAGGTTGATTTGTGCATTAAATGTAGGTAGACTATAAGCAGGAACTATAAACATAATTTACAAAAGGCAAATGGGCATATGATAAGTTAGGTACTACAGATTGAGTGAACGTTAAATAGTGCATAATAATAAACAGTAGCTGCCTAACGTTACTAGACTAGTGCAGTGTTCAGTACGGTAGTGCGGTGTACAGTCTTTGGTCAATGGGGGGAGATGAGGAGTAGAGGGGTTTGTGTTTGCTGGTGGTTGGGGAGTGTGGGGGGGGGGGGGTCGTCAGCATGGGGCAGAGTTCAGTAAGGACACAGCTCTGGGGCAGAAACTGTTCCTCAGTCTGCTGGTCCTTGTCCAGAAGCACCTGAAGCGTCTGCCTGAGGGCAGGAGGGAGAACAGTCTGTGTGCAGGGTGGGAGGCGTCCTTCAGAATGCTGCGAGCTCGACGCAGACAGCGTTTTCTCTGGACTTCCTCAATGGCTGGAAGTGGAGTTCCTGTAATGCGTTGGGCAGTTTTCAGCACCCGCTGCAGTCCCTTGCACTCCGCGACAGAGCAGCTCCCATACCAGACTGTGACACAGTTGGTTAGGATGCTCTCGATCACACAGGAACTTGAAGTTGGAGACACGCTCAACGTCCATCCCGTTATGTGGATGGGCGCATGCGTGCTTCTTTTTTTCCTTCCTGAAGTCCACGATGAGCTCCTTGGTTTTGCTGGTGTTGAGGAGCAGGTTATTTTCGGCGCACCATGTGGCCAGGTGCTGTACCTCTTCCCTGTAGGCTGTCTCATCGTTGTTGCTGATGAGACCAATCACCGTGTTGTCGTCTGCAAACTTGATGATGGAGTTGGATCCATGCACAGGTCTGCAGTCGTAGGTGAAGAGGGAGTAGAGGAATGGGCTGAGCACACAGCCCTGTGGCACACCGGTACTGAGTGAGACAGTGGTGGAGCAGGTGTGACCTGACCTAACATGTTGTGGTCTGTTAGTCAGAAAGTCCATGATCCAGTTGCAGAGGGAGGTGTTGGTGCCCAGGTCTCCAAGTTTAGTGATTAACTTGGAGGGGATGACAGTGTTGAAAGCTGAGCTGAAGTCAGCAAACAGTAATCGTGCGTAGGTGTTGGTGTTGTCCAGGTGTGTGAGCACAGAGTGCAGTGCTGTGGAAACTGCATCGTCTATGCTCCTATTGCTGCGGTAGGCAAACTGGTGTGGGTCCAGTGTGGGTGGGAGGGAGTCCTTCAGGTGTGCCAGGACCAGCCGCTCAAAGCACTTCATGATGATGGGTGTGAGTGCTACAGGGCGGTAGTCATTGAGGTGGATGATGGATGTAGCTTTAAAGCACGTTGGCACAGCTGCTTGGCAAGGGACAGGTTGAAAATGATCTGCTGGGAGTGTTGTCTTGGTGGCGGTGTCTTTGTTGTCCCTCTCGAAGTGAGTATAGAAGTTGTTAAGCTCGTTTAGGAAGGAGATGTCTGCGTCTGGGGGTGAGGTTGCTGGGTTTGTAGTCGGTGATGGCCTGGATGCCCTGCCACATGCGTCTGGGGTCGGAGTTGGAGAAGTGACCCTCTATTTTTTGGTTGTAGACTCTGTTTATCAGTGTGTGAATTTCCTGATTGGGTTTTAGAAGCTCACTCACTCTCCCATAACTCAGCTCAAACAGCTGAATTTGTTGCTCTCACTAACTATTCCCACTGACTCATGCTATGCATTTGGGGCAGCACACGGTTTTGGCAAACAGCAGCAACTTAAAGGTTTTGTTTCTGCAGATGGAGCTATTTCTCACAGCTCTCTGGTGACAGATATTCTTCACTCTGTGACTTTACCTGTTGTTAAAACTAAAGAACGCTGTAGCTCAGGAACTGAAGAGGCCAGAGGTAATGCCTTTGCAGACACAGTGGCTAGATAGGATGCTGCCGATGACTCTCATCCTACCAACTTTTTCTATGTTCTAGGCAGGTTGTCAAGAACCACTATTGACATAAAAATACTGTAGTCTCAACCAAAGGAGACAGATATTGCATATTGGCATTCAAATGGTGTTGTTAACCTTTCAGAAGACGTCTCATGTTGGACAAAGAGTAGTAATACAGCTGATAAAACAGCGTCTTTGCATTCCAAACAGTGAAGCTTATCTTGTTATCGTGTTTCACCTGCGCCAGAACTGCCTTTACGTCACAAGTGACTCAACAACAAGTATTTCACTATTGAGTGGAAACTCCACATTCCTTACCCTCCTCAGTCATCGGGCAGAGTGGAAAGAATGATCCAAACAATCAAAAAGAAGTTGACTAAAGCTGTGACAGATGCTGGCAAATGTTGGGTTGAAGTGCTTCCTGCTGTCCCAGCTGAAATAAGAAGGACTCATGCTAAAATCTCTACATTTGAAGCTCTGATGGGACGCCCATTCCCAACTCCTTTGGTGTGGGGTAATGGGTGTCCAACTCTCCCGGAGACATGGACACAGCTTTAGGTGACTGCAGTTGCCGAAGTCTCTCAGATGATCCACTGTGTAACTTCTCTCATGTAAAAGTGTGAATCTGAGCCCTTTACATACTTTAAAGGTGACTGGTACATACATCCTTGTTCTGCTTCACAGCAGTTACGAGGCAAACATTGTACTTTTTACTCCACTACATTTATTTAACAGCTTCAGTTACTTTGCAGATTCAGATTATTGAAACTAAACCTAATCAATAATAAATGATGATGTGTGATTATAGATGAAGTGACCCAGCAGGATATAAAGTCCTGTTATTCTCTCTGTGTGACAATAAAGTTTTTGTGATTTAAAGTGTTAATGAAACATCCTGCAGTTCCCTGCTGCTCCACCAGGCGGCGCCACATGAGCTCTAATAAAGTTTCCAGGATCAACGACTGCTTTGAAACTAAAAGAACTTCAGAACCAAAGTCCACTTTGTTCCTCAGGAACTTTTAGAGAAAAGATCAGGAACTGATAAAGAACCCAAAGATCTGCTGAAATCTGATCATTCAAACTGGTTAAAAACTCCATCTGGAAATATTACAGCCGCTTCCCACTTTGTCCCTTAAACGCAGCACGAGGGACCTTTGACTCTGCAGGTTCACAGGTGTCCTGAATGCATCGTGAGAGGCTGCGTGTTGGAGTCGGTGTGTGAGGGCAGAGGAACGACAATTCATCGATAAACACGGATCAATAACTGATCAAGTGATGGTTTCCTATCTTACATTCATCATTTACTTTATAGACTTTCAGCTCCTTTCATGTTTAACAGTGAATCAGATTTCATGAACTCATCATTTGTGTTTGAGTTCGTGTGAAAAGTGACTAAATGTAGTGAAGCAACAAGTGAAATAAAGATGTGGAGTAGAAATATAAAGTAAAGTAGCGACTCAAAGTCCTCCAGGCCTTCAGGGAAGAAGTAAATGTTCTCAGTTACTTTCCACCACTGGAGATCCCTCCAAAATAAAAGCCCCACACTCTCAAAAAGGTGACCATGACTTTAAAGGACAGCACTGATGTCCACTGAAAACCACGTATCTATGAGGGGGGGAAGTAAAATTCATTGATCGAAATGGAGATAAATGATCAATAGATTTGATTGATTAAAACAGTGGTGATGTGATGAAACTCAGGTAGAAGCAGTTCACTTCAGTAAACTTAGTTTAGACCATGTGAACTTGATTAATGTCGTGAAAATGTTTGTTAATGATAAATCACTAGTGCTGCTGAAATATACTGAATTACAATAAGTTTTCTTGACTGTAATATTCACCATTAACCGTTATTCAGTCCATCTTTTTTCACCAATGCTGAACCTTTTAAAAACAGACTTTGTTTCAGCTTCAAGTATTTTAATTACAGTCGTTGTAAATTCAAATAAATGATATTTAAAACGTAACATCTGCACATTCTGACTGAACCATTAATACATGTTTTATGTGTAACAAGTGTATTAAAAGTCATCGGAAATTCAAATATACTTCAAGTTGAGTTCAATCAACCAATCAGTCAGTCAATCAATCAATCATTCTTCAGTCTGTGAGTTTCTCTTTGTAAAGGGACAGTTGGGATGTTTGGACTTGGGGCCCCTGAGGGCCCACAAACTGTCCTCAACACTAACTTTTATATTCTTTTACTTTCATATTTATGTATCAATTGTTATTATGGTTATTATTTTTGTCATAAAGTGGTGGTGAGTGTTGTCATTAATATCATCATCATATTATTATTATGATTAGAACTACTGTTATTATTATTATTATGTTTGTTAGTATCATTGATATGATGATGACGATGATGATGATTACATATTTTAACTACATATTGATTCATACAATTGTTATTTCAGGTTTTATTTCCTTTTCTTTGTATTTTGACAAATTGACTCCACAGCAGAGTGAGTTTACACATAGAACATGTAACAGTTACATTCAGAGTAGAAGATAAATACATTCAAAGTGTTTATTATTTGAAATCACTGATATCTGTTGTTATGTTTTATTAAAGATGATAACGGTGATATGTTTGTTGACGCATAAAGAAACTAGGTGCTGAGGTTGTATTAATCTGGGTTCCTGCTCATACAGGCATTGTGGGAAATGAAAGTGTAGACAAATTAGCCAAACAAGCTGTTAAAAAAGGAATCATAGATAAACATATTCACCTCTCAAAAGCAGAAGGAAAGAACATTGTACGCAGGGAAATCAATAAAGAGTGGCAGCAGCACTGGGATCAGGAGACAAGAGGAAGACACTTACATATAATACAAAATAAAGTTGGTACTATAAGAAAACAAGAAACCGTCATGACAAGATTAAGAACAGGGCACAGTAATCTAAACAGCACACTCCACATCATAGGGAAGCATCCGACCGGGTCATGTGATCACTGTCAGGTGCCAGAAACTGTGGAACATGTCCTGGTTAACTGCAGGAAATATAAGTTGCAGAGACAGATCATGTTGGAAGGACTGAAATGATCAGGGATGATAGGAACAGGAATAAGGAACAGACTGCAGTGTGGTGACAGTGGGTGAGGCAGAAGAAGCCTGGTCAGATTCCTGAGGACAACACAGCTGATGAGGACAGTGTACCTGCAATGTAGGAGTTCACTGAATCCACAAGGGGGCAGTAGTGCAACCATATGGATGCAAGCTGCCGTTAAAACCAAAGAAGAAGAAGTTTGTTGACGCAGTGACGCCATCACGTAAAGCCGTGCCGTCACTTCCGCTGACGTCCCGGATGTTGCCATGTCGCTGTTAGTTGTCGAGCGTCTGTAGCCGAAGCTGCGCTCGGACCGGCGGCTCAGAAACGGGTTTGTGAA
This sequence comes from Lateolabrax maculatus, assembly GCA_031216445.1. NCBI lineage: Eukaryota > Metazoa > Chordata > Actinopteri > Acropomatiformes > Lateolabracidae > Lateolabrax > Lateolabrax maculatus. The sequence goes on along the minus strand of CM062215.1, from coordinate 402,112 downwards.
GTAGTTTTGTAGTTTTTCCCGAGCGGACAGCGGACAGTGCGACCACATGAGGCGGCCGGAGACTTCAGCAGCACCGGACCAGAAGAAAAGAGGCCAGAGCTCCGCGGGCAGCCGGGGGATTAGCAGCTTAGCTCGCCGCTGCGGCGGGCGGCAGGTCGGTGCAGTTACAGCTTTGTGTTGGCAGAACCGCACACGGCTCATTTCATAATTTAATATAAAAACATAATACAAACACGGAGCTGACACACTGACACTCTGCTGTGTGAGAGCTGGAGCCGGAAGCATCGCTCCCTGTGCAGGACTCCCGCTAAGAGTTACTGCGTTTTAAATGTTTACTGCTTAAATAAGAACATGCAGATAAACAAGAATATCAGGAAAACTTTTTATCAGTCAGTTGGTTATTCTGGTAAATTCGGCACACAAATAATCGACCGATTATAATTTACACTGCAAACACATCTGCTTTTATAAGTGATTGTTTCAGAGAGTAACTGCAGGAATAAAAACACTCGTTAGTTATAATTTTCAACTCAGTTTATGTCAAATGCACTTTTACATTTTTGTTATTTCTGAACCTAAATGAAGGAAAGTTGTCAGTAGTAGTCGTAGCAGTCCTGGAGTAGCAGATCCATGTTTTCAGAGATTGAGCGACGCTGCGTTGATAAAACGTCCAGTTTTTGAATGTAGTTTGGTTTGGTTGATCATCTCCAGCAGCAGCCTGATATTTCACGTAGTTTCACATATTTCATGTTAAATTGCTGGTTTAACAGCTAGAATGACTGTCTAATGGTTAAAAGTTCAAAATGTGCTTCTTTTACACATTTGATCCAGATTTATCGCTTTATTTATGTTTAAATGCCTTTAAAGTGTCTGTTCAAGATTAGTTTAATATTCAGAAATGCTGAACAGTTCCTGATGAAGCTGCTTTTATTTAGATCAAACTTTGGCCTGGCAGTCCATAATGAGAGCCGTGTTTAATGAGATCTAGTTTAAAAACCTCCTCACACTGCTGATGTCCGAACAGGAGCCCGATGGGATTGTTGCAGTAGTTTTGTGTGATTTTTCTTAGAGAGTTTGTTTATTTGGTTTCAGCATGGCATCTCCGTTCAAAATCCCCAAGAAGAAACAAGAAACTGCCTCCGCCCACGTGCACATGCAGTCCCCGCTGTCCCGCCTCCAGAGCTCCGCCCCACAACTTAAGGTGGTATTACACATCTGTTTACAGCTGTTTTATCCAAACCTCTGAGCCCTTGAAGGTGGTGCTGCTTTAATTTGCTGTGTGATATGATTTTTCATTTGCCGCCATACCGGTGCTGAAACTAAATCTATGAGATTGTTCGCCGCGCAGAGCGCTACGGGCAACCTGCAGTGTATCGGGAGGGGACCCCTATTAACTGGCATTACTGTTATAACACAACAATGTATCCACAACCTTTTATAACACTAAGAACTGTACACTTACAAGATGCCCAACGGCATGCTGGGTACAGCTCGCTCGTTAGCCACCCGTCGCTACAGCCCGTTCAGGAACAGAAACACGAGAACAAGTCGAGCCCTAGAGAGGAGCGGCACTGGTGCTTGGAAGGGTTTTGGATTTTTAACAAATCCGACACAGACCAAATGATCGTACCGCGTAACACTACTTTAAGGTGGTATTAGTGATGTTTCAGCTTCTGTAAAGGTGTCTATCTGGTCTGTTGGACCTTTTTAAGGCGGTATTACCGATCTGTCAGCTTCCCTGTTTCAACTTTGAAGTTCTTTAAAGTCTTCTCACTCTGTTAAGGTGGTTTTCTTCTTGTATCTGTTGGTTCTGCTAGATAATATAAACTGTATGTGCTAATTGATTTAAGGTGGTATATTTAATCTTGGTTCTTTTGAAGTACGTATAAATGAGCTGTAGGTTTATAAAGGTGGTATATCTAACCCTGTTGTCTTGTTTTGTCTGAACAGAGTTATGGGGATCAGTCCAGCAGCGCCCGAGCTGACAGGGTGTATGCTGGGAACGCACTGGGCTCCTCGACGAACAGACAGAGGTTTGTGAAACGCCCCCTACAGGCTGCAGAGTTCATTACAGCAGATCAGATTAAACACATTTTCTGTCCGTCCAGCCCGCCGTGTAAACCTCTCTTCAGAAACGTCGTCCAAACGCTGCTGGGCCTCAACAGCCCGAACGGAGGAGCATCAACAGCCAATCACAGAGCAGCAGGAAGCATGAGCCTCCAATCACAGCCTGGACAGAGAGCCGAGTCGTCCTCGGCCTGTTTCTCAAACGGGTGAGTTTCATGATAATCGGACGCACGTTTGACGTCACTGCTGCTGAAACACTAACGTTTGTCAAGGATTTCACTTTATAAACGCTTCTGCCAACAAATCTGTCCGTCAGATCCCATAAAACCTTTACACGTTGAAGATATCGTTGAATATCATCCCCGAGCTGCTGGTAGTTTTAATTCAAAACGACATTTTGCATGAGATACCGCAAGATAAAAAGGAACAAAGACCTTCTTTATGTTGGATGAGACACAAAAAATCAACTACGTCTCTGTAAGTTTTGTTCTTATTGGTGCAAAACAACTTTAACGTTAAAGAAAAGACAGATGCATGAAATAAAATACAGCAAGTTGGAACATTAAATAAGGAAATGAGACAGAAAAAGACAGAACACAAAGGAAGAGGAAGACCAGATGAAGTTTAGTTAAATGATACAGTTAAAGAGACAAAATAAATCAAAGATTAGATGAAACATGGAAAGAAGTTGGGAAATGAGACAGATTACGACTGAAGAAAAGGGAAAAAAGAGAGAAGAAGAGAAACATGAGTCACTTTATTGTTAGTGTTTATTTAGTCCCTGAGACACAAACATATTAAATGAGTGTTTTTCGGATGTTGATCTGTGCAGTGAGTTGCATTGTACCAAACTGCTGTTCCATGTTCCGTCCACCAGATGGCGTCCTAAGAGAGCGTCAGACCGGCTGCTGCAGCCTGGTGTGCCCTCCTCACCTCTGTCCCCACCACAGAAGAAGAAGAGTGAACTCAGTGGTCAGTTTGTTGGTTACTTTGATTCAGAAGTTGAGTTTTTTGTCCGTGTGGAATGAGAATATTTTTTCCTCCAGGTTCATCCCTGTCGACTAAGAGCATTGCAGTGGAAGCGCTGGACTCTCTGGCAGAGCTGCGAGGCGAAGTGCATGCTGGGAGTTTGAGTTCTTCCTCGAGGAGAGTCGAGTGCGGCAGGGAGGCAACGAGACAGGATGCTGCTGAGGGGAAGGTAAAGGTCAATGGTCACAAGGCTGGTGGGCGTTTTCTTTGGTTAAAGCTGTTGTCATTGGACAGAGATGGGATGATTGACAGTTAGCAGTGGCTCCTTTTCTAAATGTTTTTCAGAGCGACGGAGGAAACTCTTCTGCATCTTTAAAGCAGCAGAAGAAGAACTCATCTGGGTCTGATCAGACGTCCGAAGACGACTTTGTGTCTCCGTCCAGAACCAGAAACAAACCCCCAGCAGACAAACGAAAACCCTCCGCGGTGTCACCGAGGACGACGCCCGCCAGGAGGCAGAGTCTGGACAGGACGGCGTGGCTCGCTGCCAGCTGTGACCCGAGGGACGACGTGAGGGAGAAGGAGAGAGAGAGGTGGAGGGAGTTCAGAGAGAGGAAGAAGTCCAATGGATCGGCCGTCCTGCAGCTCCGACCTCCGAAACCCAAACAGACTCCGCCTGAACCCAGTGAGTCCGATCTGATGGCGTGTTACCAGATTAATACTCGTGTAACACTGCCTGAACGGTGCCTGAACGGTGCCAAAAAGTATGGAAACCTTCCAGCTTCAGGTGGTGTTTGGGGCAGATTGAAGGCTGGAAAATGAAATGAGTATAAATGCAGACGGACCTTCACTTTACAGAAAATATACAAGAAGCAATAATCAGTAAATACAGCGTCAGTTCATTAAAACAAACTCATTGATCCTCTCTTATTGATCAGCTGGATCAGCTCAATGTGTCCGTTGTTGCCTGCGTCAATCCGCTAAATATCTGTGTGTGATCCTCTGTCGTCCTTCAGTTGTGCTGTCGAGTGAAGAGGAAGAGGAGGGTGAGGACGGTGCAGACGGAGGAACGCAGGCGGTCCAAAGCGGCAGCTGTGCAGAGGAATCCCGTCTAGGACACTCCGAGCAGACACAGGTAGGAGACACACCTGAGACGAGCAGGACCACCAAGCCCTGCCGAGCTGTTCCTGACCGGAGGTCTGAGACCCCTGGCCGATCGATAGTATCTGTAAATAACCGATCGCTATCGGCCGATATTCGTTCTAAATAGTTTGATCGGTGGTCTCTATATAGGCCGGTTTTCCTTGTTGTAGAATCATCTGAAACTGAGACTAGATCTACATACGGAGCGGGTCCTCCAGGTCCAGGACGTCCCGTCGGCCCGGAGCTGGATATGGGATCAGGGAGGGGGAAATGAATGTTGGGAAGGGTTTGGAACCAGAGTAGTGCACACAGTCCTTTATTAAACAGAAACACACACACAGCATAATAATACATAATAACAGCTTGTATCTGGGAAACAATGCAGAGCACAAAGGCTTCAGGGTAAACTCATCACCCTACAGTCAGCCAGGTCAGTCCTCAGACTGGAGCCTCCGACGGGCCGGCCGCTGTGACGGCAGGGTTTCATTTACTGAGTCCACCTGCAGCTGCTCACATGCCAGAGCTGATGTGGAGGACCGAACCGTCCTCTGCTGGACTCGTGTGAACTCCAGAACGCTGCAGAGACCAAAGTCCTCTGACGTATGTCTGTCGGCTGTAAAATTACCTCAGTGTTTCACATTTTAAAGGGGAATAAATCCATCTTTTCATTAACATTATTATCTACTGTTAACTAGTTTAACCACCGAAGTCCCACAATATTACATTTCCTCGTGTGAATGTGTGCGGACAAAATAATGATGTTCACTAACGAGATAATATGACAAACAAGATGGTATCTGCCAACACGGTAGGATAATACTTTTTGGGATCCAGATAACTTGTGTGAATAAGGAAATATTCGCAACAAAGATACTAATTTGTTTATCTTGTGTGTAAAAGAATAACTTGTGTGAACACGATACAGACTGACTGAACAAGATGATGTTTTACATGAAAGTTATCATCTCGCATCAACACGTCATCTTGTGTGATCAGGAAACTAATAAGGTTAAAAAAGATCATTTTCACACACAAGATAATCCTCAGTCTTGTATCTGCGTATCTGTGGTGTTGCCCTCAGTCCGCTCGGGCTGGAGGACTGACCTAGTTTGGGTCTCAGGTCTGTGCGAGGACTGTGTTCCAGTGAGTCATGTAGTCTGTTTGTGGGTTTGCAGGCCTGTAAACAATCGTCAGACCCCTGCTGGGACTCTAAGCAGATCCAGATTGGATCTGAATGGACTGTTGAGTGTTTGTTGTTGTGTTTACTGACAGAGTCTTAATGAAGAGCGTGTTGTCCTGTCGGGGGGGACGTGTTGGTCTATAAAGACTGAAACTTCAGCTGAACGTGACCCAGATCTGCTTCTAGGCTAAAGAACGGGATGTTTGCTGTGTGTTAGTGGAACATTCGGCCTGTTTGGAGGTTGGTTCTCTCAGATGAGAAGCCAAGAATCTCACCAAATGCTGGACTGTAAATATTCATGCTGCCGGTCATTATGGTGACATGTTGACCTTTCCTGCCCCCCCCACAACCACCACCACCGGGCCCCCAACCAATCAGATTCTGACACACCGACGGGACACGTGGCGAAGAGAACATCTGCTCCTTCACAGAGACAAGTTCATGTTTGCTTTAATAAACTCGTCGTCGTCGTCGAGAACAAATGTTGAATAAAATATTCTGTGTGTGTGTGTGTGTGTGTCTGTGTGTGTTGAGTGTGTGTTGAGTCTGTGTGTGTGTACCAGTGTGTGGAGTGTGTTGAGTGTGTACCTGTCTGTGTGTGGAGTGTGTGTGTGTGTGTGTGTGTGTCTGTGTGTGTTGAGTGTGTGTCTGTGTGTGTCTGTGTGTTGAGTGTGTGTCTGTGTGTTGATTGTGTACCTGTGTGTTGAGTGTGTGTCTGTGTGTTGATTGTGTACCTGTGTGTCGTCTGACAGGCTTGTTCTTCAGGAGGTGAAACAGACGAGTATAAGCCGCTGCCGCCGCCGCCGCCGCCTTCCTTCCTGCAGCTGGAGTTCTCCTCGCTTCATGCCGGCCTGACGCACGCCGACGCCAACGGGGAGATGATGGTGAGCACAGCTGACTTACTGCATTTTGTTCTCATAACGCTGCTTTAAAACATCCAGTGGTCTGAAACCAGTTGTATTTCCTTATAAAAGCTCAATGTGTTATAATGTGTCTATAAATGTAGAGAATGAAGCAGGTGGAAGTGATGTATGTGGGGGGGGATTCTTTGGCCTGAATGTCCGACCCTGTCTGTCCTGAAGATGTTATAGTCTTAGTTTGTATTGTTACCTGTCAGGGGGAGAAGGCAGGTAACATCAGACCAGGTGGATTTATTAAAATAAAGTTACTCATCACATGGAGCTAAGAACACAACACAACACTAGCCTGATCTAAGAGACAGGACTTTAACTGAATAACTGAGCCTCAGTCCGCGGTACACGTCCAGTACACTACGTGTGTGTATGTGTGTGTACTTTCTGTACATGTGTGTTAAATTCACTGGTGTGTTTGCTGCCAAGCGGCTGCTGTTGGACGTTTCAGTGTTTTTGCCCGACTTCAACACTAGTTTCTCTTTTTCCATGTCCTGTTCCAGGTCTCTGTCACACACACACACACACACACACACACACACACACACACATATATACTGTATATACACACTAATTTGATTGGTCCATAATTGCTTTCTGTTGCTTGTACTGTAGTTTTAATAATTAACATGTGTTTTCCAAAGTGCTTCCAGTTTGCTGATTGTTTTTGTTTGTTTTTATTGTGTGTGTGTGTGTGTGTGTGTGTGTGTGTGTGTCTTCTAAAATATGTAGTGTAACACTCAAATGTATATTATAACAGAAAAATTGTGAGTAAAAGTGCAACAAGTTGACTACGAGCCACAGCTTAGGCTCTCTCAAAAGTCCCATCAGAAAACACCTAATTCATCTTGGCATAAAACACCAGACCGTTGTCGCGGCAACAGCAAAGCTCCTATCCCAGCCATGCGGAGGTGACGAAGCTGGAAGCCAGTCAAACAGCTCAGTTCGTTTCATGGCCGGAGGGAAGAGAAAACTCCCCGTCGAGGCTGTCAACCGTTTAGATTTCAGTCTTTAACGAGCAATTAAGACGTAGCATGCGGTCTGATGGCGGCGTGCCGGGTTGAATTAGAACGCATAAAAACCAGGAGGGCAGGAGAGGAGGAGGTTAGTAGGTCAGCATGTCAATGACTCACGTACAGAGAATCTGATGAACTCTACAAACAGGAAGAAATACGTTTTTTGTATTTATTATTTTTATCTCAGTAGTTCCACCAAGTCATTCGTCTGAAAAGGTAAAAGCCTCCAGTTTCTCACAAGAAACAAACAAATATTAAAGAAAAGTCAGACAAAATGCACAGTTTTGTGTGGCTGAACGCATGTTTTGTCTGCTTTCCTGTCTTGTATATCATCTTGCTTAATGTTGTTTTCATTTTTCTCTTTTTTTCTGTCTAGATCACTGAAAATGGCATCACTATTCCTCTGAAAGGTAACAGCAGTTTTATTTCAGTAATATTTATTACATTTAAATGATCTAATTTTGTTTTTGTGCATGTGAAACTTTTAAAAACTAAAACGTTCATATGTATCAGCATAGGGTAAAAATGTAAAATAAAAGCCAAAGAAAAGCTGTGTTTGTGTCAGGAGTGGAGGCGGGGGAGGTCACCGTGGTGGCGTCTCAGGTTCGGGGTTACGGTGTTTGGGACGGGGGCGTGGCTCAGGACGGGGCTCTGTTGGCTGGTTGGAAAGGCCCCGCCCCCTCTCTGTTCTTCCTGTGGGTGACTGACGCTCAGGCCAACCTGCTGCAGAGGGAACTGTCCTCCATCCAGACCCCCACCGCTGTACCAGGTAACACTTCATCTAACACTTCAACTCCTTTCAGCTGACTTTTCAATTCCTTTAAGTGCTTACATGCTTCACCTAACACTTATTTCACCACTTTGACTTTATCTCCTTCAATGGACACTCCCAGCTACTTTTATCATTTACAGAATAGTTAAACTGCACGATATGCACACATTTCATTTCCTTTTCGCGTCTTCACCTCAACTCCTTTCTTGAACCTGAACAAATACTACAACTCTTTTTATTACTTTCACTTAAGCTGCTTGAACTTCAGCATATTCACTTAAACTCTTTTTGGTTCCTCAACTTCTGTTAGTTTCAATGCTTAAACTTCAACTGACTTTTCACTTCCTGTCAACACTTTCACCTCAACATCTTTCAGTGTTTGAACTTCAACTTCAGCTACAAAGGTTCAGCTCCATGTCATTCAACTCTTACACTCAACTCAACTGAAACCTCAACCCCTTTCAACCCTTCCATGTTAAGTGTCACATTTTCTTCAGTTTCTACGCTTGACTCCTTTCAGGACTTTACTTCAGGTTCCTTTTTATTACTTAATTTTCACCTCCTTTTAGTGTTTACATTTTATGCTTACACGTACAATCCTTCAGCTTCAACTTAGCACTTATACAGTAAAAGTGCTAAAAGTAGTTGAAATGTTGTACTCCTTTCTCTTCATCTCCTTTCAGTGCTTAAACTTCAGCTGACACTTACACTCCTTTTAGTTCAACTAATACCTCAGCTTCCACTCCGCCCTCCATCATGCCAAAGAGTCCTGAGGGTGAAAATGGGGAGTGCAGAGAAACCCAAACTGGGCAGCCAGAGACTGGTCAAACTGGGCCAGTTTCTCAAGTCTCTGAAGACTTGAGACCTGAATGCCCCAATTTGAGTTGTATAGTCTGACTCTGGTCTCCTGGTTCTTCAGGCCCGTCGTGCTCCTTCCTCCTGCTGGTGTTGAAGGAGCAGCTGCAAGAGCTCCAGGCCGCCCTGGTGGCCTCCATCTTGGACATGGAGGAGTACAGGAGGGGCTGCTCTTCTTCCTCTGGCAGGCCGACCTCCCCTCTGGAGTGGACCGACGGGCTGCTGCTCCTCCACAGCTGTCCCCCTCCTCTGGACCAGCACCTCCTTGGACTTTTGGGACACTCGGCGGTAACACCTTCCTCATTTTCTTCTCCTCCTTTTTCCTCCTTTTCTTCCTTTTCTCTTTTCCTTCCTTTCCTCCTTTCTTTCCTTCATTTGTCAGACACTTTTCCTCACCTCCTCTGCCTCCTTTCCACCTCCCCTCATTGAGCGTCCTCTCTCCTCCTCTACCTCCTTTGCTTCTGCCACGTCTCCTTCTCCTTCCTTCCTTCCTTCCTTCCTTCCTTCTCCTCATCTCCTTTGCTACCTTAGCCCCTGCTATGTCTCTTCCTCCTTCCCTTGTCAGGCTCTTTCTTCCTTCACCTTCTCTGCCTCCTTCTCTTGTCTCCTCCTCTCTCTTACCTCCTTTCCATCCTTTGCTTCCTTCCTTCCCTCTCTCTACAACCTCCCTCTCTCTCCTCTCTCCTCCAGTGATATCTAATCCTTTCTCGTTCTTTTTATGGGCCCATTAGCTGCTGGCTGCCGGCGCCGGCGGCTCAGAGCTGATGAGGTGGCTCATGGAGGAGGTTCAGTTACTGTTGATCACAAAAAGTTCAAACCCATTGGGCCTGAAACACAAACTCAGCGCTAAAATAAACTTATAACAAATCTGTGTCTTTCAGGAGAAATTCAGCCAAGTGAGAAACATCCAGAGAAATAAGAAGTCCAACCTGAACTCATCTGGTCTGCAGCAGCTCCCCACCAGGTAAAACCAGCAGAACCTGAACCAGGTGATCTAAGTGTTTTACTGGAGGTCTGGTAAAGCCTGAGGAGCAGCTTCGTTCAGAATGTGTTTTCCAATTGAACCCTCTGTATGCGGTCTTCAGGTTGATCCAGTATCCAGCGGCGCCCTCTAAAGGCCGGATCACGGTGACGAAGGAGGACCTGGCTTGTCTCGGTGGTGGCGAGTTCCTCAACGACGTCATCATCGACTTCTACCTCAAGTCAGTCTGAGAACAACAGGACGCTGAAATTATTTGTACAAGTTCAAAGACTTCAATCATCAGAAAACATCAGCATGTAGTTTTTTGGGGATCCCGTACACCTAGAAAACTAGACTTCTGTCACTTCAGAGAAAAAACGCTCTTGCGTTATGCTGAAGACTTGCTTTTAATTCTTATCAAACCACTTGGTCAGTTTACAGAATGTAATAAATCTGTTAGAGGTTTCTGGGTAAAAGCTTGTACAATTACATGTTTCAATCACTACGTGTAGTTGTAGTACCTGTCAGTCACCAGTAGGGGGTGTCAGTGCCCTGAATGGCCTCCTCCACCTGCAGGTATCTACTCTTGGAGGGAGTTGGCGGCTCAGTGGCCGAGCGGAGTCATGTCTTCAGCAGCTTCTTCTACAAACAGCTGAGCAGACGGCGAGCTGCCGGAGAGGACGACGCCCCCTCGGTCCCGTAAGAACATTAATTAAGCAAAAAAAACAAAAAATGTCATGAAGACTTTGAAGATAATGCTGTGAAATGTTCAGGGCTGCCACTATTGACTCATTGATTGGATTAGATAAATTGTTTTGCCTGCCTAAACAGTTTAATGAAATCATTATTTTAAACAAAAAATCCTTTTACAGTTCTCATGTAACAGCGTTTCACACTATTAACTCCTTATCATCTTTTGTCCATTGCAGTGTCGAACAAGTCAAGGATGCCCATTATCCCTTTTTCTTTGCACAATAGCAATCAAGCATTTGGCAAATTACAATATATAGTTGAAGGACTTCAAAGGGAATACAAAGAGAAAAAGGTCTCGATTTATGCAGACAACATGCTTTTATTCTTATTAGACCATTTGATTGGTTTACAGAATGTAATAAATCTATTGGATTTTTCTATTTTCACCATCAGTCTTTTCTGAGTAAGCTTATGAGTGTGTTTGCAAGCTCGTAGTTTTTGGATTGACTGCTGTGGAAAGTTTAGTTTAAGGAAACCAATTGACTTCCAACTCAAATTAAATGTATTTTTGAGAAAACATTAGTAAAACTGATGTTCAGTCTAAGTCCTCCTCACTGCTTGTTTCTTGATTTTTTTCAGTGACCGTCACATGAGGCATCAGAGGGTAAAGACATGGACCCGCCATGTCGACATTTTCACCAAAGACTTCCTGTTTGTGCCTGTCAATCAAGAGTAAGAACACATGTTGATTCCAGTCTTGAGTTTAGTTTCTAGATGATTACGACTGATCTAATGTTTTTCTGACTTTATTGGAGGTGGAAGCGAGTCTTGAGCCTCTCTGATCGACTGGCGTCGACAGACCTGACCTCAGCTCTTTGTCCCAGTTTTAAAGACGCCAGTTTGGAGTTCTGACCTCTGTTGGGACATTTGAATAAAAGCTGTGTAATTCTACTGTAATTCAGGCACCTCATCACCGACTCTACCTGCCAACTGGGTAACAGACTGACTGGCTCAAGTCACCTCTGCTGAATCATTTCTGATTCTTCTCGATGACTTTTCCAGAAGACCTGCTTCTCTCTGCACTTTTATTATGTTACTAAATTCCCTTTTTACCCAAATCAGGAAAATACCTTCATCACAAGTTTTTGTGGCTGTTTTTTCTAATTGAATATGCAGCAGCTTCTCCTGTGATAAAATGTGTGCAATCTTTGGGCTGTTTTAATTCTGTGACATTTTTGTGTAATATTTGCACAAACATTTGTGCCATTTTTGTTCTACAATTGACTGATTTTTTTTTCTTCACCCATTTTCATGCTTTTTGTGCTGTCTTTGACTTCTTTTGTTCACTGAAGAGGACAGAGTTTTAGAGGTTTATTGAGTATTGAAAACTTCCTGTAACTCTTTCCCCTCTGAATCAAGTCTATAACTGTAACCAATCAGCACCATAAAGTTAACGCTTAGTTCTGAACTTTAGATTAGACGTGGTCCGGTTTTGGTAACTATTTTTGGTACATTTTCAAGGACTGTCAACCGAACAAACATTGTTGGGCATTTGTTCAAATTACTGAAAGGTGTTGAATTGTACCTGAAATGCACCTCAAGGAGGAAGCAGGAAAACAAATTAATCATCAATTACACTCAGCACTTTCTTTCCTTGTGGTCTTTTACAGTAGAAATGTGTTTTATTTGCCCCCAGCATTTAGCAGCAAGTAGCAGAATTCGTGATGAATGAAATCCTTCTCTCAGCTCTGTTTAACAGTATTTTTATGTTGCTAGAGCTCACTGGTACCTGGTGGTGGTTTGTTTCCCGGGTCTGGAGGAGGTTCAGTACGAAGAGTTTCAGAGCCCAACAGGTGAGCTGCTGCTGTTTATCTTCTGACCCAGATTTACCTCTGTGGGATGAATAAATGCATGTTTCTGGCAGCCTCAGTGATGTTTAACAGTGCGTCTGTAATCGTCACCAGACGTCTCTGTATAGTTTAACATCCTTCAGGGTCGTTCAGGGAGACAGTTTTGGGGTATTCTGGGCTCTGGCAGCGGTTTATGGGAATTATACACAATTTACACAAAGAATTTAAGGATTAAATGTTCCAGACATAAATATCTCCTCCTCTGAAGACACTAAGCTCCAACATTTGGTGTTAGAGACGTTTTATTTTGTCACTTTTTCATCTTCATTGTCTATAAATAAGCTTACAAAGAAAGGAAAAACTGTGGAAATTACATCTCGTAGATAATCCATCTAATGCTCCGACAGTCTGATCACTGAAGGCCATTTATCTCCATTACGACTCTTAAATTATTTCCATTTTGCCTTCGCGTGAGTGCTTTTCTCTGCTTCCTCAATCCTTTTCACGTTCTAACACAAGTTTCGTTTTGGTCACTGTGAGCACCAGCGGAGGCTCGGTGTTGAACAGGACGCTAAAGCAAAAGATTTCAGGTGGAACATTTGCAGCTGATGTTGTTTTGTTGTTGTCTGAGGTGGATCAGAGCGAGCTGCAGGGAAACCTTCCTCCTTCAGTCTGAGGTCCCAGCAGCCACCGGTGAGTATTCTGTCCAGCTCACACCAGCCCACTCTCAGGTGAAGCTTTGGTCACATTGAACATCAGGTTTCTGTTTGTGTAGGACTGCACTCAGCAGGGCTGGCAGAGGGACACGGTGTTAAAGAGGTGAGTCATCAGCACTACGTCTTGGTTTGGCTTCGACTTGACGTGTCTCAGCTCAGGTGATCCTCATAGTTTTCTTGGTCCTCTCCAGGCCGTGCATCCTCGTCATGGACTCACTGAAGCTGTCGTACCACGAGAACGTCTGCAGGCAACTCAGAGAGTGAGTTTCTGTTCCGTAGCAGCCGCTTATCAAAACAGGGTTTCATGTCCACCGTGTGTGAAGGGCTTTAAACTCATGCAGGAAAGTAATGCAGCTTTAAAGCTCCCCAAATCACAGTCCGCTCACTAGCTTTTTCCAGGGCTTTCAAGCATTTCACGGTCTTCCTCTTCGTTTCTTAGCAAACCTTTTTTATCGCTTCTGTGGCCTGGTGCTGTCTTTAGCTACCTGCAGGTGGAGTGGGAGGTCCGGAGGAGGACGCCTCGTCTCTTCACGTCCGACAGCATGAGGAGCTCCAACTGCAGAGTTCCTCAGCAGGACAACAGCAGCGACTGTGGACTCTACCTGCTGCAGTACGCCGAGAGCTTCCTGCAGGTACGCTCACACCTGGGTGCACCTGGGGTAATATGAACATAAATACGAGAGACATTATTATATTTATCAATTAGTCCTGATCTGAAATCTTCTCCAGCAGGAGGAAACAAAAATATTGAAATAAATGTTGCATGATGCATCTTATAAAATGTAAAACAGAGAAACCTGCCAACAGTTTGGTCACAGGCACATTTTATATTTTAAAGGGGTATTGCAACCAGAATTACAAGTAAATTGGGAATTTGTGCTAAATCAAGTTCCCTGATTGGCTCCCCAGAACCCCGTGGTGCACTTTGACCTCCCGTTGCGGTTGGACCACTGGTTTCCACGGCAACGAGTGCGACAGAAACGTGAGGAGATCCGGAGTCTAATAATGAAGATGCACCGGAGTCAGAACGAGGGAAACTGAAACCACAAGGACCAAAGGTCGAACCCGCCGAGCTGTTAATTCACCTGTGCAATAAATAATTTATATTTTTTCTACGTTGTTAAAATGTTTTTACTTTGCTGTCAAACTATTTTAAATGTTGGGAAAATAAATTTCTTACAAAAAATGATTTTATTGTTTAGTTTTTCTCTTTTTTTTTTTTTGGTGCCTGTAAATAACTTTCTGCCCTCATCAGTCACGTTTTTATCGTCTTCCTGTTCCATAAAATAAACCTTATAAATTTGAACTTGGAGCCATCAGTCTCTTCTCAGAGGGTGGCTCTTATTTTTAAGCCAAAACTGAATTCATCATTACAGATCAGATCAAATCTTAAAACAAGATTTCAGTTTGTGGTGACGTTTCAAACAATGGAAAAAAGGAAAAAAAAAAAAAATATATATATATATATATATATATATATATATATATATATATATATATATTTATTTATTTTAATAAGCAGCTGTGAAAGGTAAAAATAAAATCCTCATCAATGATGTACATTTTCTCTTCAGTCACACTGACTCTTTGTCAGAGTACGGAGGAAAATAACATCCAGCCCTCGTCCTAAAGACACAAATGTTCCTGCGGTTTGGAGGGAAACCGCTTCCTGTTGGTCTCATAAAGAGCCGAGCCGGTCCAGAACATTCTTTCTGCTGTTTTATTCACATTTAATAAAACCGCAGAAACAGTTTTGGTTTGTTTTGTGACGGAAAATCTGGACGATGTAAAGATAAAGATAAAGGAGACGATGTCAGTTCAAAACCAGGAAACTTTATCTCACTCAGGCCACTTCTTCACATTCAACAACCTTTAATGGATCCAGATGTGGAGATTCTCCCCAAAACAGCTGTTTGTAATGACGCCGCCTCCATGGACGAAAAATCAACAAGTCCTCCAGATGAGAAGACGACAGACGATTTCTGATGTGACGGCGTTTTACAAATAAACCGCTTTCATCAGTTATAATAAGCACTTTGTTAAGGTTAATGGACCTTTGTCGTCACGGTGACAATAGTAACCACTTGGTTAGTTAGTGAACGATGGTACTAGTAACACTGTTACTACTGTAGGAGTGGCAGCAGTAGAACCGGTGCTGGTGGAGGTGATCGTGAAGTTAATGAATGGTTGATCGGTGCTGATGGATCAGGGATGTCAGAGCGTGTCCTTAGTGTTTGTGTAAGCCAAGGTCAGAGGTCACTGGGTTACTATCACTGTGTGTGTGTGTGTTAACACACCTTTCTTTACTTTATCTTTATTTTCTTTTTATTCTCTTTTTCTTACATTTTCCTTCTTCTTTCTCTCCATTTTTCGCTCATCTTCTTCCCTCCTTTCTTACTATACACAACTCTTCTTCTGTCGTTTGCGTGTCTATAACTGTGTGTGTGTGTGTGTGTGTGTGTGTGTGTGTGTATGTGTGTGTGTGTTGGCTGCTTTGGTAATCTTGGGAGTTTAGCCGAGCGCCCCCCGCTGAGGACCAATCAGCTTACAGCTCATTAACTGGATCAGACTGGAGGAGTTCAGGGCTGAAGGAGAGTTTTTATATTTAAAGACACAAACAACACTTGTCATTATTATCAGATATCAGATTATCTCTTATCAATTGTCGTATTTTATAATAATTGCTATTTATTTAGCACTACAAAATTCTGGAAAACACTTATTTATTCAACATTTTTAAGCATAACCCATTAATAAAGTTTGTAACGCACAGTGTAAAGTAGTTGTATTTATTTTATATATATTTAACAACTATGACTCGTTTGATAAACTAATCGTTCACTAACAGCTTTTACAGATGTTCATAAGGATGGATATCATCTACTAAAACCTGGTCCGGCCCTGGCCCGGCTCTGGTCCAGGCCTTGTCTGGTCCTGGTCCGGCCCTTGTCTGGTCCTGGTGGTGGCCATGGTCTGGCCCTGGTCTAGTCCTGGTCCGGCCCTAGTCTGGCCCTGGTCTGATCCTGGTCTGGTCCTGGTCTGGCCCTGGTCCGACCATAGTCTGGCCCTGGTCCGGCCCTTGTCTGGTCCTGGTCCGGCCCTAGTCTGGCCCTGGTGGTGGCCATGGTCTAGCCCTGGTCTGGCCCTGGTCTGATCCTGGTCTGGTCCTGGTCTGGCCCTGGTCTGGCCTTTTTCTGGCCCTGGTCCGGCCCTGGTCTGGCCCTGGTCTGGTCCTGGTCTGGTCCTGATCTGGCCCTGGTCTGGCCCTTGTCTGGTCCTGGTCTGGCCCTGGTCTGGCTCTGGTCTGATTTTGGTCTGGTCCTGGTCCGTCCCCGGTCTGGCCCTGGTCCGGCCCTGGTCTGGTCTTAGACGGGGCTGAGCTCATGTTTTGCCCCAGCAGCCATAGATTTGGCTAATCTGAGCACTGGGAGGTTCAGATTAGACAGATTTAGGGCCTCCGTGAAGCTTCCATCCAGCTTCCCAAAAATAATCTGAGTGAGTCCCAAAGATGGAAAACTGATCCTGATTCTCTGCTGGACACCGACTCCAAAATAAAAGCCTCTGTCAGTTTCAGTGTGTAAAAATACTGTAAAACAATTCTACTTCCAGTATTTGTCTAAAACCTTTTTAGACGAGTGCAGAATAAGACTGTTCGTTTGTGCTTTCCTTCCTCTGCTCGTTTCCTCTCCTCTCCTTCCCGTTAATCCCATTATCCAATAAAAGATGTCCGCCATTGTTGTCTGTGACTAGCGGGGGGTCACGGTCTGGACGAGGACGAGTCTAATTATAGAAAACGGACGGAGCGAAGCAGATCAGTTTCTAATTTAATCATCTGTTGTGACGCCGTAAACAGAGTGAACTCGATATCTGATATAATGAGATCAATTAAAATAAAAATAAAGAATATGATCAGACGTGTAATAATAATAACTATAAAAATGAGCACCTGGCTCATTTTCTATTCATGCTCTTTATTCTGCGTCTTGTTAATCTTGTGTTGTTATTCTGGGCTGTACACATAACATGGCCTTCAGATACTAGTTTATTAGGTACACCTGCAGGGACAGTACACCTGCCGATCCCTGAGATCCCAGACCAACTATAAAAACATTCAGGACGTCTGTGGAGGGGCTGTGTTGTGCTGTGTTAAGATTCGCTGTCTATTTTTAATGTTTTTCTGGGTAATTCACCTGTGTGTGTGTGTGTGTGTGTGGTGGGGGGGGCTGAACTGCTGTACAAACTTAAACCTGAGTGGGTCTTCCTGCTCGTCACAATCAGCCTGTTTGTTTGATTTCCTTTGAGCAAGACTGACCCTCACCGGTGCACCGTGGCTCTGACGGTCATCCACTCCAGCAGATTAACAAATAGGATTAGAGCAAAGAGAAAAAATCTCCCCACCAGCAAAGTCCCATCTGCTCACCTGAGAGGAAGCAACGGGCAGCCCGGCGACGCCCCGTCAGGACCGTCCCGAATATCCATCTACTGTAGCTCTGTTACATTTGGACCAATCCCATGCGATCTGGTGGATGGACAACTGTGAGAAGGGAGCCGCTGATGAGCTGAAGAGGTGGAAATAAGAAGCAGCGAGTCCGGGGCTGGACCTTCAAAATCTTTGAGAAATGGCAGGAAAGTGCGGGAGGTTAGTGCTGTGGGCGCTCGGGGTCGTGCTGCTGTCAGAACACATCCACATGGAAACAGGTTTGTATGTTGTTTTTATATCTTTATTAATTGATATTTTGACTTTCACACACTTGTGGAAGAAGTAAAAATACCAGTACATTACTGTAAAATACTCTATTGCAAGTCAAAGTCCTGCATTATATATCCTACTTACGTAGAAGTACCCAAGTATTATCAGCTAAATGTACTTAAAGTATTAAATGTCTGCTGTGACTGATGTCTGATTCTGTGATTATTAGATTGTTAATACTGAAGCATCGACACCTGAAACATGGGAACCTGTAGTTCCATCTTTTACAATGTGTTGAGCCTCTTTCATGTTTTTTTAACTTGGAAAAGTGAATTAACTCCAGCTGTCAGGTGGATGAAGAGCAGAAGACATCCTCCCTGTGAGATGTAGTGGAGTAGAAGTACAAATAATCCTGCACTAAATGTACTTTGTTGCTTTCCACCACTGCTTTCGCTGAATGTCTCTCAGAGTTTTCTGATCTTTGGATGCCTACCGAAGCTGCTAGTGACCGGACGGTGGACTCGGGGGAGCATGGCGGATATTTGGGCTCAGATCAGCTTCTATACAGACAACACAGTGTTCTAACTCGAAGAAAGAGGAATATCTTGTTTCCCAGCGGAGTCAAACTTTGCACTCAGGAGACATTTGACCAGGCTGTCACCAACCACTTCAACTACTTTCACCTCAGAGGTATGTTGGTGTTTCCTGGTTTTGGATTCCCTTTGGGTCGCTGGTTCTTTTTCTTGTCTTTATTTGTAGTTGTGCTGGAGTTCCCTTTTCTTCACGTTTTTCCCGTTAACACTTGAGGTGTTTCACTGAAGCTCTTATCCAAACTGACTTACAAGCTTAAACTCCCAGTCTGCCGTCTTTAAAGGCAGTCGATCCCAACAAGGTCAGAGGTCATGCAAAGCCAGATGCACTGCGACAACACAACCTTCTTGACAGGTCATTTGCTCGCAGGTTCAAGCTTTCGTTTTCGTTCTGCTTTGAGGCTTCAGTTTGTTTTGTTAAAGCCTCATTCCTCAAATATAAAGAATAAGAAAATAAAGTTTTTCTAGCCAGATCTCATCTCTCAGTTTGTTTCACCAGCAGTTACTAAACATTTATAACAAGTGAAAACATGGAAACCTTCTAAACAAATGACATTCCAAAGCCTGTTTAAAAGACTTGGGGGTTGTAAAAAGGCAGTACATTTACCATTTACTATTACTATTAACTGTTCAATTCAATTAGTTGAGAAAATAAATGGCAAATAAATCAATAATGAAAATAATAACTAGTTGCAGCCTTCGATCACAAGGACATTACCGTCTCCAGGGAACTCTCTAGCGAATTCTGGTTGTACTCTTGGATCTTTCTGAGTTTGAGAAACAGGTCTGAGGGATTAAAGTCACTTACTCGCAGTAAAATAACCTTTACCTTAGTTTATGTGCTGGATTCTGCTAAAGCAGAGCAGAAAGAGCTCCCTCAAACACTGTTGACTGTGACGAAACAGTCAACCTGAGTTTATCTCTTGGTGTAAGTGCTGCTTTGATAAAAACTGTACTTTTTTTGGTATAAACTGAGAAAAGAGAAATTATTATTATAAATATTTCAGGCCTTTTAGTCACTACACACTCACTAGTAGTTCTTATTGTAAATGTTATCATAAGGCCCACCACTTCTTTTACTTCGCTAAGTTTTCTGCCACATAAATTACAAGACATAATTATTTACGACATCACAAACTAAACTGTTTTGTTCTGTTAAACCATCAGATCATCATACGTTTAAGAATTTACCACCTTAAGTGACCTTTTCTCTGTGATGTTGATCACCACAGTCACCAGACTGCTGATATTTACTGACATTTTCTACAGATCTGGTCTGGTTCAGCCTTTATTGCCTTCACCATCATCATCTAAATGTCGGTGTTTGTCCATTTTAGGACATTTCCATTTCAGTGTGTAAGGTCAGACTTGTTGCACAGTAAGATTTGCTTTATGGAAACATCCTGTTCGGTCCGACCTGTAGCTTTCATGCTGAAAGGACTCCAAACTATAAACTAGATTTGCTGATATATGACTTTTCAAGAGGAAAAACCTCTTTGTTTAAAGCTGGATTAGTAGAAGCATTTAGCTGTTTATCACAGTTAACGTTACTGTTTGTCAGCCCTGAATGTCTTGTTAAGCTCTGTATGCAGCATAGGCCCATGTGTTGTGTTTACTGACACTGCAGAGAAATAAGTCTCTTGCTAATGGTAACGCTATTAAATCACAGTTAGGAAGTAATTTTGCTGAACTAAACTTTCAAAGTCAAACACACACATTTATGCAAAGTGTTTTGTTAGAAACCTGTATTTCTCTCTGAGGAAATATTCATGTAGATGTAAACACTTTTTTGGAGAAATCTGGATTTGAGCTTACAAGTTTGAAATGTATGTTTCACTTTGTTAGGACCTCAAACCTGTCAACTTACCATAATACGGGGACAAATACTCTCATTGGGACCTATAGTCTGGTCTTAACATTGATGATTTGTATTTTGGGATTACAACTTGAGTTTAAAGTTGTATCAAGCTTTGTTTTTCACATATTTGTGTGTGTTTCAGTGTGTCAAGAGACGGTTTGGGAAGCCTTTAAGATCTTCTGGGACCGGCTGCCGGAGCGGGACGAGTACCAGGACTGGGTCGGCCGCTGCATGGACGGCTC
Organism: Lateolabrax maculatus; assembly: GCA_031216445.1. Lineage (NCBI taxonomy): Eukaryota > Metazoa > Chordata > Actinopteri > Acropomatiformes > Lateolabracidae > Lateolabrax > Lateolabrax maculatus. The sequence continues at coordinate 381,599 of CM062215.1, read as the reverse complement.
CGTCAGCGTCATGGACATTGGCAACTTCTTCAGCCAATCCGAAGAACACATGGACCTCATCAGGAGCGTGAGTACATCACTGTTCAGTTTTCATTTTAATGGCTAGTCTGCACGATTACAGCCAACATTTTGAGAATGCCAACTTTTATTTCACAAAGCTTGTGATAAAACTAAGTTAAAAACTGCGATATTATTTTTTGCTGATGATGTGTTTCTTTCATTCAGAGAGTTGACATGGCTGCTGCAACAAACAGGTCAGTTAAAAACTCTGTGTTTTGTTAGGAAGTCACATGTTCTTGTGATAGTGTGCTGGTGTTCATTAACCAATTAAAAAATGTTGCTTTAACAGTCATTTAGTGACGTGTCAAGTCTCTAAATCATCTTTTTAAAATGCGTGAAAACAATCTAAGACAGTAACTATGAAAAGGTATTTCAAGATATTTAATGTTTTGAATTGAATCTAATTACTTTACCTGTTTTATATCATCTTATTTTGCCGTAAAACAGCTTGTTTAAATATTTTCTAAAATCAAGTTAAATTCTGCAAAAGCTGTACTTTTCATGTCTCGAGATACTGACACTAACTTCTATCAAATTCTTGAAACCAGTAGATTTTCTGTCAAGGCACAAGGAAAACAGGTCAAAAGTTGGATTTATTTTCCCAAAGAATATTCAACAAAAACAAACTACTACAAAGAAATCAATTAACAGAGTTAAAGGGCCCCAATAAAAGAGGTCAACAAAACGTAACTCTACTAAAGCATAATGCTAACTAAATCACACGTAAACTCAATATACAGACCTCCTGAATGAGGCATGAGGGAAACCTATATACTGGCTGACCAAACCAACACATGTATACAGGGGAGAACAACATAAACCACAACTAAAATGTAACACAAAGAAACCCAGATCCCCCCATGCTGTCAGAGCTCATGGTATGGTCCTCGGTTCAGGCCTCTGCATAAAACCAGGCTCCACCCTCAGCGCCATCTTTTGTCTGACCAGGAAGGAGAACTCGGCAGCCAGGTAACTCAAAGAAAAAAGAGATTATTTAATAAAACATAACTAAACACCTAGCAACCTGTGATATTGATGTAAGTGTGTGTGACCTTAAACCTTCCACTATGGGGCTGTGGCCACAGCCACCACACTTCCTTTGGAAACTGGTTAAAACATTCACAGCAATCACTTGTTTCAAGAAAATGTTTTTAGGACTCAATTATATCAAGAAATTACATGCCTTTGAAGACATTTAAAATATTTTTTATTGTACAGATAATGTAAAGTCTTGTAACAGGTTGGTTTGTTTCAGATAAATATTCTCAACTTCTTTGCAAATTACAGTTTCACGTATTTTAAGCAGAAGACGACTGACAGACGTGACACAACACTAAGTGAATGGTTAAACTTTTTTGCAATAACTGCCTTTATAAATGAGAGGTCTGTAGACTGAAAGTGTCTGTGGTTGTGTATTGACACCTGTGCTGTTTCATCACCTGCTGCAGTGTGCCCATCAACTCAGGCCCTCCTCCATGCAGGTAGGCCTGCAAACACCAAACACTGACCTAATGAGCTGGCCTGGGGTCAGTTCACCAAGAAATCAGAAAAACGGACAATACAACAGAAATGAGATTCACCCATACAAGAATCTGACATATGACTATATGTAAATTACATGTGTATGTCAACGTTTGGCTCAAGTCACATATATAGTATTTCAAAATATAGCAACAACTGCAGTTTTCTTTTATATCTAATATATTTTTACAGATTTACAAATCAATGATATACACATAATAATTATAGGTTTAGAATTATTTATATATATATATATATATATATATATAAATAAATATATAAAATAAGATTTTTGACATATTACCTTATTAATAAGTATAGAGACAGACAGGTATGACCTGCAGCCTTCTTACTTTGGAGTGACAGTAAGACAAACGTTCTAAAATATGGATTTTTCCTGTATTTCTATGTTTAAAAGTAAATCATGAAAACTGTGCTTTAAGAGTTGTAATGACCCAGAAACAGAAAGCTGCTTTGCTTCGTGCTTCACGCTCAGACGGCAAGGAATCAAACTCGAGTGTTTTTGTGTACAAGATGATTGGTTGTTGTCTTTGCTTTGTTTGGCTTGTTGCACTTTTTACAGTCGTGTGGTTTTTGTTAACTCTCACTGTAAAAATGCCTCGGCCCAGCTGTGTTGCAACGGCTACATTTTAATGAATTTACAGGGGAATGCCAACTGTTTTAAGGGTTCACAGATGTGTTGACAGTGAATGGGACTCAAAGTTTGTTGACTCGGTTTCTGTGTGAACTAAATTCTTATAAACCTTGTTTTGGTGTGATGAGCTTTGAGATGAGAAACATTAACTGAACTGCGCTGGAAACATCAAGAACATAAACAAAATAAAATAGGTGAAGACTCCCCTCTAAAAATCACAAAGTGCTACAATCTGCTTTTGCTCATTTTGCTGAGGTTTGTGTTCAGTTTTAAATACTGTACTCTTCAACAGAAGTCTGGACTCTTTTAATAACTTTTTATACCTTAGAGAAAATTGTTTAAATATAAATGTATGAATCTTAATCAATCAGCTGGTTGAGGTTGTTTTCTAAATGCTTTTCTGTCTTTGTCTCTCCTGCAGCTCTGAAACTACAACTGTCCAGAGTGGAGAATCAGTGACTCTACCAGGTAAACACACCTGAAGCTCATTCTCTGGACCTTCTCATCTTAGCATCTTTAGTTTGATACTTGTAAACTATGGAAAACATGGAGAATTTAAACCATTTAAACCTAAAAAGCATTTATTTCCAAACGAGCAGAATCTGATTTTTCTGCAGCTTGAAAAACTTGGATCCATTTATGAAAAATATTTCATCTGTCATTTATCAGTGAATGAAAAAGATGCTAACATACTTAAAACATACTTATTTCACACTGTCTTGTTCACACTGAAAAGCAAGCAGGCATAATATATATATTATCAAATTTTAATAAATTCTTTTCAAACTTTTTGTCCAACTTTTTGTGCCAAGGTGAAATGAGTTTATCCAGAGTGACATGCACTAAGTTAATTTGACCTCCACAGGAACCAGAGTACAAGTGTAAATTAAGATGGAACATATTTGCAGTTAATGTGTTGCAGTTAATGAAAGTGTTCATTTCTATAACTTAACAGTTATGTGTTTTTACGTATCTCTTTTACAGATACTATGACAATTAAAATGTTGACTACATTTCTGTAAAAGTAAAACTAGCAGAGAAGGTATTTCATTTATTTGACAACAGATGGTTAACAGTTTCTAATGGTGACCCACTGAAAGTCTTTTATGACCCCATGATGGGTGGTGACCAAACCATGTAAAACAATGGTTGTATGAACCTAAATGTCCGTACAAGTTCAAAAGTCTGTTGTCAGCTGCAGTCCCTCACCTTACACCCCAGTCTGTCTTACGTGAGGGAGGAGTGGGTGCAGGAGGCTGATTCCGTCACACGCTCTGCTCTCAGAATAGATCTGTAAGCCTATTTACAGGCAGCAGTCTGGTCAATGAAGGGAGGCTGAGCAGAGGACCAGCAGCAGAGATGTAGACGTGACTGAGTCACTGCAGGACAAGTATCAGGGTTATTGAGATCACAGCTGAAGTGGGTTGTTCTTTGGACTGAGCAGGGGTAGAAATGCTGGGTTTGTAGCAGAAGTCGTATGTCCCTTAAACAGCTTGTCCGCAGATTGTTTCATGCTTTTAGCGGTTTTATTTAAGTATCTACGTCCAGCACATCAAACACTTGGTCATTCCACCCACCCCCAACATAACAAAACAAATGTGACTAATTTACATATTTGCCTATCACAGTCCTTTAGGAAAAGATGCAGGAATGTACTTTAAAGTCCTGATTTGGCTTTAGAGTCTATACGATTTTTAAGACCACCAGAGCCAGTTCTGGAGTTGCAGTTTTTTAATAGAAAGGAATATTAGCAAGGATCCCCAATGGCTCAAAACCAATGACTAATTCATGCGTTTTTGTAGGTACAAATTGTATAGTTTTAGAAAACTGATTCCAGTTCATGTAGCATTAGCCAGGCATGATGGATTTTTCTGTGCTCTGCTTTTCTGGTATTCAGACCACTTAGGAAGAATTTAAGAACCACTGATGATTATGTCCCTGCAACTAAAGAACTAGTGTTGGCTATTACAACCCTCTAAAGGGGCTAGATCTTATCTCTGTTCAGTAGTGCTAGAATTACACTACTGAATGAACTGATGGCACAGACAGCAGTTAAAAATGCACATTCATTAGGATAATCAGCCTGAAGGGTAGGTTTCCTTTGCAAATATAACATTCAGCTCTACAAGTAAGTCATGAACAATTTGAGTCTTTTTAGCATCCTACTCTTACGAGTGAATGAGTTGATGATGAACCCAGTTTGTTACATTATTGGATAATTGTGAGAACTAAAATTCAGGTGGACCTGGATTGTGGTGTCACATTTTTTGAAGTAAAAGGAATGTGGTATACCTGTATAATTCTGCATCATGCAAATCATAAATTTACTTTAGATTGACTTAATTGTTATATTATCTATATTTTTCATTCTACAGGGGAAGATGTTATCACATCAGACACAATTGAAGCTGACAAAGATGACCTTCCACCGGGCTTTGAGGTCACTGCTTGGGACCCTCCACTCTCTGCAATGGAAGGGTCGATTCAAGAGGCTGCAACATCCTTGACCCTTGAGATTCCTGTGGATTTGATCTCTGAGCCTCCGGTTTCTGCTAGGCCAGAGGACACTGAAGCCCAGGGGACTGCGGGCGGCATCACTTCAGAAAGTCCACTCTTGGAGTTTGAAGAAGTAGATGTTGAGGACATTGCAGAAGATTCTGTGGAGGTTGCCACAGAGATTGCTGACTCTGTTACCCACAAACCCTTTGATGGAATTTTTGAGGAAGTGGGGGAAGACAAAACTGTCCCAAACACAACAGACGAAGAGGCTGCAGTGGAAGATAACAAGATCCTTGATATCATTCCTGAAGATGTGGATGCACCTGATTCTGAGGTGATTCGAGAAGTTACCCCAGAAGGTGAGAAGCCACCGTCAGAGGTTGTGGCTGCAGAGGTCCCCACAGAAGCTGCTGTAGTGGTTCTTGCAAAGCCTACTTTAATACCTGCTACAGAAGCTATCACACTGACAGAATTAGGGCAGGATATATCCCTGGAACCTGCTGCTGAGGCCCCATCAGAAGTTGTGACGACACAAATTCCAGAGGCAACTTTCAAGGTCACTGTGGATCTGGAAATTGAAGAAATTCCAGACAATTCTTCGGATATCAACCCAGATGTATCCTTGACTGATGCAAATGTAGATGAACGCACTAAGGATTCGCCAGAGCCAATTGGTGAAACAGTACCAGATGCCCCAGAGTTAATTGAGGTGGCAACTCTTTTAGAACCTGAAGGTGACACACAGAAACCACCTGAAAAACATCCTTCAGAGGCTGTTATAGAGGTTAGTAAAGATGAAACCAAAGTCAGCACAGATGCATCTCCTACTGTATTTATGATGACACATTCAGAAGAAGCTAAAATATTTAGAAATGTGACTCCAGAACAAGAATTCGTGCCAGATGTAGAACCAGAGGTTCCCTCCCAGGCCTCTATCCTGACAACAGACCAGATAGCAGTAGAAGTTAGTAAAGACATTGGCGAGGGCAAAGCATCAGAAGACAAACCAATGCTAATGTCCGACGTTACTTCCGAGCCTTTCGTAGTGATCTCACAAGATGACAAGGAGGAAGACACTTACTATGTCACTGAGGAGGTACCACCAAATACTGTAGTGGTTGAGATGAAGGAAACAGAGGAAGATACACCTGAAGAGAAAAAAATACTCATGGAGGCCACAGAAGAGCCAGTAGAGGAGGTAAAGGTAGAAGTCAAACATGAAGAAACCTCAGTTGTTGAAAATGAGACAACCAAAGCTCCTGTTGAAGTGGGTAATACAGATATTAAAGAGCTAACTGAGACTGTTGTTGATGAAACAGAAGAACTAGTAGTTGAAACAGAAGATGTCACTGTAGCAGAAGAGGAAATGGTAGAAACAGCAAAGAAAAAACTAACAAAGGAAGCAAAGGAGGGAACAGTTACTGTAGAGGATACAGTAGAAGCGCCGGTACATGTCACAACAGACACAGCAGAAGACCCAGTTGAAGCTGCAGTAGAAACAGCAATCACTGAAGAAGGGCCAGTAAAGACAGTAGATGAGACTACAAAAGAAACAGTCGGAACAATTGAGGCTACAGGACAACCAATTGAAGGTCGAGAAGAAACACTTGAGGCACCTATAGAACCTCTGGAGAAAGGAGCAGATGAAACTGCAGAACCAGGTAAAGAAACTATGAAACCTGTAGAAGAAATAGTAGAGCCTACAGAAGATGCTGCAAAGGAAGCAAAAGAAACTGCCGGAGAGACAGAACCTACAGGCGTACCAGCACAAGAAGTGGAACTCGTAGAAGAAACTGCGGCGGAAGAAACAGAACTCGTAGAAGAAACTGCGGCGGAAGAAACAGAACTCGTAGAAGAAACTGCGGCGGAAGAAACAGAACTCGTAGAAGAAACTGCGGCGGAAGAAACAGAACTCGTAGAAGAAACTGCGGCAGAAGAAACAGAACTCGTAGAAGAAACTGCGGCGGAAGAAACAGAACTCGTAGAAGAAACCGCGGCCGAAGAAACAGAGCTCGTAGAAGAAACCGCGGCCGAAGAAACAGAGCTCGTAGAAGAAACCGCGGCGGAAGAAACAGAGCTCGTAGAAGAAACCGCGGCGGAAGAAACAGAGCTCGTAGAAGAAACCGCGGCGGAAGAAACAGAGCTCGTAGAAGAAACCGCGGCGGAAGAAACAGAACTCGTAGAAGAAACCGCGGCGGAAGAAACAGAACTCGCGGAAGAAACCGAAACTGCGGCCGAAGAAACAGAGCTCGCGGAAGGAACTGATGCAGATAAGACAGATCTTGCCATAACATCTGTAGATAAAACACAAGAACCATTGGAGGATAAAGAAGCAACTTCTGAGGCCTCGGAGGAGACATTAGAGGAAGACGTTGGTGTTGCCGAACCAGGACCAGAAGGATCTAAACCAGATGTTGCAGAGGAAGTCGTCCCAGACATTTTTGATGAAGAGATCACTCCAATTATTGTTGTTGTTCCAGAAGATACAGAGGGTTTATTTCCTAAGACTGAAGTGGAGGAAACAACTGTGGTAGAAGTACCACCAGAAACCACTAAGACAAGTACTACACTAGTGGTTGAGCCTGCAAGTGAGGTTCCAGGATCCAAATCCTTCCCTGAAGTTGAGAAAGAAATTGTCCCAGAGGCGCCAAGTGAAACATCTCCAGAAGTTGTGACTCATGCCCATCCAGGGACAACCCCAGGGGGGGGAACTACTGAAGCCGAGGAGGTCACGAAAGAGTTTCCTCATGAATCTGTCCTCAAAGTTGCACCTGAAGAAGATGGAGTCCCAAGTGAGTACAGTGTCCAGGAAGAAGTTGAGGGTGTCTCCCCAGATGTTACAGCAGAAGATGCAGAGGAAATCATGACTGAGGCTCCAGTAGAAGTCACATCGGAAACTGTGGTAGAAGTCACTACAGAGAGTATGCAAGGTGCTCCAGTGGATGCCACTGAGGAGCCCAGCCCAGATGCCTCTTTGGAAGTCACGACGAAGTACGTAGTGGAGTTCAACAATGGCAACTTCCCTGATCTAACAGAGATGCCTGACGTAGATGATGACTTACTTGGAAACAACGGATTTGGGTTGGAGGAAGAGGAGGGAAACTCTGTAAGTAAATATGGATTAGTTGTAGAATGCATGTATCGACTGATAACTGTCAGTCCCAGTGCAGCTAAGATACCAATACCAAACTTATTTTTGTATGTTCCTGAATATTTAGATTGGTAACGAGATAGACGACACCTTGCTATGGCCCCAGAGGCCCCTGAAGGACCAGGTGGTGGAGCTGAGCATCAAGCTGAGAGGAGAAACCTACAACGACGCTCTGAGAGACCCGAGCAGCCTCCAGTACCAGCAGCTGGCCAAACACTTCACACGCAGGGTAAGATGACTTTTACAAGATCTTTTTTTATGAACGTGATCTTTACTTTTGTTAATTCCCTGAACATTCTGTTCACACCTTCCAAAGCAATTCTTTACTCATGTTTTTGCATCAACTTAATATGCAAATGTGCAGCTTCTAAACTTTGTTTGAACACACTTAAACACAACCAGCTGGTGATCTGTGGAGGCTTTGCTTAAAAATCTTCACTTATTTACATGAAAAAGCTATAACTTGATTATGACTTTTATTGACTTGCTTATTGATTATTTTAGCCTTACTAGCTGCATGGATCTAGTTATTGAATTTTCTAACTTAATGGAGATACAGTTCTGATGTAGTATTATAATAAATAGTTAAAAAGATAATCTTGGATGTCCTGTGAGTAATGAGAATGTAAACACTGTTTCTGTGTCAGGTAGATTATTGGCTCTGGTGCTGCATGCTAATACTTAGAATTAGCAGTGCATGGTGGGCAAATGAGTAGCAACATTTCAACAGTTAGACAGTTTTTTATCTATATCTAAAGTTAAACATAGAAATGTATCCTAATTGTTAAAGTACTATACTATTACTCAATACTGCCAAAGTGTAACTGGAGTCTTTCTCAGCATAGCTACGTTGGCATCAAGCACCAGAGCCAAAGACCTACAGGAGAAACTGATGATTTTCACTGTACAGAGAAGTTAATATTTTTCAGTGTGACCCACACTGTTGTCGTCTTATTTTGGAGGAAAAGATGATGCAGTGAGCTGCGGTCGGTCTATCAGCCAGGTTTTGGGATTTCCTGCTCAGACCTCATCCTCTTCTTTACTCCTTTCGGTCATTACTCCTCCTTGACTCCTCTCTGACGTCCAGGATGCACCCTCATTACCAAATTGACTTGCTTGTGGTTTCTTACAAACTGCAGACTCAGGAGTTGGACTCTGGTTTAAAGGCCTCGTCTGTTTTTCACGCATTAAGGATCTTCACGCTTTAAAGCTCAGTTTCCTCGGGCCTGCCAGCGATCAGCTATACGACCCGCTGAGGCAGAAACAGAGCTGGAAAACTTCAGAGAACATACAGAATACGAGCAGTGACTCATATTAAGTTGGTGGAAAAACAAGCTGTGCCAGGAAAGCAGAGAGTGCCGGTGTATTCCCGTACCGCTGGGAGTTTTTCAGGCTCCGCTCCACCGTTAGTGACGCGGGAAGCCAGTTTATGGTTTAAATGTTGGGGTCAGGGTCATTAATGAGGGAATATGAAGTGGATAACAGGGCTAATAGAAACAGCAGGAGTTCGACTGCAGCAGAGTTGAGTGCAGCCACGGGCCACTGAGAGCCAGAAATGTTGTTTTTTATATATTCTTCAGCTGCGACAAAACAAAATGAATCATCATAATCATGTCTGTACTGTCTTAATGTACTTTCAGTGCTAATTCTGATTACTTTCACATGCATGCATCATGAAGACTCTCTGGTGCTGTTATGTTTTCTACCTAGTGTGATAGATTTACTGTCAGCCATTTTAGCTGAGGGGCCAAATGTATTGATGTATATTTTACAGGTATATACATATAACATAGTATGTACTGTATATGTTTAAGTGTATCAGGCTTTGAGACTCTTACCATACGTGATATCGAGCTTTAAAGGTTAGAGTTTAAGTTCTGGTTAAGGACTGAATTCTGAGTTTTACTGGATTTAAAAAGCCCAGTTTTTATCTAATTAGATGTCGAGAGAAACTGTTGCTCATGGAGTTTACTCTTGCTTCAGTCACACTGAAACAACTTCACCTGAAGGAGTTCACCTCTGGTTTGTTCGGCGCTTCAAAGAAACAAATAACAAATCTGAAAAATTAAAAATATCAAATGGAAACAAAACTATTTCCTGTCTTTAACTTCCAGATTGAAGACGCCTTTCAGAGGTTGCCGGGCTTCAAGAGCGTTTATGTTGTCGAATTCAGGTACAGGTTATTCCAAGAACTATCCCAATGACTTACTGTCCTGTATATTATATGTCCGAATAGTTATCCTTAAAAATAAAATATTAGTGCTGCATAGAAAAACTTGTCTGAAGACAGAAATTGATCTTGAAGTGAGACTTTTTTGGTGTAAAGCTACAAACAAAATTAAGATGTTTAGTACACAGTTTAAACTTACAGAAGAGGTAGAGCAGAAGTAACTCATGGTTGGATTTGATATATTTATGTGATGTTCTGTTTCTGTTCTCAGGCCGCAGAAGGACCTGGAGCGGTAAGTTTGACAAACTGTTGTACCTCATCAGTCTGATGTTTGAGGGCATTTAGTTTTATTTCTACATATTAAACCAAATATCATACTAAAACACTTTGTACCTGTATTAAGCCTTATTTCGTAGCCCTGCAGTTTATCTAAACTGTTGCTGTAAACTGGAGGCCTCACGTACAATGCTTTGCTTGAGTTTTGGTGATTTTTATGTTCTCACTTCAGCTGAAGGATTGCATGACGGATTTCTGACATTCTTTGAACATTTAAGGCTTGTTTAAGCCCTGATCTCACTTCTGACTAAGTTCACGGTCACCCAGAGAGCTCTGAAACAGTCTGATAAATCCATCCCACCAACCCGTGATCTTACTGCAGAGAGACCGCTGTCCCTTTAGTGAGCAGGGCCTGATGGGAAATTCAGCTGTCATGTTTGGGATACGGCAGAACAGAAATGACATCAGTTCAGAAATTCTTCTTAAGTAAGATTTCAACATTTCCTCTGTAACTTGTTAAGATTACTTTTTTGCAGTGTAGGGTTCAATTCACTGTAAAACATATCTTCCTCCTAAATATAGTTATTAGTTATTTACTGCTGAAAACTCGGTCAGCAGTTGGAGCTGCAGCAGTGACACATGGAGCTGATTAAGATACTTTAAAACAGTTTTCGCCACTGCGTCAAAAATGAAACTCATTCTCAGAGAAAATCTGAATAAACACACAAACATAAATCTGTAGATTCAGTGTGACTACCATTATCTCTGCTGTCCGTCCAGAATAAAGCTCCTTAAATCTGCTTTGAACTCACAGAAAAAAGACGCTCATAACTGCAGAACCTGGTTGAGAATCATCATGTCTCTACAGTGTAACTCACTGAATCCATGGCAACATTATACTTCCTGTTTACATCCCCCAGAGCGTCATGAGACCTTTAATAGAGCATTATTATTCCCCTTATAGAAGTAAGACGGGCCCATCAATATAAATGTGGTTCATGTTGCATTACCAATATGTGTTTGACATTACTGAGACTCAGAAAATGTCATCAACAGGGTTCTTTCCTCTTTCCATTAAAGTCTGAAGTGTAAATGAGTCGTTCAGAGGGATTTCCTCACCTTGTGGTCGTGTCCTCAGACTGTCTCCTCTCTTAAAGCCCCTTTCACCTGCCTGTCGCAGTAAATAAGAGCTCTGCTGTTACTCTGCTCTAATTTCCACTTAATGTCCTTAACAATAGTAAATCAGCTGTTAAGTTGGATAAGTCGCTTGCTGCTCACCGGCCACCTGCAGCCACCACAGGATTACTGTTAAAGGTTTACGACAGACTCACTGTCCTCCCCCACCTCACCCCTCTGTCCAGGACCCCCCCCCCACACACACACACTCTCTCTCGCTCGCTCGCTTGCACGGTTGTAAAGTCTTCAGGTCTTCTCAAACCTTCACCTCAGAAATTAATCTTAGAGTGAAGGACTGAGGTCTCAAAATGTGAAATAACAGACAAGATGAACAGATGTTAGATTATAGGATGGTCTCATAATGTGCAGTCGAGCTTTTCCAGTTGCCAGTTTTAAGAGGTTGAAATAAAATTGTAAGTTGTGCCTCTTTTGTCAAGTTTTATGGATTTTTCAAAAATAAGTGTTTGTATCCTGAAACAATGAATAACATTTGGCTGCTGCACTAGAATCATGAAAAGTGACATTGAAGTTTACTGAAAACAGACTGAAATCTGTTTTTGACTTGTTTTAAGAAAATCGGACCTTAACTACTCAACCTCGGGCCAATATGATGTAATATGAATTTGAGTCACATGAGAACATGTCCTGGTCTTGTTCCCTCTCAGGGGTTTGGTGGTCCTGGTTCACTACGCCATCACTCTGGAAGTCGACAGCAGCGGCATCACCAACGACACGCTGGACTTCATCTCTCTGCAGAACAACCAGGTGGAGAAGAATTACCCCGGAGCTGGTGAGCAGCCCACCGTCGTCTACACCATCACAGACTTCCGCAACTACATCACCGAGGCTCTGCACAAAGACAACTTCATGTCCAACAGCAGCCTGGAGACGCAACCGGACTCTCTGCAGCTGGAAAACGGTACGATACTGGACATTTAGGGCCTTACCTTACACCCGCCCTAAAGTCTCATTCCTTGTTTCTGACTAACAGTTGTATGCTACTTCTATAAATCCAAATGTATTGCTGCTACACTAAATAAACAGGTTTGTGAATTCCTACAAACTTCATACTAATTTCTAGGAATTCACCTGAAAATAACTATTTAGATTGGCATTCTTTTCAGGTAAGAGACAGTTTATTAGGTTATTTTGGCACTGATTGATTACTTGCAAAATTGATTAAATTCAAGAATGTACTAAAATCTAATTTCATTTGTCTCTATTCTAGTGCACGGAATAAAGTGTCGTTATTTCTGTTGGAAAGACGGTTAAATATTCTTCTTAGCTGGCAATTTCTTTTATTCGTAGAAAACAATATTTTTAGGATTTCATTCTAAAGAGAAAATACTTATATACAAACCGGCAGCGTCGCAGGATGTCACATCGGTCCTATAAACAAACAGTAGCTGTGATGACTCTATTCTGAGAGTGAAGATAATAAAAATCGATGTTTTTCTGGAGAGTTGACGTGCGTCAAAGCTCTAAATAGTACAGTTGTGTATTATGCATTGACAAGACACATTACACACATTTACTTTAAAATATACTTTAAGTATGCTTGTACTTGAGAACAAACTTCTTAAATTGGCTGTTGTGGCTTAGTAACATTTGCAGCCCCGTCAAAATTCTTCCCTGAATATTTTTCACCGTGAGCTGAACCTCCCAGGTGTTTGCAATCCCACCAGCAAGTTTCGAAACTCAAATGTTTGAAGTTAAACGTGATAAAGTCAGACCCTCAGTTGAGATTCTGCCAATCAAAGAGAAAGAGGTGAAACTCGTCAGCGGTCGTAGAGAAAGCTCAGGACTCTACTGTATGTTACCTTTCAGTGAATTTGATCCAAGATGGAATGATAAAGGACGTTAATTATGAGTTTGGAAAAGCTTTGACTCTAACAGACCTGGACTCTTTTCTGCAGTGGAGAATTTGTTACCTGATGTGAAACCTACGAGCCGACCGGCCGACACCTTTGACAACATGGTAAGTTAAAATGAACGAGAAGAAGAAACTGATACATCCAGAAATAAAGATCCATTCATATCTATATTAGTCAATGTAAGGCACAAAAGAGACAGTGTTGATTGAACTTCTCTTCTTTCAGGATAACGTCCTTGCTGCAGAGAAGCCTCCCGATGCTCCGAGCCACGAGGCGGACAGCAGCAACGTTTTCCTGAAGAAAGACGACTTCCTGTTTGACCCCTTTGACCAGTGGAAAGGCCCTCAGGGCGACGTGGTGAGCGAGAACGACGTCTTCATGTTCGACGAGAGCACAGACTCTCCACCCGCCTTCGACCTGGAGCCAGCAGCAGAGAGTGAGTCCCTACAGAGTACAGAAAGTTGATGAATTCCAACAAAATCAAAACAAAAGAATCCAAGGCAAACGTGACATGACAGATTGTTTGAGAATTGTTTTGTAAGTACAGTCCCAACTCAAGGGGCCACTTACCAGCTTTTTAATTAAAAATGATTTGATGCCTACATTTTAAGCCAATACGAACAATAAGTCCTAAGTGCTGCAGATAAAATAACTGATCACATATCAACATGTCTTTAAAACAGTGAAAATTAAACTACTTGAGGCAGACCATGGATGTATTTGAGGTGATAGCTTTTGCAAATGTAATAATAAATCCAAGCTGGCATTAATTCCCACTGAACCCAGTTAAAACCTGCGGTCAGGTTTTCTCACTGGGATAGAGAAACTGTAAGACTGTAATATAACTCTTTCTGTTAAGAGTTTTACTTTAGTTTGAGCTCCGAGGATGGAGATCCCGGCTGTAAAACATTTTCCATGTGTTCTTCTGATTTACAGATAATGGAAATATTGAAGATGAGGGATTCCTCCTCAGTAATGCTCCTGCTGCTGGAGACGATACCCCCCGTGGGGATCATGCGGTTGGTCCTTTAGGCTCCTCTGCAGCTGTCCCCCCTCCGCCGGTGAAACCTCAAACAGGCTCTGAGGTCACACTGGGAGAAGGATCTGGCTCTGGTTTCTCTGGAGATGGCCAGGGAGCTGATCTCTGGTCCTGGCAGCAAGCAGAAACTTCTGACGGGATTGGCTTCTACGACAACAGGGACGGCAGCCTGGAGGTACTACCACCGCCAGATCTGGAGGACACCGAGGATGAGGATGAGGTGGCCGTTGGTGTTGAGTCTCCAACAACGGAGAAAGACTATTTCCTTCCGATAAAAGTTGAGTTCACCAATGCTTCACCTTTACAGACAACAACAGCTCCTGGTTTTGAGGAGTCCGTGCCAAACAGAGGCATTGAGGAACCTTTTGCGGACCAGGTTTTGGTTACGCCGCACATTAGCACAGATCCTCGCTACTCAACCACCACTGAAGCACCTGTATTCTCCCCCAAAGGAACCTTGACTGTTGAACTTTCAGTGCAAACAGTGGAGGCTTCTGGCATCTATGGCGACTACTCCTTGACCGAACTACATACCCTAGCGGCACCAGTCACACATTCTCCTGGACCTGAATCTTGGACTCGTGAGGGCCTTGTTTTTCCAGGACCAACTGATTCAGAAATCAACCTTAAAGAAACCACTGAGGAAGTGGAAATAACTACTGAAGCAGCAATAGAGCTTGTGGTGGTTACAGTTGGGTCTAAATCAGAAGATGTACTCAAGGAGGTGGACGTTGAAGTCCTTGTTGCACCTGAAGTCCCTGACACTGACGCTTCCTCAACCGAAGAGTTACCTACCTTTGTAGTCCAGGCAGTCACAGTCAAAGAATTCAGCTTTGATACAATCCCAGAAGGGCCACCAGAACCAAAGGAATTCACAGAAAAACCCAAACTGGTGCTGCCAGAAACTGAAGACCATGATGAGGTTGAGATTTTGGAGGAGCAACACATTTACGCAACTGATCCTGTGATAACAATGGCGCCGACGGTTGGCATCCAAGATAAGGATGTGGGTGAATTCATGGTGGTTACCACAGCGACTGCTGCTCCGGAACTCACTTCGTCTGTAAGTTCAGACCGCAGCAGCCGCATTGCGCTCTCGCCTGAGAAGGACTCACCGTTCACTCGAGTGTCAGATTTGGCACCGGAGGACGAGGAACCAGTTCACCATGAGGACGAGGAACCAGTTCACCATGAGGACGAGGAACCAGTTCACCATGAGGACGAGGAACCAGTTCACCATGAGGACGAGGAACCAGTTCACCATGAGGACGAGGAACCAGTTCACCATGAGGACACAGACGAAGTTTCAATTAGCAATCTGACTTCAGATGTTCCTCATTTGACGCACTCAGTGGTTGTTGTGAATAAAACAGAGGGTACTCCAACGGATGCTGTGGAAGGGTTGCCAGGTGCTTCAGCACAGGATGAAGACTTGGGTACCACCGTGACAGATACTTCTGAAAGGGAATTCGGTATCCTCCAAACAACAACTTCTCCGCTTCAGGAAGTCAATAACGGCACCCTCACCACCGGGATCCAACCCTCTGAGCACGATTTTCCCAATGTGCCAAGCATCGACGTCAGCTTTGATGTGTTCCAGTATGGCGGTGTGGCAACTGAAGGTGACAGCAGCGGCTTCTCCAGTGGGGCTCAAGGGTCGGATCTGGATGCCATCGCATTACCGACCCGACCTGGCAGGGCCTTAACGGTGTTCTTCAGCCTCAGGGTGACCAACATGGCGTTCTCCATGGACCTCTTCAACAAGAGCTCCCCTGAGTACAAGGCCCTGGAGCAACGGTTCCTACAACTGGTGAGAAGTCAAAGAACCTGGTCTCAGTGGTTAAAAACTTCCAGATTCATACGTAATGTTCTTCACATGTGTTTTTGTCTTCACCTTTAAGCTGGTCCCGTACCTTGAGTCCAACCTGAACAACTTCAAGAACCTGGAGATCCTCAACTTCAGGAACGGCAGTATTGTAGTGAACAGCAGGATGAGGTTTGGTAAGCCAGTTCCTAGAGGGGTCACCAATGTCGTCCACCTTATCCTGGAGGACTTCGCCAACACAGCTTATCAGACCATGAACCTGTCAATCGACAAGTACTCTCTGGACGTAGAATCAGGTAGGACTAAAGTAGGGGAGGGTTAGACTTTTACAGGTTTTTGAAGGCAGAATTTTAACACATTTTTATACCATTAAATTAACTCAGTTCCCCTATAAATAACTATAAATGTGAGCAGTAAAGCAAGAAGTTGTGTGACCTATTTATAAAAAGTCTTTAGGAGGAGGTCTGGGTGGTTGTTGGGTCCTGAGTTTGTCTCATACTAACAGTCAATGCTTCATCATAAAGTCAGTTGGTTTCAAATATGGTGTTCATTTATATTTCACGTACTTCATTTAACTTGGTATGTGTTTGTTTATGTGGAGTAAATGTGTATTGTAGGTTTTGTTTTCTTTTGAGGCAGGAAGTGTATATGATCAATTGATTTCATATATTGAGACTACTACAAGAAATACTATTATACTAATCCTAGTTTGGACACTCTGAGTTGTTATAAGACGGTTCATGCTCAGCAGTTGAATCCTGTGTGCGCGCAGTATAACTCCTGTCAGATCTACCTGAGATAATCTGTCTGGGAGGAACGTGAGCAGCAGGAGCAGCACACTGACTCACTCTGATAAATCCACAAGTCGGCTCTTTGTCTGAGCCAAGAGACAGTGTTTCTGTTGCTTTACTTACTTCACACACAAATCTACAAAGACTTTCTAAAACCTGAAGTTTAGTTCTAAATGAAACTCCAACAGTTTGTCCAGCTGACAGCATCAGTCATTAATCAGTGAGTGGACTGACAGAACATGAAGCTGAACTCTTGTGATGATGGTTGGACTCATTTTTCCTGAAAAATCATTTCCTGGCTGCAGCTTCTCAGATGTGAAGATTTGCTGCTTTTCCTTTGAATGATTTGAATCATGTGAATGTGTTTTAATGATGAGCTTTGGACTGTTGGTTGGACACAACAAGCATTGTGAAGGTGTCACTTTGGGCTCTGGCTCATCGTGATGCCATTTCTCACTATTTTCACTATTGTTACAAAGCAAAGGATCAATGGATCAATGAAGAAAATAATCAGCAGATGGATCCAGAATGAAAATAATCATCAGCTGCAGTCCGATACAAAACAGTTCAAAATGAGCTCCAACAGTAAAATCCTGCTTTTCCATGAATGATGAGGAATAATAATCTAATGATAGAATATATAATAGTACAACAGGCACACGGGACATTTTACTGTGGAAATACTTTAACTACATTTTACTGATTATACTCACAGACTTCTACTGAGGAACAGTTTCACTGCAGGACTTTTACTGTGACACAGTATTTACAGTGTGTATTGGCGCTTTCACTGTAAGAGTATTTTTAGTGTTTTAGTACTTTTACTGCAGTAAAAAAGAATGGAGGAATTGAATTTGAAAGACCGTTTCACACATGCACTGCCACCCTGAAATGATCTGCCGATGAGCTGTATGTGTGACTGCAAATGTCCGAATCAGACTGAGTGAACTTTAACCTGCCTAAACCAAACTGACTATTTCCATTTAGTGTGAATGCATCTGACATGGAAATCTCTTGCTGTGAGCTGCATGTGAAAGGGTAACTTTGCACATAGTTCGGACCTGATTGTTTGCACATTGTCCGGACTTCATATGTGAAAACGGCTTAAATCTCTTCCTGATATCAATCTGTGATTTGTATCTGAATCTGTTCTCTTGATGATCTGATCACATCTATTAGTTTTTACAAAGTAGCACCAGATTTCTTTGATCTTAATGCAACCATCAATGCTTTGGTCTTTCTTTACAGTGAAGTAAACTTATTTTTCCTTTGCAGAGGAAGGACTTTTATTATGCTTGTATTTTGAAGGGCAATTTGAGATAGCAGGAAATTACATGACTTTTTAACTTATTCTGATGCCTTACTTATTTTGTGCCCAAAGTGTACAGAAGTCATTGCATTATTTGTGGTGCACAGCAGGATGATTTCTCCAGCTGAGACGAGCTGTAACATGAGATTTACTGTCATTTCCTCCAGTGTGTCCATCTCTGATGAGCTGCAGCTCTTTAATCTGTCTGAGCCAATCAGTGTAGCTCCTCACAGCCTGATAACCCTAATCTACAGCAGTGAGTCACTGCGGTCAGGACTCACTGAACGTGATAATCACTGCGCTCTGAATGCACGTTTTCCATTGCACAAGCACATGGTCGACCGTACTAGATCTGGACTCGACTGGTCTGTTGTAACTTAAAGTCTACCTTAAAGTCATTATGAAAGACTGTTGAAGGCGCTTCCAAACATAGCAACTAAAGACATGAAAAGTGAGAAAATCATGAGAAACTGCTGCTGGTGATTACTTAGTTTCATGCTAACCCTGCGTCTCTACAGCCACCTGACAGGGAGGGAACCATAGCTAGGACCAGGTCATGAAGTAGTCCAGCTCCTTCCGTCCCAGCTGGACCTGCATCTACAGGGAAGGCACCGAGATCAGATGCTGAACCACCTTAACAGACTCCTTTCAACACAAAGGAGTAGCAGCTCTACTCTGAGCTCTCTCAGAGGGCTGGTAACTACGGTATATTCTTTAATGGTAAAATGAACCTGGGCCCAGACTTTAAGAGGATCCTGTTGAAGTGGGACATTGAGACATTTGAGAGTTTCAGTACACTTAGTCAGTCCAGTTCACAAGATGATTTTCTAAACCGCTGATAAAGCCCTTTATTCCCTCAAAGTTGATGTTAAATTTACTAAGTCTAATCATTTCTTCTGACATTTTTATTTCAGGTTAGTAACGCTGTAAAACAACCGTGAACCCAGAAGGCGGTCCTCCTCCTCCAGGTGTTGTTGTCGTCGTCTCTGAAACTTTGTGTGTTTGTTGTTGTTTCCGCCTCAGGTGACCGGGCCGATCCCTGTAAGTTCCAGGCGTGTAACGAGTTTTCCAGCTGCATGGTGAACCGGTGGTCGGGCGAGGCAGAGTGTGTTTGTGAAGCTGGATATGTGAGCGTGGACGGTCTGCCTTGTCAGAGCGTCTGCGAGGTGCAGCCCGACTTCTGCCTCAATGACGGCAAATGTGACGTCATCCCCGGCAAGGGCGCCATCTGCAGGTCAGGAGGGTTTACACTCTGAGGACTCTTATTGAAATGTATTTAATGACCACAAATTACTATTGTTGGTGTGAATAGTCACTTTAAGAACCATGCTGGTGACTTTTATTTAACATTTGTTTTTATTCTTAAGATTGTGCATCGGGGGACTCTCCAACATGTGACATTGACTCTCGGCTGCAAAAAAGCAAACTTTAACTCCTTTTTGTCTGTTATCCATGTTTCCTTATATTGTGTCCTGTTAAATTTTTTCTAAACTACACAGCTTATTATAACACATTGTTTTCAAATTCCAGATATCTGAGTGTCCTTAAACACACAAACTCTTTTTAAATTACACCTCAACACAAGAGAGGACTACGCCTTCAAAATAGGCCTCCGCCTTCAAAATAGGCCTCCCATACAGTCTGTTCTGACGGTGTTTGAAGGTGTTAGAAAATATATTTTGAATAACTGAAAGGATCATTTAAGGGTGAAAGCAGTAATGAGAGCCATTAAACATAATTATTTTATAATATATTATAACATCTGTCTTTCTCTCTCATGCTCACAATACAAAATTTACAACATTTGTGAACAAACGCCAAAGTCTTATACTCTACATTTATTCTTGGTGACATTTGTGGGAATTGAACCTGTGACCTTTTTGGTGCAGATGTCGAGTTGGAGAGAACTGGTGGTTTCGTGGTGAGCACTGCGAGGAGTATGTTTCCGAGCCGCTGGTGGTAGGCATTGCCATCGCTTCAGTGGCTGGTTTCCTCATGGTGGCGGCCGGGATCATCTTCTTCCTGGCGAGGTCGTTGCGAGAGCAGTACGACGGGGAGGACACCGAGGACCCGCTACGGTGAGCAATGGCACCATGTCATGTTGATTTCCAGTTTATTGTTTGTTTTTATCCACCAGGTTGTTACTTTAGGTTTTAAGAAAAATTGGAATCAAAATCAGGCTAAAGATTGTCACATTTTTCCCCTTTCCCAGACGTGGAGAAAGTATGCCGACACTGGAGCGTGCCACCAAGTTCAACCCCATGTTCGAGAGCGACCCGGTCAGCGCCCAGTACTACCGTCGCTATGATGATGCCCAGTACTACAGCCGTTGCGACCCCGACCTCCCCCAGTACAGCAGCTCCGTCAGCGCTGATGGCTCCAAAGACCTCGGCAGCAACGAGATACAACACATTTACCAGAACGCCACGCTTACACAAGAGGTTCAAACACTGTTCCCTGTGCTTTTCACCACAGTTGTAGTTTGTTCTTTATTTCAGTGAAATCTAACTGGTAATCTGTGTCAGACAGGACAGGATTTTGGTTACGTAGAGCTGAATGTCATCAGCGTAGAGGTTTATTTTAATATCTGTAATCTGTGGCCCAGTTTCAGCAGAAAAGACAGGAAGTAAAAGTGGTCCCAAAATTGGTCATTGCGGGACACTAAGTACGGGAAAACACGCCAAAAAGGGTGTAAAAAAAAAAAAAAATCCTTATGTAAGTTAGTAAAGAACCAGTGGAGAACTGTATCCTTAATGCAAACCCACTTTATTAAAATATAGTCAAGTACAATTCAAATGGAACAAGAAGCAGAATCAGCTGCAAGTAGAACATTTTCAGGACTACTAAAATGATGTACAGTACAGCAGAGGTACAGTACTACACATTGTTTTAAAAACTGGTAGTTTGAGTAGGTTGCTTTGCCAAAAAATGCCAAAGATTTTAATAAAAAAAACTTACGTAAATTGGACGATGTGGTGAAGAAAATATGAACTTTGCACGAGGTTTATTTTAGTTAAATATTTTAATTCAGTGTCTATAAGTTGAGTTGTATGATGGGTCTGGACCACGCCTTAAGCTCTTTATCAGTCCTCCTACTTTACTTTCTCCTTCGCCTTTGGCTGCTGTTTGTGAAGCCACAGGAAGTGTTTAGTAAAATTAGTTTGACTCTTTGGACGGAGACGATCGAGTGTTGTGACATTCATTTGGCTCAGGTTTTTTTCAGTCTCAGCAGGAGATTTTTTTTTACTACAGACGAGTATTTTTACCTGCAGGACATCCTCCTCCTCTTCAGGCTACAACCATGTTACATAAACATGTTTTCCTCTCTGCGACCTCTGACCTCTCTGCAGGAGATCCAGGAGCGTCTGAGGATAATAGAGTTGTGTGCAAGAGATCAACACTTCGCAGACTTCGTGCGACAGACCCAAGTGTGAGTGTTTGCCTGTTTGTTCAACCTGCTGCAGGTGTGAACAGCAATTCAGAGTGAAGACTTATTCAATGTAGTTTTAGTCTTAGTTTATTATGGGCAAAATTAACAGAATGTGTTTGTTTTTAATGATTATATTGAAAAATCCATAAGACACAATTATACATTTGTAGTTAGTATTACATGATATCACACTGTTTCAAATGAATACATGTAAAAAGCAACTTGTAATGATGGAACATTAACTTCATTATATCCTAGAAAGAAAACTCAAAAGACACTGGAAAAACAACACATAAAAAACAACACATAAAATAACACATAAAACTAAAGAAAATTATAAATCAATCGAATGTCTAAAAATGTAGCTAAAGACACACATATAAATGTCATTATTTTGCTACACTGATCTTGTTATAACTCATTTAAATTATAAAAACAAAGAAAAATACACACAAATAGAAGAAAAATATAGAATAAAATATACAAACAACATAATAGGTTAAAAAAACTAAAACTTTAAACTATCAAACCTACAATATATACTAGTATTTACTATATTACTACATAGTACATACTAGTGTGTATAATTTAATACATCGCGATATTGTATTAAACCATATCACAGTATTTACAATTCTATTAAGTAGTTTTATTTATTTTATCTTGTATTTATGTTTTATGTTTTATCGCACTAATGGGCTTCCATAGTACACAAAACAAGGGTCTTGTTTACTATTACTTTTAAATTTCCTCCTGCTCTTATTGCCCCTGACCAATCAGAGCGCCCCAGCCTGTCTGCTTATAGACTTTCTGGGTGGGCCTAAAGCTGAGGCACTCCACTGGACACTTTAAACATCCATCCGCCTTTATTTTGAAACACAAGATGACTGTTTCCTCCACATGTGAAGAAAACATTTTGGACTCTTTGTTGCGCCTCCAAAAAAATGATTCTACTGTAATTCTATTTCGACTCGCAGCCTCTTTTTTATCTTCATCTTCAAACACACTTTACTCAAGTTAAAAAAGATCCTTAATGAATAAAAACACAGTAAATGCACAACGTTAAATCAAATGTAGACATTTAAAAACATTTCCGTTTGGTAAAAAGACTTTTCTTGTTTTCATCACAAACTTCCTGCACCTTCAATTCATTACAAACATTTAAACACTTTGAAATGTTTTTCATATGTTGCTATTTGTCACCCACAAATACTGGCCTGGAGTTCCATTCATAGAAAATAATCCTAGTTTAATCATAACAGTACTAATTAAAACATATGAATGAGATATTTACTGAAAAGCCTTCATACCCAAGTCACACTGACAGTTTCTGCGTCCTTTTACACAAGTCCAGTTGTAGATCGAGTCTCCTCCGTGATTTGATGTCTGGGTCCATGTGGAAGGGAAAAAACAAGGAAACGTTTAAAAATAGGAAGGTTTGGAGACGCTCCACTAAACAGCATCACATAACCGAACACCAGTTTGACCTGAAATATGCAGAAATATACAACCAGTAATCTTCCTTCCTCTTGACCGTCTGTTTATGTTTGGGGCTCTTTAATATTTATATTCAGGGTTTTGTGGTTTGGACGGCGTCCGTTTGTACCACATCACTCGCTGGCCACAAACCACCAAACTAATCCAATTTTCTCTTGTTCCGTGGAGCAGATTCCTGGAGAGGAGAGGAAGCTCGAACACATAGCGAGTCCTGAGCCGCTGACCCAGAGGTACGATGACCACGTTCTGCCAAGTGTGGATTGTATGTGTTTTGTATATATGTTATAGTTCTTAAATCCACATCTCTTTGACTAATGCTCAGTCACCTGCTGTTAGCACCCTCTGCTTTTGCTTCGGTCTCCTTTTGTTCATAGTAGTGATGTTTTGTATGATGTGGGAACTGAAGCTGAACGTAGTATGGTGTTCATCTGTGTCTCTACAGAAACCTGCCTTCATCTTTGATTGGTGGAAGAAGAGGAGTTTGGGCTTCTGATGGACTGGAGGCGCTGAAAACGTCGGGGAGTTTGTTCTGTTTCTGCTATGTTGGACTATTTTGGTGACCCCGAAGTGAACTTTGACAGGTTCCTCTGACCTTCACCTGTAAATGCTGTTTTTATCACGTCAGTCTCTGTTCACAGCTTTTCATTTTCACTGCTCAGTACCTCTCTTATGCTTTCAAATGGTTTTCATGGCTTTCATCTGTAGCTTGAATTCAAGGGCTTCTGTTTGCGTTGCAACCTGCGCGTCACCACTGTCGTACAAGAAACACGTTGCTAAAGGTTTCTATTGCGATCGTGACTGCTCACCAGCGAAAGATTTACATTATTTTGCTTCCTTCCTTTCGTTCGTTTGATTCCGACATTTTTGCGACGTGTTTTTTGTTTTTCAGGACAGCTCTGACTCAGTGCTCCTCCCCCTCAGTGCCTTCACCCCTCTGTAAGCTTCTTCGGGATGAGACGCGTAGAATCTCGGAGCCCTTGACATCAGTATTCCTGTATTTCCACGACAAGTTGGATCATTAAGCCACTGATCAGCTGCTTACCAAACGCCAGCACCCGCCTGCGTTTCACACGATGTTTACATTTCTGTCACTGCCGGAGTTACCTGATGTAGAACATGTGTAGCCTGTCACTGTCTCGTACATGTGTTTTTTTTTTTTTTTTTAAATGTCCGACCTACGAATCTTACGGTCATCCAACAACGAACTCCAGAAAACAGTTTCTCTAAATTTGCAACAACCAGTTGCAAGTTTGTCAACTTTTAGTCATAGAAATGTTTGAATCACCATGGCGATGAGCTGCACATACTGCAGATTTTCCAACCTCTCTCACAGATTCGCTCCACAGACACTGATGGTGCAACTTGCTCGTCAATCCAAAGGTCCGATGATGAGAGTTCATTTAGCCCAATCCCTCTGCCAACAGACTGAGCGTGTCGGACGATTCGCAATCAGCCAACAGCAGAGTTCATGAAACCAATTTTTATCAGGATAAAGTCCTGCAGCAAAACGGGACACCAGTGGTGCTGAATGGTGATGCCGTTCTGTGTAAGAACACTGCGCCCAGAATACAACTTCTACGAGTTTTGTACCTGAGAGCACTCATGCTCTCTTCTGTGTGTGTGTGTGTGTGTGTGAAAATAACTTGTTTGCACAAGATGTTCTTGTTGCTCATCTTCATTCAATACAATATTGTGTTTGTGCGAGTTATTAACTTAGTGAGAACAAAGTGATAAAACAACTTTTAGGACTTTGGGGGTTTTCATACGAACATGTTTTATGACCCTTGTAAAGGCCCCCTAAATAAATGATCGTGATTAAAAGGAATATAAAAATGCCCCCACAAGACAGCCAATAAAAATCTCTCCAAAATGTTTTTAATGATTTGAATTTTCTTTGTTGGTTCCTTGTTAAACAGAACGATGTGGACTGTAGATGGAATGTATCAGTAGACTGACCGCTGTATTTATTCTTGTATGTTTAGATGCTGTTTGTTTGTTCTTTAGAGACCTCCCCCACCCACCATGTATGACAGGTTCAGACGTATTACAGGGACTCCACATCCAGCAGGTATGGTCAAATCAAACAAGCCACTTCATTGGTTTATTGATCTCTTTGTGTGTGCAGGTCCGGGCCCTTCATTGCTGTTATTGTGTTTTGTATTGTGTTTTCTATGCTGTACGTCCAATTATAGAACAGTTAACAGCTATGGTGTGTAAGTGCTGCTGCACAGTCACATTTTTCTAAAATAAAATATTTTTTACAGTATCATGCATCCTCTATTGTGATTTACTCAGTTTCATAGGGTGTGGGTCTACAGGGCTGATGGGAAATGTAGTCTGAGAAATCTGAGAATCAACAGGATAACATTTATAAGATTCTGTTTTGGTAGCTTTCAGTGTTTTTAGACCGATCCAGTTTAATGGAATGAAGATGCATGCGTCCATGCCTGAATGTTTATATCGGCTGCAAGAGGCCGCAGGGAGCGGTTTAATACCTGGAAGGTTTCTACTGATTTTCTATTATTCTGAGAAACACTCGACCTGACCTGAGTTCAACCAACTCTTGTTTTGAGGGATTCTCCACCTGTCAATCAAGCTCATCGTCATGACGACTTGATGACAGCAAAGGGGTGTGTGTAAATAAAGGTTTGAACACTGAGGGTTTCAGGTGTGAGGTAGAGGTCACTCTTCACCTTCATCATTTTGTTTTTCTCTCCTGTTAAATGTGAAGTTTTTTACTTTTTTTTCTGAATTATTTATATTTATGATTTAAGTTACCTCTGCTTTCATTTAAACACATTTCAATGATAACGAATTATAAAGAGTCAAAAATATATGTATTAATTTTCCTGAATTGTATTTATATGAATACTTGTATTTGTTATCAGTAATTAGTTTATTTTTGCCGTTGTGATTTGGAGTTTTATTCTGTGTTGCTGTAGTTTTTTGTCTTTGCTCAGACTGTCTGAGGGAGTTTCCTTGCAGATGTCATCAGTGTGAGCAGCGGCTGTTGACACAATCAGACAAACTGATGAAAAGAGGAAATATTTGTATTTTCATCACCTGCTGAAGGAAAGAATGTTTGAGGGTCCAATGTGACGACCGGGAGGGTTTGTTGCACAGCGCCTCTCAGACAAAGAAAGTTATTCTAGCATCACATCTTGTATAAATTTCACCAACCTCCTACACCGAACTGACAGACTGAGCAGCACATCGTTAAGATGGCATACCATTTTAGTTTTTCTCACCTGTTAGTTTTTCCAGGTAGCAAAGACCAAAAACTCCAAAAGCTCCTGGATCAGTTTTACCTGCTCCAGACTTCAGTCGATAAAATCCAAATTTAATGGATGTGATGCTAACATGTTAAAGGAACAGTTCACCATTTTGTGAATTCAGATGGATACCACTGAAACCCTGTCTCCAGCTGGCTAACTTAGCTTAGCATAAAGACTGGGAACTGGGGGAAACAGCTGGCCTGGCTCTGTAGCAGCTCCTCGATGTAGAACTTTTGTTACCATCCGTCACATTTAAGATGATTTGACGACTCTTCGACTGTGAAAATCACACGTTCCTGAGTTAAAAGTCAGAACTTCCCGGCTCTGTGGATGGAAGCAGGGTTCCCAGCCTGAGCTTTCAGTCACTGATCATGGTCCTCTTCTCACCTCTGCTTCCTCTCAGTAAATGTTTCCACAGTCTGCTGTTTGGAAAGTTTGAAACTTTCAGCTGGTTTGTGTCAAATGTGTGAAAAACTGAACCTCCTTCACGTCTCTATTTTTGGGTTTTTCCAGAGTTTGGGTTTTGTTTTGGAGGAAAAGACTCGCTACAGGTTCTGGTTTCTTCATGTTTCTCATTTATTTTCTTCTGTGAGCAGCCATGTTTAATAATGTTCTGGTGCTGCACCACGTCTGCTTACTTCACATCAGATTTCATTTTTTGGCCACATCTTTATCCTCTGGATCTGGGTCTGTTTTGTTGTGTGTTGTAGGATCGCACTGCTGGTAATTTTATGTTCCTGCTGATCAATATGGAAAGTTTACAAGAGTTGCAACATGAAAGAATGTCCCAGGAATGATTCTTTAGTTCCATGTTTGTAAAAACTGGGAATCCCCAGAAACCCCGAAGAAACTGGCTGCCAAACACAGAGACTCAGATCCAGTTTACGTCAAACAGGAAGTGAAATCCTCCAACAGAAACTTATGATCAGACTTTCAGTTTTGTATCAACAATAAAACTGCTAGTTCTTTAAAAAGGATTTTCACATCTTCATTGTTCAGTTTGTTCAGAAACGTGATTAAAATCCGAAACACCAAATCCTCAAGTGGAGCCTTTAATTGGAGCTTTGTTGCTGTCGCTCTTGTTGTTGTTGCTGTCGCTCTTGTTGTTGTTGTTGCTGTCGCTCTTGTTGTTGTTGTTGCTGTTGTTGTTGCTCGCTGTTGTTGCTGCTGCTGCTGCCGCTCGTTGTTGTTGCTCCTGTTGCTGCCGCCGCTCGTTGTTGCTGCCGTTGTTGCCGTTGCTGCCGCCGCTCGTTGCTGCTGTTGTTGGTGTTTGCCGTGCTGTTTTGTGTCTCTCAGGTCTTGGATCAGCTGACTGGAGAAAAGACTTGACAGCCTTGGACAGATGAGACGTCCTTCTGCTTCAACATGTGAATGTCAACAAATGAAAGTTCAGAAGGTTTGAACTATCTTTGGTTTGTCACACACTAGCTGGCTTTTTACACTCTTTCAACCCTTTAAACAGTCTGAACCTCTGTCATAAAAAAAACTTCATTGAGAAAATAAGCCTTTGATTGCAGTTTTACTCACTTCCTTGATGTCCATTTTTGGAGTTTGGAGCATCAAAAACCTGAATTTGTTTGTGTTGAAGCTTCACTTTGGACCCATTTATTTATAAATGACAGTTTTTTCTGCTTGTCTGCTGTCTGCGGGTCTCTGGATTAAAATTTAGGATTAAAACATCTGAGCTGAAAAGTAACATGAGGTCGTCTACCTCTGTTTCACCTTTTTATGGAGCTGCTTTGAGTTGTAATTGACGCCCTGTTGAACAGCTTTCAATAACCTTCACTGAGGGAGTTATAAAAGTCAGACAGGCTGCCAGCTGCAGACACGACGTCTTCTCCAGACTTTTATTTTGGAGAACGAGGAGACAAAGCGGAGCAGAAAGACAAAATAAAAGCACAAAGAATTTATTTTCACTTCCAGCTGCTCATTTCTCTTCTGTCTTTTTTTTTTTTTTTCTACCAAATCTGATTGGACGGCAGACATCAACTAAAGTTGTCCTCTGTGAGGCCTCAATGACCCCGAGAACTGAATCTGTCCAGGATCCGGGCCGAGCCAAAGCCATTATTACATAAACTCTGTCACCCGTGTTGTTTTTGAGTCACGGCAAAGAGACGAGCGGCATCTTCATCACCTTTCCACTCAAACACCTGACAGTCAGGCTTTTTTGTGTGTTTTATTACCCACAATTAACTCTTAACAGTAACTCTGTTCCAGCTTCAGAGTGTTAATTGGTGATTAAGTCAGAAAATGCTGAAATGGATCCAGATTGTTAGACGGATGGTCTTCAAACTACAAACCTCTCCGTCTGCAACTGCAGCTTATAAATCTGCGGCTCATTCAGCAGAAATTAACTGGTTTTCAAAATGACTTTCACAGTTGTACTTTGGTATTTTTGCCCTCAGATTCCTTCAGGTCAACCTCTCAACGAGACTAAATGAAATAATAGTGAAGTATTAGTGTATTTTGGAAAGCCACAGGACAACCAGGACTCACTGCTGACAGTTAAATCAGCTCATGAAGAATCACCGGCTGGAACAGCAGACGACTCTTTACTCATTTAAGGCTGAATTATGGACCCAGAGATTTGTTTTGTTTGGCGCCGGTGCTGCGGTGAAACCAGCTCGACAATGCTGCACTAACTAGCTTCAGTCAGAGTGGATCCAGTTTGTTTTAAGACTGTTACAGATGGTTTTTTGTCACTGTGGTGGACGCCTGCGATGACAAACTGAAGTTAAAGCAGGAAAATCCTCCCAGCAGCCATCAGCAGACTCACACCAGGAGGTATTTACAGATAAAATCCTCTGTTACTGTCCTTTAACCCGCTTTATCTGCTTCTACTGCAGTTTGGGGTTTTACATTTCCCAGAATGCCTTTTGACCTGTGGTGGAATGTAAGTACAATTACTCAAGTACTGTAATTAAATATAAATTTGAGGTACTTTACTTTTCATGCCACTTTCTACTTCTACTCCGCTACATCTCAGAGTTGTACGCTTGTCAAGTTATTAGTGTCCATCATTTGTGATATGATTATGTTGTAAAACATAGACTAAATATTTATATATGATTGTTTTAATGTCACAAAAAAATAAAACAAAGTGCAAAATACATATACAGAAAAAGAACCAGAAGAAACTAAAATATTTCACAATATAAAAGTGAATATAAGTTTATAAATATACAATCAACAATCCCACCCCCATGTTCCCATAATGGCCCTTAATTTTTAACAGTGCTACAGAATTCCAAACTTTGAACTGAAGGAAACCTTTAATTAATTCTTTAAACGATTGGATCTTGGAGCCATTCATTTGTCTTTTGGATAACTAGCGATGATATAAGTGCCAATCCTAAACACAAACCCCAATATATGTCGTCTCTGAATTGGATGTGACACATCCATGAGTCTCTCAGAGGGAAGCGATTAGACTGTGGAGAATCCAGATGATTACAGTCTTCAGTTTAATCTTGGGGGTTATTTCCCAGCCTGCTTTGTGTCACGTTATTAAAACCAGGCAGTGTGTCGCGCTGCAGCCGGCAGCAGGTGGCTCACACGTGGACGTCAAAGAATACGATCACACAACAAATACTTTTTCCTCCCTGTTGTCGGGGCCCTGGGACCAAACTGAGGCTCTGACAGCTCTTAACCTTGGCCCCTATCAGACGGCCCTGACACCTGAAACCTGATCCTGAGCGAGGATGACGACTGCTGACAACAGGATTATCTTTAAAGGACTCTGGAAATTGTTGGGAAACTTCTTCCCACATCCTCTTGTTTATGTTTGGAGCCAGATGTTTCAGATGATTATCACTTTCATCACAATCTCTCCCAGCATGAAGGAAAATAGAATATTGACAACAATATCAGCAGCGAGCCCCAGGTTCAATTCAGGCACCAGGCAGGTTAGGAAGGTTCTCTAATAATACATTAGTGTTAAAATACAAGTAAAAAACGTCTTTATAAAAGACTGAAGAGAACTTTATATTTCCGCTGAAGAAGAATATGGATTTCTTACAGACAAGTTTTTATTTCACTTTTTTATTTTATTTTTTTTACTTATGGCAACTTTAGCTTCTCATCCTTAACCGAAAGAGTAAAAAAGTAGTGAAACACGCATCGAAACTAAACCTGCAGTTGAACCTCAGTGGGTTAAAGGTCCTGGATGCAGTGGAAGCTGATTTGTGGTTTTAAAGGCCTGTTTGCCGCTCCACACAGTCAGTTGTCATCAGGATGTTTTTACCTCTCTGCAAGTACGTGAGTTGGCTGCACAAAAACACTGAAACACAGAGCCAACATTGTGATAATGCATCATTTCCAGGAGGAAGAAGGTGAGTGGGTCGGGCCAAAGTTAAAGCCTGGCAGCACTGCTGAAGGTTTTTCTTTAAACCAAAACCATCATTTGGGTCTGAAGAATCTGATCTAAGGTCCACAATGGTTTTGGTTAGGCAGGTGCCTCTTTGAAAAGTTATCTGACAGTGACTGGAAAGTATCTGGACTTGGCCGTGTGGGGGTTTAATGGGAAACACAGTCCTCAGTGAGAACAAGTGCCCCTCTGATTGTTTCCCTCCTTGGTCTGGATTCAGAATCGGTCGGCCTTCCTGTCAGAGGCTGTTAGCTTCGGTTGCATAACGTACTTCGCAAAAAGAAAAAAAAACACCAGGTCTTGAAACGGTGAAGTGTGTTTTTTCTTCTTCTTGCAGTTTCAAGAGATCGATTTCATCTAATGGGAGGCAGGTTGAGTTTCATCTGCAGGGAAAAAACAGAATTCAGGGATTAAATGACAGTTTGACTGAACAGGTGACGTCTGGACCGTCTGAGACCGTCAGGAGCTTAAATGAAGACGACTGAAGAGTTCAAAGGTCGCAGTTTACGTTACCAGAGCTGCACTCTCAGGGGCCAAAAACTGACAAAAATTTTCTTTAAAATAGGTTTCTTATGCAATACAGAACCAAGCAACAGGAAATGTACTTTTATGAATGTATTTATGAAAGATTTGAAAATATCTAAAGGTATTAAACAATGTATATTTTTATATATATATATATATATATATATATATATATATATATATATATATATATATAAAATAATGTATCTAGGTGTGTTCAGTGCTCATGTGGAGGAACAAAGAGGCAACTCATTTTCTTTGACATTACAT
Organism: Lateolabrax maculatus; assembly: GCA_031216445.1. NCBI lineage: Eukaryota > Metazoa > Chordata > Actinopteri > Acropomatiformes > Lateolabracidae > Lateolabrax > Lateolabrax maculatus. Next base: position 349,890 of record CM062215.1, on the reverse strand, counting down.
GCTGTTCAGACTTAAAGTCCTGATAACTTTAGCTGTGATTCAACACAATGACAACATTTTGTTTACTTGTGTTCATTAGTTGTGAAAAAAAATCTTTCAGTGTTTGCTTCATAACTTAGAGCTCCTAAGTATTGGATGAAAACACGACTCCACATGAAGGATCATGATGCTCCGTGTTTGTTCCGCTGTTCTGTTGACAAAAATAAGAACTCAATGTATCTTTAAGGTAAAGGACAGAGTAGAACCCTGAAGAACCCTTTGCTAACATGTTGGACACAACTTTTCAAAAAGATCAATGAATGCTGCTTTAAGTTACGGTGGTTAAACATACATGCACAAAACCCTGTCACTCATAAAGAAGTGTGCTTCTCATAATAACACTGTCCATGGGAATTACTTATAACTCATCTCAGCAAAGGTTAAAGTGAAAAAACATTAAAGGACACGTGAACGGGGATATACAGTATACTCTGTAGTTTCTAATATTTAGACCTTCCTTATTGATTATTGCTTTTTGTATCAGCAGCCTGAAGTTTCTCTTTGGTATCAGATATAATATATATAATATTCCACTGCTGCTGCCGTTCTCAGTTGTTTGTGCTGATTCTGATGCTCGTCTGCAGCCGAAGCCTCCGTCTCGATGTTTAAAAAGCCGACACCTTCTTCTACAGAAAGACACACTGCGGTCCGCTAGAATCCCGAGTCATCTAAAGACTCAGCGAGTGGTTAAATGTCTCGCTGAAGACAAGATATTACCGTGAAATGTGGTTCAGGCGTTTAAGTCCACAGGAGGAATGGAAGCATGCGAACACGTTAAACTAACCTGGTAAACGTCAGCACGTTAGCATGGCTGTAGCCAGGCGGTCTGGTCGCTCATTCAGTTTGCAGAAAATGAGCTTTGTGTTGTTTTCAAGACTTTTCTGACCACCAGTAGTCGCCGAGGTCAGTTATTTTGAATCAATTCGTAATTAAAGTTTTCAGTGGGTTAAAACTACTTAAAGACCGGTTGTTTAGCAGCAATAGGTCGACTTCAGTTCTTTCCTTTGTAATAACTTACAGAGACTCAGTGTGTCGTGGACTCATGGGTTTTGGACTTTTTGTTTTCCTGTGTTCACTTAGTGTACCTCTTGTGTTGCCGTAGCCCTGTTCTCTTTGTTTCACCTGCTCACCTGTCTTGTGTTCGTCTCGTTTGCCCTGTCCTTGTTTCCTTCCTGCCCCAGCTGGGTCTTGTTCTAGTGATTAGCTGTCTCAGTATTTATACCCGAGTGTTCCCTTTGTTCTTTGTCTGGTCGTTGGTTTCTGTCCCTGTGGGTTTCCCTGCAGCTACCTGCACTGATTTTTGTATTTATCAGATAAATTATTTTGGACTGTACTGCTGCTCCTGCCTTTCCCCGTGTTCCTCATGCTCAAACCGTGACAATGTGTCTGTGTTGCCTGGTTTTAATGCACTTGTGAGTTTCCTCTTGTTGGTACGTTCAAGAAGTCCAAATGATCCAACCTACTAGAATAAAATCTATTTGGTATTCTCGGGGATTTCCTTCAATCCTGGAAGAACTCGTCTTATTTACGTCTCTCAGCAGCAGCTGGAGAGGAGGATTATTCTCTCCTGTCCGGGCCTCACAGAGCTTTTCTTCATGTAAGCTGGCATGGAAAATAAGCCATCTTCTTCTCCGCTCTGCTTTCCAAACCTGAGACTTTCCAAGTGGGGGAGCTGACGTGGTGGCGTTCTGCCCGCACGGGCGACATCTGCAAACACTTTCCAAATCACTGCAGCAGCTGAGCAGCGAGACGAGAAACAACAGTTTCTAATGTGCGTCCTGATGTGTCATCCATCTTAAAGTGTTTGATGAAAGTCCCTAAATCACCTCCTGTTGCCGGATGATGGAATACGGTGAGATTCATCACGTGCTTCAAATGTGGAAGGTTTTCTAAAAGGTGAACCTACCTGAAGTGTCCTCAAAGTCTCAAATCTACGTCAGGTTTAAAGATGTATGAGAAGTTTGCAGCTTCCAGGTTGAATGAAGTCGCAGAGATAGAAACTTATTTTATTATTATTATCAGGCTATCAGTAACTTGTGAATGGTGACTCAAACATTTTTAACAGGTTTTGTCCTCATGAATCTGCAGACGTGGCCTCTGAATTTAACCCCAATTATGACGACATTTTAAAGGGATAGTTGTGTTAGTTGTAGAGATAAAAACTTGTGCGATCAAGATAAAAACGTGCAAATAACTTGAGTGAACACAAATAAATAATGAAAGATAATTTCCTGCGTGAACAAGATATCTTTTGCAGCACAAGATAAAACAAATCATCTTTTAAGATGTCAGGGGCTCCATGTGGATTTCAATGGAAACTCCCCTTTTTGGCATGAAGGCAACATGCTTAAGCTAAAATGCAGAAGACGGTCGGTAAATAAGAAAATGTACTTAGTGTACATTTTCTTATGACAGAAAATATACACTAAGTAGGAGGCAAGTGGTGAGAAGGTTAAAGTTCATTCTGTAGTACAGAGAATTAAAATATGAATAGAGAAGTCAAAGGTTTCTGATAATTCTGGTTTATTACACTTGGGTCTAATTTTTTGGTTTATTTCTATCAGTAATAATAACTACTGGAAACAAACTGAAAGCGATCACACCTGAAATGTTGGCGCCGGGAAATAAGTTGAATGTTTACAGCAAAGAGTTTGGCCGATAATTTCCCCCTTTGTCTTCCAAGTTAATTAGTTAACCTCAAAAACCGACTCATCGACAGCTCGAAGGGAGCTCGTCATCGTTTCCCAGCAGTCCCTGAACTCTCTGCACAGACCAGGACCAAAGACCTCTTTGTGTTTTTAACTTTCCTCTCTCTGCCTCGTCTTCATCTGCAGCCCCTCCACCCTCCTCTTCTGCAGCCGCTGGCTCCAGTCCTGCAGACTCCATGTGTCTCTAGGAACCAGTCGCCACCTCGTTACCCAGAACCCACCTGAGAGCCGGAGGAGGCAGCTGCTTGACAGGTGGAGGGAAAACTGAGAGGACGAATTTATCTGTCGATGGTGCCCGAAATCACCATTCATGTTTAGCCTAGCTTAGCATAAAAAGACTGGAAGCAGCATTAGCTCCAAAGCTAACTGCTGCTAAAAACTTATTTTCTGTTCAATAAACGAGATACAACATGTAAGTCAGACTTTAGCTGCTGGATGGAGGATTTTTAGATGTAAAAAGTAAAGAAAACTCCAAACTTTTAACCGTCAAATGGAGTCCAGATGAAGCTCATCAGTCAGGGGTCATTAAATGGGTCAATTTAATGGGTCTGTGCACATGAATAACCCTGTAAACTGCACTAAAGGCTTTAAAAATCTCTTAATTATTGTTGCCTCCATAATTCAAACAATGAGAAATCCCCCTCTTACATTAATTATGCATAATTAATCCTGATTTAATGGGCACATTAGGGAGATTTAAGGGCTAAGATAATGTGTTCTTGTATATATTTAAGTGTAAAAGTTGTGATTTCAGCTTTTTAAAGGTTTCTGTTTGTTTTCTTCTTTCTGCAGCCGAGGCCTGCGGGCAGACAAAGGCAGCTTTGTGCAGCAGCAATAGTTTCCCCTCGAAGTAAAAGAAGCAGAGCGCTCTAACAGGTTATATAAGCGTCGCTGGGTTTTCTCCTCTGGCTTCAGCGCTCATCACCGTGATGCGATGCAGGTGGCGCGTGGGCTCTGGCAACAAGAGACGTTTGATTGGTTTAAGCGCTCCCTGTTCCCGGGAACAGCTGGGCCTATCAGCTGAGGACCAGACACTCTGTAAATAATGTCAGTTTAGTCCAAAAGGTGATTTTTAGGAAGGCTTTTTTTAAAACCTTTCAGAAAATAAAATCCTCTTCCTTTCCCTCCTAATGTTGTTTTCATTGAAGCTGCATGCAGATGATGTGCCAATGTTCAAAGTAAGAAGTCACAAGAACATGCTGGGGATGAATTCACTGGCTGATGGAGATAAACAGCAGGTAGAGCTGATTCTCCAGTCGGTGCCGTGAAACCACCACAGAAGAAGAGACCCGATCAGTGATGATTAAAAGATCTCCAGTCAGGTGAGTAACTTCTCCTTATTTCCTTTCTTTCTCTAAAGCTCTTTGATTCGACGTGACGTTTTCACCGAGTAAAAGACCTAAACATCCTGACTGTTTTATGGCTTCACTGTTTAAATAAAAATATTTGATGGGATGGATTTTAAAATGTGTGCCTTCACAGACTAATTCTAGTTATCATTTTTTACTCTTTTTTTTTTTTTTTTTTTTACAGTGTGCTCATCAATCTGCAGCTTTGGAAAACCTTCTTGACTCAAGTGACGTCTGACAAGTTTGTGTCAATCTATCAGGGCTGCGTTTCTCAGTGTGGCCTGGAGTCTTTTACTGTGAAAGCCTGTGTGTTTTATTGTGAAGGTCAGCAGTGAAGAGCTGGCAGCTTTCAGGCTACAGAGCCGCTGGAAACAACCGACTGCTGGCGCTCTAATAACAGCTGCTTTGTTTCAGGGTCACAGTGAAGAAAGAAGTTTCTCTGGAGGTGTGAATGTTTGTCTGAATTTCAAGATAAAATGTTGGAAAACCACCGCAGAGCATTAGTGAGGAGTCAGACCTCCTCGGGTCTCCAGAACAGCTTCAGAGCTCCTCTTCAGGTCTGAGGAACTCCTTCCTCATTTATATCCAACCTTTATTCAATCAGCTGGTCTCAGTGAGATCCAGAGAGACCAGAGTCCAGCAGAGACCAGGAGGACACTCAGACAACACTAACAGATCAATCAATCACATCGTCATCGTCATCATGCTCACAAACCCTCAGTGAGCCCTGGTGATGGAAACATCTGTCTCATATGTCTCAGCACTTTGATTTAGGCTGTTCCTTTATTCCCCCCCACCCCGCTTCAGAATGGCCTCCTATCCCTGCGATAGGTTAATTTGTGGCGGGACAAGTCAAGCAGTACTGACAGAGTTTACTGACGTACTCTAAAGAGATATTACGTGTTTGTTATTATGGAAGAACTTATAAGAGTCGTGATAATAGTTTCAATTAGCTGAAATCTCTGCTTACCAGCTAAAGTTTGGTTTTGTAAACGTTTACAACATTAATTTTTTATCATCTACTTATTACTGTCAATGTTTAACTTATATTTTGAATATTTATTTTTAGTAATTAGTGAGCATGTAGCAGTTTCTGTGAAAGTGGAATCAGACTTTACTGCTTTTGTTCATTTTGAATCCCAACTTTAAAGACGTTAGGTTTTTGTTCTTACATTAGTAGCAATAGTGGTAGTATTAATAATAGTATCAGATTTGTGTGTAAATGTCTTAATGTTTAATTGGAAAATGGTCTTGTTTTGTGTTGGACTTGACTCTTAATTGGCTGTATGCATTAAAAACGCCTCGTTAGCCTAATGAGCAGAGTGCAGTGGGGCGCTGCCTCGGGCTGAGCGTCTACAGCATTTCATGAGTCCAGCCGTCTGATGGGGGAACGTTCAGTTTTACAGGACGAGTCGTGGAGCCGCTGTGCAGCTCGCCGGCAGACATGAAGAGAAGAAAAGACGAGAGGCCTGAACTGTGACAACCTGTGAGCAGCTCAAGTGTTGAGTTTGGCGAGCGGCGTGTTGAAGCGTGTTGTTTGCAGCTGTCCGACTCTTTACTGCCAGTTTGAGCTGCAACTTTCACACTTCAAAGCAACAACATAGAAATCTGATAGACTGTTTTCTTTGGCTGAAACTTGCTCGACTGTTTGCTTCCTGCACACTCGACTCAGAGGACACAACCGGTGTGGTACACAACATTTGTGCTGCGTCGTTTGACTGCGATTAGTTTTCCTAAATGTTGTGTTGATCATAGTGCCAGAGGAAAAGTCAAGGAGCCACCACAACTGACTTCATCAGCCTCCACTGGACTGAGCTGCAGTACTGCCGTTGGCCGCTGGGGGCAGCAGGTCGCCTCTCATACGCGACACGTTCCCGAGTGAGAAACACGTGAAGTTCCGAGTCTTAGCGTGACACACGATGAGTGTCGGGATGGACTCTGACGTCTCAGTTTCTTTGTCTCTCGTCGCCTCTTTCAACCGCCTGGAAATCCTCAGCCCCCCCATCCCCCCCCCCCCCCCCCCCTCCTGTCGCATGTGACGGCACGTGTTGGACCGACTGCATCAGAGTCCAGGTCCAGTGTTCGGGTTTTCCCTTCAGCCCCCCCCCCCCATCACCATCCCTCCTTTCAGTCTTCAACTTGGAGAAAACTTGTCAGCGGTTTTGGCACTACGGCTGTTCCCAGCATGCACGTGTGCAGCGGGCGGATGTGTTGCGATGCGGGTGGGGTGTGTGTGTGTGTGTGTGTGTGTGTGTGTGTGTGTGTGTGTGTGTGTGTGTGTGTGTGTGTGTGTGTGTGTGTGCGTGCGTGCGTGCGCGCGCGCGCGCGCGCGCGCGCGCTCTGGTCCACTGAGGACGATCAGATTTCACAAGTTCTTCAGCGAGCACGTGGAACAAACCTGAGTGCCTCAACACTGGTGTGTGTGTGTGTGTGTGTGTGTGTGTGTGTGTGTGTGTGTGTGTGTGTGTAGAGTAATTGTGGAGTTTTTCCTGTGAAAGATTAACTTCCGCAGCTGATTTACATTCTTTTCATTCCTCCGACAGGAATCCAAACCTTAAATTGTCCTCCTGAACACACTTTGCCTTCCAGCTGCTGCTTGTTGTTACTGTGAGATTCATGTTAGTGATAATAAAACATAATGATATTCACAAATTATCAGCACATACAGCCATGTTGTACATTATCATATACATTCATTACATCACTGAACAGGCCTGCCGGGCTCAGGAGCCCCAAGTGTCGTTATTTATATTTTTATATATGTATATACTTCTATCAGCTCTAAATCAACTGTGATTGAAAGAAAATGTTCTTGTTTGTGGAGCCTCTGGTTTCAGTTTACTCCCTCTGTGTTTCCCTCCACAGCACTGCTGGCAAACACCTGCATGACTGAATTATAAAGTGTCGAACAGCCAAACCTGACTGGAAAACGAGGAGGAGGAGGGCGGCATGATGAAAAAAACAGGGGGAAAGTAGAGAGCAAAGAAAAAAAAGTTTCATGTTTGAGGTCCAGAGAGAAAAGAAGTGGGAAGAGCTGGGGGGGGGGGGGGTTCAGTATGAGGGAGGTGTAGGTTTGAGTGTACGGGGTTGGTGATGTCATCCAGGCCACGCCCACCTGCAGAGGCTATAGATGCCGGCGTTTCAGTGGTCCCCCTCTCCACAGCGAGGACGTCCCACAGCTGAACAAGTCCTAAGACTGCAGAGGGAGACGCTTAGTGAAGTTGTGCAGCTCCTGGTCGCTCCTCATCCTCCTAAACCTCTTCATCGTCCTCTTCATCCTCACCTCCTGAAGTTTTGAGAGGTCATGCCGGGCTTCGCTCTGCTCCTCCGAGTCCTCGTCCTGCTGCTCGGGGGGACGATTCTCCTCAACGGCATCCCTGCACAGAGGATCCGAGGCAAGTGCATGAAAAAAACACTCAATGACCTTCTTACTTAATAAGATAATCCACAAATCAACATGAGATAACAACATAAAGTGCTGTAGGTAATCATTTGGAATAAATAAGGAATCAATCAAAATAAAAGGTTAACGGGTGGCAGGACGGAAACGATCGGGTTTAAAGGAAAATCTAATAATTAAAATAAGCAGGAAAATAATGTTGAATAAATAAGGTAACGGCAAGGTGCAACTAGTGCAAATCTAACAGGGTAATATGTGGAAAAAATGGCTGAAACTGTCGAAAGAAACAGTTTAAAGGTTGAAATTAAACTAAAATAAATGGGATAAAAAGACAGGGTGGCAATTTGGAAACATTTCAAAAGATTGACAGTTAATAGGGTTGAAAATAAACAGGTTAAATTGGAAAAAAGGGACAAAGTAGTGAAAAGTTAGAAAACATGGCAGCAGGGTTTAACTAAAACATGATAATGAATAGAGTTTGCAAGGTAACAGTTTGTTAAAAAAAAAAAAAACAGGGTGGAAGTAAATGGGGAGATTAAGAGGATAAGTAGGAAGAAAACAGGACATAAAGGTTTTCGGTAGAAAAGGTAAAGTAATGCACTTCACTAAATGCTGCTTCTGTTTTCTTGTTTGACTTAAGAGTGAAGAAATTAAGAGTTTCTGAGCTGAAAATGTTTCTGCATGAAGCAGCATGACAAGTTTAAATAACAGGGCAGACAGTCATCATATCTCCGGGGATAAACGTGAGGTTTCTGGCGTGGTTGACCCTCCGTACACGTTTGTACTGTGGTGTGCAGGAGTTTGTCAGATTCTGCCGTCACTGCTTCCTTCTCTCCTGCAGTTTTCTGCTGACTCAGCCCTTCTGGCTCGAATGTTCGTCACGTTCAAGCTGCAGAAAATGTGACTTTTCTGCACGTTTATTTTTCTGTGCATTTGAAGCATTTTGGTGAAAGTTGAGTGCATTTTGGATGCACGTTGAGGTGGACTTGGTTTTGGTGTGATGTTTGATGGCGTTGAGTCGTGCAGGCAGGTGTGCTGCTCGCCCGGAGGGGGGCGGGGCTAATTCATGATATAAACTGTGATTTTTCTGTCTCATTGAGCTTTTATAGTTATGTAAGATGATAAAATCCCCTCGTTCAGAGCGACACGGTGGTCTGATGGGACGGCTCGGAGAGGATTACCTCACCGGGCGAGAGGCAGCCAAGAACAACAGAGAGAGACCTGCAGTCTGAATGTGTTCACATGAGCTCCTACGTTTAGTTTTTGCTCCTTTCTACAGAGTTTTCAATCAGATTTTAATGTGTTTTGTTCCCATATAGAAGTTTATGAGCAACAAAAGTAATGAGGGAGCAAAAATTTAATTAATGTTGTAAATGAATCACAAGCACTTGGGGACAGATTTGAAACTGCGGTGCAACTCTTGTGCAAAATCCTGATTTTGTGCTTTTTTGGCTGCTTTCCTTCTTCAGGTGTTTTAAAATAAATTTTTAAGGCCGTAAGAATACATTTACCGATTTGGCTACAAAAGATGAAAACTGCAGAAAGTGGAAAGTCATTTTGTCAACGATGAACTTCCATACCGGTGCAGTTAAATGGACGCCGTTTAGTGTCTCACATGTTATAAAAACAGAAACAGCTGCTGTCTGTTAAATATATGTTTAAGTGGGTGGAGTTCTCCATGTTGATATACTGAAGTCACTGTATGTGAGACATTTTAACGAAAAGAAACACTCACAGCTGTTTTGTTTTCTGTTTTTCAGTTTTAGGACATTTTGGCAATTTTGTTTTCCATAAAAGGAAACTACTGCCGAGACCTCTAGGGTGCGCTGCCCAACCTTTTTGTTCTTTGATTATTTGTGGCGATAACTACAACTATAGAGAGTTTAGATTTTTTTAACTTTTTGACTGTTTTGGCCGATTTTGACACTTTTGGGGCCATCTGATGTCTTAACCAAAAGGTTTGGAGTTGACCTTTAGGGGGCGCTAAATCCCCCCCAGTCCGGTCTTTTATGTCACCAAGTTACCAGACATGGAAGTTGGAGAGTATTTTGCAGTGAGTTTGAGGCTTTAAGTGTAACAGTTAACAGTTTGATTTCTCCTCCACAGTTCGTTTCCTCGTCATGTTTTTCTTTCAGGGTTGATTTCCCTCCAAACGATTAAGAATCCCAGTGAAACCAGTAAAACCAGCAGCAGCTCATTAGTCCACACATGAAAGAGATGGTTGAGTTTCCATCAGTGTTTTACAGTTTGAGGTAATGAGAGCGACTGACTGTATTCTAGTGTTTACAGCCACAGAAGCACAAGTCTTCTTGTACACTCTACAGCTCTTTAAAGTACATGGTGGTACTTTATGGGTTCTTTTTGTTACTTTTAATGCTTTGTGATACTTTGTTGTGCCATTTCTGGTTGCTTGTGGTAGTTTTTTGGATTTTTTTTTTTTTTTTGTACTTATGTGAGCATGTAGCAGTTTTCTGTAGTACAGTAGTTCTTTGTGTGCTTTGTGATAGTTATTTTAGTTCTATCACAACTAGAGTTGTTTGTGACTCTTTGTGTTGTACTCTCTGATGGCATTGTATGTTTTTCTTGTAGTACTTGGGCATGAACTGTGCAGCAGCAGAACTATAGAATGTTTGAGATTCATTACTTTAGTTAAAGTGCATTTTTTGTCTCCAGAGTTTTGAGGACAAATGTGAGTCATTAGATTCCTATTTGATTGTTTTGACAATGAGTGACGCCCGTAGTGCAGCTGTCCGCCTTAAACAACAGAGTGAAATGTTACCCAGGCTGTTAGCTTGGACAACTTTCCTCTACGTTAAACACAGGTTCTTTTAGAAAGGGGCCTGATGTCTTTCATGTTGAGTTTTATCCCCTCCACTCAATCAGCTGCTGTTGGAAGCCTTCGACAGGCTGTGCAGCGCTGCCAAGAATGAGCTGCATGATTACACATGTCCAGCATGTCGACCTCTCTACAGGCTTTTCCCACATGGATCTGCAGGAATAAACATCCCAAAGAAAACCTGGACAAGACGGATGTGCTCAGGATCCAACACAATGTGGCTGGCGTCCTGAAAACCCTTGTCTAATGATGGGGGGAACAGGCTGGTCCTTGCAGCTCTGTGGACTCCTTCAGGAGGCCTAAACATGTAATTAGACCAGATTGTTTCACCGTGCAGCAGCCCGAGGCGCCGCAGCAACTTAATCAGCTAAACAAACACAGTTCAGCAGGATAGAAATGTTCCTCTGATGGAGTTTATCCTTTAAACTGTTTGATTACTTAATTTCTTATCTGCTCAGTCCTTGATGAAGCTTCTAAATATTCAAATGATAAAGGAATTAGACAGTACAAAGTTGATCCAAATTATTATCATCATCATCTGATAATAACTTGTGTGAACAAGATAAGAAAACAGTTTTTCTGGGGTTCTGGGGCTCCTGTACGGTCCTTTAGCTGCAGCAGGATATCTGAGTAAAATGTCAAAAATTTCAATGTAGTTTGGTAGAAGGTTAATTTAAGATTGTGATATGGGTATTTTTTTAAGATTCTTTCCTGAATCAATCACAAAAGAAAAAGAGAGAAAAAAAGTAAATCAGGAATCATGACAGCTGGGCAAACATCATCTGCTGATGAAGATTGTGTGATATGATCAAAGCCCAAGAACAGCTACTAAACAGACTTTGTTTTTTGTTTTTTTTATAAATATATTTTTGGGGGGGACTTTTTACTTGCAACAGAATATATGAGTAAAAAATTAAAAAATTTCAATGGACTTTTAAATAAGCCTTTTGCTTGTGAGATGAACGCTTGTTGCTTCTGTTAAGTATTTTTTAGCGGTTTTAAAGTCCAATAGTTTTGACTGTTTCCTGTGGCCTGATTATCAAGAAATCCTCTGAAGTTGTCTTTGTTTACCCCACAAGTAGATTGGTTTGATGGATCTTGGTTTGACACCAATTTCTCCTTCATTTCTCAATTAGTTCAGCTCAAGAATTCCGTGTTTCTTTGACGAAAAAATAATCAAAAGCCGAGGAACATTTAGAGCTTAGTTTGGGGTACGGTGTCTCTCTTTAAGCACCAAGAACATCAGGAGCTTGTTTCGCTGCAGCTATTTAGCTCTTTAAGCTGAGACGAGCTTTTCCCTTCAGTTTTTAATTCTTCAGGGACCAGACTGAATGCTTTCGGCTGTAATACGCTGTGTAAAATACAAAACAAGAGTTCATGAAGCCACATGAAGGAGCTTCAGATGGTTTGTATGAATGTGAAACGTCAGATCATCTTGTGGTGGTGAAGACAGAGAATGAACTGCAGATGAACTCTAACAGCTTCATCATGTGTAAGTAAGTCGAGGCTCTTTAATGATTGGGAAAGTGTCGGATAAAGAACCGGCTCGCCATTGATGTGGAAAATGTCAAAACATGATATTGTGGAAAGAACTTGAGTCCACAGGCTGAGGACTAACCCCGACAGCTACACTGATCTTTGTGTTGCCCCTTAATTTGTTTTTGGGGTTAATTATGCTATATGGTTCCCAGGATGCTTTTCCACCATTTAAAAGTGTGCTGAACCAGCAGACAGCAGCTCCTGTCTGCAGTGTCCCCATGGACGGACAGACAAGTATCACTGATCACTGTGACCATCACAGATTAAATCTAATTTGTGTTACTAAATGTTTTAAAGTACCTCAATAAGTAAAGTCTTTGTCTGTCGGTCTTTTCGGTTTCTGAACACGATCAGAGCCTCTGAGTCCTGGAAAAATACAAAAGTTTATAGTTCCTGAGAAAACCATTTGGGACTGAAACATTCTGTACTTGTTAAACTTTTAAAAGTGGACCGTGACGTTGGGTTTGAACCCTGGAGGGCCGGAGGTCAGGTCGATCTGCTGTTTGAAAGCCAAACATGTTCATCAAGTGTTGGTCCACAAGCTCAGAGGGAAATCATGAAAACACACAAAAAACAAAGATATGGAGAGTTTGGTTTCTAAATGAGATATCTATCTCAGAAATCATGAGAGCATGAAATTAAATCAAACTGTGGTTCTTCCTACAGAACAGAATGTGCCTTCAGACTGAATGAAAACACATTTTAGAGAAACTGATAACCAACTATCTTTTTTCTTCCTAAAGTTGATGTTTGTTACTTTCTGTTAACATTAGGAGTTCAAATGTAAGAATAACGGTTGTTGTTTTTATCATCCAAAAAGGGGAAAATTGACGCGGAAACACTAAACTTTAACTTTAATAAGAGTCTCCAGTTCGCAGTTCTGTGAGGGACTAAGTGCTAACGTCAGCATGCTAATATAATGAGCAATTGAATTATTGAAGTTCTTAGAGTTCATCCTGAGGGGAACATGAATGTTTGTTCCAAATTTCATCACAATCCATCCAACAGTTGTTGAGAGATTTCAGTCTGGACCAAAGTGGAGGAGACAACAACCTGATCAGTGTTTCCAAACCTTTTTGGACCTTAAAATGAAGCCGTTCGTCAGTTCTTGTCACACAGTTTTTTCTTTGACTGATTCTTAGAGCGACGAGGAGGTGAAAGTATCCAGTAATTCAGAAGGAAACAAAACCTCTAGCAGCAGCACTGACAGTACTATGAGTATCATTTTTTATGTGACCTCCAGTTGGTCTTTAAGGTGTCTTTGAGCCAAAACAAACATCAGACTCTCTGAAGTTATTATGACTCCAACAAGAAGAGAGAGGTTACAACAAGTCGAGGATCCAGTGACTCAAATAAAACACAAACCAGAACGGAAAGACTTTCCTCCAGCTGATTGGTCTCGTTTGTTAAAGTGTTTCTCTTGCAATTACCGACAATTTGTTCCAGTGTGACCGGAGCAACTTAATTAGCGGAACAATTTGGCAAAGAGACACTCCATTTGTCCAGAGCTCACTGGCACTATGGCAGGAATAACAGCGGGGATTATTTCCAGATTGTTAGAAAAGGAAACATTATTTCTAAAAAAAATCCACTCTGATAGAAAACAACCGTGTTTTCTTAGGTTTCAAGGTGTAACATTCTTGGATTTTCCCTATAAAGTTATTGCAAAACAAAGCCTTAAATTAACCAAAACTAAATCAAAACAATGAGATTAAAACAGTAATTAACTCAAAAAATGAATCTTGATTTGACTCTTGAATCTTGTAATGTTGATGTAGTATCTCATTTAGTATTTTAAATGTTATTGTTAGTAACATAATTTACACTTAAAAACTGTAAACTTAGACTTAGTTTCTTTCAATTTTTACTTAGTTTTAGTCTAATTTAGTTATATTTCTCAAACATTTGTATTTAGGATTACAGTTTTGAATTGAACTTTTTTGACTTGAACTGTAATTTTTCATTTAGACTCAAAGTTGGATTCAGTTTCTCATAATTTTGACAAATTTTTACTCTCTTTGTAATTTTTACTTTGTATCTTACAGTTTTTATTTAAAGTGAAAAATTACTTAATATCTCATAATTCTGACTTTGAAAAATACTTACCTTGAAACCATCAAAGTTATGAGATAAATTGTCACAAAAAACAATTTGTATTTTATCATCTTGATTTATCGCGAGTATTTTTATTTTTTATTATATTTATTATTATTTTTTTAATTATTTTATTCTCTCTTCTTCTGTTCAGTGCGTCGTCAGAACATGAAGGTTCGGATCAACGCCACCGGCGACACCATCGTGATGAAGTTTGTGCGTCCGAGTCCGGACGTGAAGCTGGAGGGTTATATTCTGGGTTATGGCAGCAGCATGTTCTCCAAACAGTTCATCCAGCTGCCCGAGAACGGACAACCGTATGAGACAGAGATGGGTAAGTCGGGTCTATGGGGGCCTGCAGAGGACATATGTCTATACTCAGTATCACTCAATAATGAGTTCAATATTATTTATTATTAATTTTAAAATGATGTTCTTGTCCTCTCTGGGCTTCCATACATATCAGCAAATTGGTTCATTAAAATAAAACTGTGTGAAACCTAATTTTTTCTTTCTCATGAAGGAAGAAATTAACAGTTTCTCCCTGTATGTTGGCAAAATTAGAACTCAAAATGCCCCAAAATTTGGCTGGAGTTTGGTGGACATTGAACCACTGGAAACATCCTAAACATGAATGGGTCAGGATATAGTGTTGAGGTTGGACAGATGTTAGCAAAAAGGTTTTTTTGTCACAATTTCTGTATTTTACACTCAATAATAAACATAAGCAGCAGTAAATGAGGATTTGTGTCTTGTGGCCTGAAGGTTTTGTTTCTTTTTGTGTATGTGACCACTGAACCTCCGTGTCTAAACCTTCAGACTCGTGGGAAACAGTGAGTTTCTGCAGAAATACTTTGGGGAAAACCAGAACGTGAGAAGCTTTGAGAAGCAGAGGACTCAGCAGCAGGTGGCTCTGATCCTTTTTCTGAAGCTCAGCCAACTATTTTTATCCCATCAGGGCAAAAAACACTAAGTTTGTTACGCTGCAATGTGTTTAGGGGAGCGTATAATCAGAGAGTTAACAGAAAACCTGCTGAAAGTCATCCTTCAACACCTTTTTTCTCTAGAGGCTGATTTGTTCTTGCAGATTTTTGGGGTAAATTATTGCAGCACGTTTTGGCTCTTTGGCCTGACCTGTCTTTTGTATGTTTTTCTTTAAGTGTTACCAACTGTAAGAGCCTGACAGACATAGCTTTGTACTATTTTTAAAGTCGTCCAAATTTGGCTGAAGTTTGGTTCACAGGTCATGATGACTTATTCTGTCCTTATCAACTGTGAGAGCCTCATTTCTTTACTGGTGAGAGTGGATAGCCATTTCCTGTTGTACTATACCTAAAACTATCCAAATTTTGTCTGAAGTATGGTGGTGATCTTCTGGATACCTTTGAATTCTTTCTGATGAAGTTGAAGAGACTTTACCTCAAATGATAAGTCAACACATCCCAACATTGGGCTTACAGTTGGTGGACAGATCAACAACCATAACATTTACAGTTAAAATTATGATATTTATTTTTCTCTTCTGTTTTTCTGAAGTCTTATCTGCTGTGAGGGCTTCATTTCTTCCCTGATGAGAGTGGAGGGACATTCACTTTTAAAAAATTTGGCTGAGGTCTGGTGGAGAGATCGCCAACAACCCAGAAGTCTACTGAATCTTTTATTTTAATACTTCAAATCTGTGTTTTCCATAGTTTTTTGCTTTTCTGCACCTTGTGATGTGTTGTGTTTAAGTGCATCAGTGAAAATCAGACATCCCAGTGCTATGCTGTGTTTACTAAATTAAACCC
This sequence comes from Lateolabrax maculatus, assembly GCA_031216445.1. Lineage (NCBI taxonomy): Eukaryota > Metazoa > Chordata > Actinopteri > Acropomatiformes > Lateolabracidae > Lateolabrax > Lateolabrax maculatus. Next base: position 334,138 of record CM062215.1, on the reverse strand, counting down.
AGGAGATAAATGATGAACAAATATGAACAGTTTTAGCTCCACTGGGAGACTTTTAATTTAATCTCCGTCTCTGTTTTTGCTGCTCGTCTCTCATCGTGGCTCTTTCTGCCCCGAGGTCACCTGTCAGTCAAACCATGTGGGCAGGGCTGTGGTGTCAGGACTGCTCTTAAACACTTCATGTGGTGTTTACCTTCCTGGTTAAAAGCCCTCAGTAGAGAACCATCCATCAGCAGCTCAGGGAGGATCTACGACCGCAGTGTTGACTCTTTAAATCCGACGCAGTCGGTGGTTTTTGGGTTTTGGTTTTTTCAGCCACATGAAACCCGATAATTTACTGTTTCCTCTGCAGGGAAATTGATGTTTTTTTTATGTGTACTCTTTTTCCAAAAGGCCGTCTTACAATAGGCTGTTAAGTGTGTTTTTGCAAAAATAAATAAAGACTGACAGTTTCAAGATACAAGAAGTTTTCGATGAAATCTAAGGAAAAGTCACGTAGCTGCAGTTGAACACAGCACATCACATGGTGCCAGCAAGCAAAATACGATGAAAACAGATTTGAATTATTAACATAAAAGATTCAGTAGACCTTTGGGTTGTTGGCAAGCTCTCCACCAAACCTAAGCCAAATTTTGATGTTTTTAAACATATTAAAAAGCAAATTTACCTCCGCTCTCATCAGGGAGGAAATTAAGCCCTCACTGTATATAAAACTTAAGAAAAACATAGAAAAAGAAATATTGCTGGGTTGTATGCACAACATCAGCCAAAATTTTAGCGTTTTAAACTAAGACGTGTAGAGTTCATTTAAAGTTGAACAAATCTTTTCATTATGGACCAACAGAAAAAAACAAAAGTGCTTTGATGCTGCAAAGCTTCAAGATTCATGTCAGTGAGATTTATTCAGGAAGTCAAATGTCACAGAGATTAATGAGACCAAGAAAAGAAGTCGGTCTTATCTCGTCTTTGTAAAATGACATTTGACCTGCAAGATCTCAAAATGAATTTTCCAGGAAAGAGTTCACATTCATTTAAATTACAGTAAAAAGAAAAACCTCCGTTAGACTGTGACAATCCCCTCAGGTGTGTTTAACCATCCTGACCTTCACAACAAATGGAGCTGATAAATGTTCCAGCAAGACAAGAAAAAGAAAAGAACAAACAGTGATTACAGGTGATTGATGAGGTTGGGGGGGAAGGAGGGGGGCGGGGCATGTTTCCACCTGTCGCTGTGTGAAGCTTTGAAGAGAAGCAGCTGAATGAAACCTCTCACAGTTTGTCTTAAGGGAAATCAGCTCAAGCACTTTGTCCTAAAATCCAATAATTTGGAATAAAGTCTGGAATGGGATGAGATCATCATTAATTTAAATTCAGGGTAAGAAAATAAGTTTTTACAGTGTATTGTGCTCACCCTCCCTATCACACCTTTGACCCTTAATCCAGTTAAAATCCGTGGACTTTACCCATAATGCTGCTGGGTGCCTCGCCCCTCCCATCCATGAACTTTTTTTCATTCATTGAAACAGTTACTGTTTATAGCAGCATAACTTTACTTATCCGTCATGTAGAGACCGGTTGATGTGGCGCCTTCACATGTTTGTCGGTACGCCAAAACAATTAAACTAATTTAAGTTTGAAAAATATTTAGTTCCTACATATTAATGTTTTCAGTTCATATTTAACATGTAAAAAAGTACAAAAACAGGTAAACAGACTTTATTGTACTTTTATTTCTTACAGTATTCTGTGGATTTGTGTTAATAAACAGTTCAACAGTATTTCCTACAAAGATTTGTACAGTTTTACAGGCGTCTCTCAGGCGTGTTTTGGGTTCCTGGCAGCTTCATAATTTGTTAAATTGACTAAATGAGAAGTCCGACATGTAGCTGAATAAAAAGACGCCATAACTGAAAAGATTAAAAAGGGAAACTGTTTAATGTGGATGAAAACTGCTTCAACATGTCGTCCTTGTGTTTCCTGTCTGCTTCTGTGATCACTCACGTGTGCCATGACGACATCATCATCATCATGATGGCCGCACATTTCCATAACATTGGAAATGGAGTGCATGTTGTAGCTGTTACACGTAATTTCTGACGGTGTACTGACCAGAGCTGTGGACTCGAGTCACTGGACTTTGACTTAAATTTGCCAGAAACTGTTAGTGGTTTTGTTTAGAACTCAAGGACTCACAGTTTAGGACTTTAAAAAAGCTTCTTTACGAGACCGGACCTGCTTTAAGGTCTTCATCTTGAAGCAGCAAAATTAAAAGCTGTTATTGCGCTTTGTTAGCAAAATGAATTTGGGGACTTGGGGGCAGTTTCTTCTTTTCCCAGTTGGTCAACTTTATCAACTGACAAAATGGCAGTAAAGTGTTAAATCCAAACAAAGCATCTCTTCAGGAGCATCACAGACACCATGAACATAGACATGATAGTAAAACTTTCTTTAAGGTGGAGACAGTTTACTTCCATGACTGAACCTAATCTGATGTTTTAAATCCTGAATCCATCATCTTGTTCCAGACGCGGAGCCCAAGTACCTGGTGGCCGTCCAGCCAATCCCAGCGAACGACGTGAAGAAACATTGCACAGGTACGCCGATCACTTCCTGTTTGGTTGATTGTGCCGTACAGCTGTCTCACTCCATCCTCACCTGTGTGCACAGGGAAGGTGAACCTGGAGAAGCCGCTCCACCTGGTGATCGGCTCCATCAGCCCGACGGCGGTGCTGCTGTCCTGGGGAAACTACCTGAAGACGCCCTACGAAGGGAACATCATGAATGAGTGTCTGGAGGACGGGTGAGAGCCGTCATGAACATGAAAGCTTGTTACCTCCTTTCATGTGTGTTTTACGGGCGCTGAGAAAAACTCTTTTGTAAAGCTTGACTTGTTTTTCTGAACTTGGTGACAAATCGTGTTGACCAGTCAAGCCTTCGGCCAATCAGGATGACGGATGGTTCAGCTTAAAGTCCTGAAACTCAGCTGCTGTTGTGTTGAGTGATATTATGCCGACTGAGACAAACCCCTCTTTTCCCTCGGCTTCTCCTGCCTCTAATAATCCCTGTCTTTTCCTTCACTGTCAAACAAGTTGGAGAAGCCGTCGGAAAGCTTGACCTGCCGTCCTGTGCCACTCTGGGCGCCCTATTAAGAGCTAAAGTCTGTTCTTTCTGTGGACTGTCTGGCTGCTGACGCAGATTTCTTTTGGAGCTCTGCTCTGAAAAACACGACATGAGGGAGTGAAAGTGGAGATCTGTGCTGCCCGCCAGAACCAACAACACCTGATGGGAGAAGTTGTTTCCACGCTGAGGTCACGGCCGCTAAAGACGGCCGGAGAAAAACCACAGGGCTGAAGACTTGGTGCCGGCTGATTATGTCACTGGGGTCTTGGTAGCTGAAGACTGAGCGCTTTCCGTTTGCAAGACTCTGAAACTTGTTTTATGTCGTCTTCGTGTGTTTGGAAAAACTCTTTGAGTTCCAGATGCAGCTAAACACACTTGAGTCTGCAGTTTTATAGACACATAAACTGGATTACATATTATAATGTGAACTAAAAACATGGACCAAGCACAGAACCCTGAGGAACTTCAGATGAAATATTGACATTTTATTTTCTAAGTAAGTCCAACAAGATAACTCTGACTTTCTGCCTGCAGGTTCTACACTATCCGCTACAGGGAGAGGAACAGGAAGTGGATCTATCAGACCTGTCCAACCAGCGACACAGTCATCGACAACCTGAAACCCAACACGCCGTACGAGTTCGCCGTCCGCTCCAACAAGGACGACCGCAGTGGCACGTGGAGCAAACCGGTCATCCACAACACCAACATGGGCAGTAAGCACAAATCTTAGACCTACAAAGTCAAGCAGGAAAGTTCAGGATGAGTTTTCAGAGTTTGCAAACGATGCTCTGATTTTCCTCCATTTCTTTCTGGGTTTCACAGATAAGAATCCTCAGAAGCCATACAAGCTGCGTAATCCTCTCGTAAAGCCGATGGTACGTAACCTGCTGTGTTAACATGTTTCATCAGTGAATGTAAACTGTGAAGATGTGTGAACATCAAGCAGAATCCTCAATAACTCATATACATACAAAATACAAAAATATATGTATATATTAAATTGACCATCCATCTTAGTGTCATATTTTAATTAATATAATCATGTTCATATCATGACGTATTTATTCCGTGATCAAGAGAAACCAAATATTATTTATACTCACGGCCCTGTGAGGGAAAAGAAATCTTGATTTTTAGCTGATTTTATGACTTTATACCTGATATTTTCAGATATTTTTTATTCGTTAACTTTGTTGTACTCCGACTTTCTGTAACTTCAAAATAAACCAACAGGCGGCATTAACCTGAAGGACCTCACGGAGCCTCAATTACGTTTCTGTCATGTTTAGCTTCCTGTGGGCCCCTGCACGTTCTCAGCACATGTATGTTGCATGAAACATGCATGTAAGTTGACGTAGATCTCCCAGCAGACAGACGGGTCAAAGGTTGCACTAGCGTCTGCACACACTTCCTGTTTCAGAGCACATTTATCACCTTCAACATGTTTAAATGAGCTCTCACAGTTTGTTCACTGTTCATTCTGATCTATGGAAGTCTGGGGCTGCAAATGTTAACATGAAACTAATTAATTCAATTGAAATTTTATTTTTCATTTATGGGAAAAAAGTTTAATAATTTAATTGTTTTTACTAGATTTAAAAATAATTTTTAAAAGTCTGATTTTTATTCAAAAAATCATTGATCATTGATTTCCTTTTTTTAATGTTTAACAAGTTTTACAAAAAAATTATAAGAGGATCCATTGTGAATTATTTATTTTCATTTCCAACAAGCTCAAATCAAACTAAAATGCGAAAGTGAGAAAATAACTTGATTTTAATTTTATTTTTCATGCTGTATGTTTTACTCTCCAATGTTTCTTGTTAGTTAATAACAACCTAACATATCTAAATAACCCTGACTTTGACTTGAATTACACTTTTTTTTACTATTTTTATTTCTATTCTTATTTTATTGTTCTTATTTATTTATATCTTGGTCTTTTTGCTGCTGAGACACATGAGAAAGCTTCACCAAAGCTCCAAAATTGTTGCCGATCCAGAATTTATTTGAATGTCTTGTATTTACGAGTGTCTTGTAGCTGCACGGCAGCAGAATCTTAAGCTGTCTGATTGGATGGCATTTTTATGGCAGTTTGATTGTATTAATTTTCGATTTATTTTAGATACAAATCTTAAGTCTGAAGTGAATCTCTTGTTTTTCAGAAACCTATCGGACCTCATACTCTCTTCCCTCCTCGTCCTGGTGAGACTTGTGATCTTTTTAAATTTTACTTACAGTATTAGTGGACTTGTCCAGGCAGCGTTTGTTGCTGCTCAGTCATTATTTCTGCCTGACATTATTAGAGGAATTTGTTTAATAGCTGTGAAGGTATGTAGAGTCAGTACAATCCACCTCCATCTGTTTGCATGATAATAAAAAAGAGAAAAAAAGCTCTGACAGACATCACAACGTGTTCAGGCTGGTTAGAAACTCTCTCAGTTTGCAGGAGGAAACTTCCGCAAGCATCACAAACATGAAGTTCAAAATATTTCACATAAATGCAGATCTGACATGAAATTATTATTACCATGTTAACAGCACAGCTTCAGGTCTTCGTAACACTGCAGCCAAGTATTGTATTATCAATTAACCTCTTGATGTGTCTGATTAAACATTTAGTGTACAAACTATAAGAGCACCAGAGGCTAAAGTGAGTCTTCAGACAGCTCATTTAGTCCGAGCAGGTGTCCAAAATCCCAAAGATATTCACATTCTAATGCAATCAATCCAAGAAAAACAGCAAATCCTCAAATTTAGATTGGACTATTCTTTTATCGACTTGTAGTGGCATTGAGATAATTAAAATATCAAAAGTATAATTGATTGTGTGGAAGTAATTAAGAGGAACCTGTAAATTTAAGGAGTTTTAACCCTGAAAACAAATAGTGTATATTGCAGTCCACTCATTCAGCCTAAATCTTTAATTAAGAATCCTAAAATACAGCATCTGGGAACAAAAATCCCTCAATAAACCTTAATCACACCTTAAACTGAGGAGTCCCTTGAAGGTTTTAAAGGGGTCCTCAGACACAAAGACATTGATTAACATCGATTTGACCAACGTTCACATTGTTAGAGACGATACAGAACATCACTTTGCACTTTAATATATCATTACACTGTATGGTTTTATTTGCTGTTCGCAGCTCTTCACAACAAGACTCGACTCACTCCTCTGCTCAAAAACCCGAGTTTCCCCGGAGCTCCTCGCACTTCCTTTGGTGATTATCTCTTCCTGTTTCCTCCACACACAAACACATAATTTCTTCTCATACTTTTTATTCTTCCTCTCAGGGCTGCAGAGACATTTTCACCTTGAAAGCTTCCTGGTCGGGTTCGACTGATCTTAACTGAATCTCCATAATGACTGTGATTGATATGAATCGTGGTTTCAGACTCATTCTTAACAAAGTGAAAGTGAGTGATTGATAAATGAAAAATTCAGATTTTTTTATCTGGCTCCATATTGATCAAATGTTTTTAGATTTGCAGGGTTTGAAGCCACATTCTTTTATCTCTCATCACATCTTTTTATTTCGAAAGTACGATGAACAAAACATTTAGCTAATGCTTTTTAGCCGAAGCTGTCTGTTTTTGCGAGTTAAAATAACAGACGTAGTGGCGGTAGCTAATTAACATTAATGCGGTCGGTAACTTTGCAACACAACAAAATGACACTTGTGTCTTGCGATGACCAAGAAAAACGTAGCAAACCTCTGGGGATCCATGCAGACAAGTGACGATGTGGAATCTATTTTCAGCCATATCAGTCAAACCCGACTGTGGCTGCTTCTTTTAATCTGGGTCTCCAACAAAATCCGTTATTTGTTTCTATATTTTTACCACTTTTATTTTAGTATTTCCTCTAAACCAATCATATTATTCCCCACAGCGCCACCTGAGAGCCACCAGGAAACTTTACCTCTGCCCGGCTCTGCTGAGCCTAAATGGCCTCATGTGTCACTCGGTAACAAGAAAGATGCTCTTATTTTTTTAATCATCCAGCTTTATTCGCAGCCTGTCTTTACCTGCTTCAGCTGAGCCCAGTGATGCACCTGGGAGGGGGCGGGGTCTGGGACGTGCAGCTGTTGTGATTGGCTGCATGTTAGCATGCCTTGAGCCTGGTTAGAAAGTCGGTACGAGGCATGGAGATGATGTCACTGGAGGTCAATGTAAGTTTATTTTGCCCCTCCCACCCTGAGCGCAGCCACGCCTAGTTTTTTTTAAACTTGCTGAAGGTCATGTGACAGCAGCAATGCTTCATCTGTGCATCTAAAACCGTCAGTTTTCTTCTTCTGCTTTTCTTCCTTCACCTTAAAAGGTTGTGTTTTACTGTCTTTCCTAAAACTCCACCAAAAAATATACAAGTTGTTTTTTTGCCACTTTAGAATTTAAAATTAGTGTCAATGGATTTTGACAAACAACACCAGGCAATGTGAGTTTAAGAGGTTAATCAAATATTCTGGGACTCAACAGTGAACCTAATAACTTGTTAAAAAGTATATTTTACCTCTAGATTGTTTTGCATTTCAGTAAAGCAATCATTGTCCCAGTCTATAAATCAGTCTATAAATCATCCACCTATCCATTCATCCCTCAATCTGTCTCTGTCCACCTGTCCCTGTCTTCAGTCCTCTTTGTGTTTGTTTCATGAAGTTTGATCAGTCTGCATGACAAGATTGCATGTCAGCCAGTTCAGATGCAGACGTTGGATTTTCCCTCCAGGGAAAGACAACACAAGACGTTCTGCGAAATCCACAAACTCCTGTCCCCTCTGTCTGTCTCTATACAAGTACAATGTCTTCTGGACATTTTTGTATTTCTATGAGGTATGAGATTATGGGACCAAAACCTAATACTTAGCACATTTGTTTGTCAGTTGGAGAATTTCATTTGAAAGTAGGGCTGGGTATCATTTGAATCTTTTCAATATAATGCCAATAATGTTTCAGTATGGTAACAAAATGGTACTTTTTTTTAAGACACCTTACCTTGAGGAATATAAAATGTACATTACCAAACTAAAATACAGTCCAAAATTGGCAGAATTTAGGTTTTGTAAATGAGGAACTGTATGATCAAATAAGTCACAAAGATCACAAACCAGACCCTTGTCATCAGACATTCAATGCCGATTAACATCAGTTTTACTTTAAATTACCAATAAGTTTTGGTTGGTACCAAAAAAGGTTGATACCCAGTCCTGTTTGAAAGAAAACTGACTTCAAGACATGTATCTGGTGACTGTCATTCCTCCATAACTGATGGAGGTGATGATATGAATCAAAATGCATGTCTGTATTTAAATAAAGTATTTCGACCATCAATCAACCCAAAACAAAACAAAAATTAGATGTCTTAAATCAAAGCTGATGATCAGATTCCCATGATCACGGTAGCCCTCTCCTCTCTCACCCCAGACAAAGGAAACACTGTTACAAACAACACCAATCGACCAGCGGATCGCCCTCCTGCCCTCCCCCAACTCCTGCCCACCAAAGCCCCTCCCGCCAGCGCCACAGCCTCCCCCCTCCTTAAATTATCCTCCAATGGCGACTCACATCAGGGGCAGACTACTAAGGCGCCCTCTAATCCACCCGAGAAGCCTCATAACCCTGCTGGTAATTTCCACCCACCAACTTCCCTTTTTTTATTTGAATAATTTTTAAATAATTGCCATGTTTTGGAAAACTGGAGTTGAATCCTGATGAAAATCAGTTTGTGGTTACAAAAACGTTGTTTAGACTGTGCTGTAAAGAACATACCGAGACAGAAGACAATAAAAAATAAGCCCCTTGATATTTAAAGGAATGCTACTGTATCTCTAACCTTCTTTATGACCTCCATGAAAATAAGAGTGTCATCTGCAAACAATTACACTTTAAAGGCCAAGCTGCTGTCAATTAACTGCTGTTTTACATTTGAGAATTACTAAAGTGGAGATCTCAAGTAGCCAAACCTTCCTTTCGATAGTACTTTTGAATGTCCTCTTTTACACTCTTACTGAGTGTGAAGAGACTGTGATGTTTGAAAGATTGTTTTAATCACAGTTAAAATCAGTTGTTGCTTTGGGGAAAAAAAACAGATAAATGTTTGTCTTTGTGTCTTTAAGAGCTACAAAAACCGTGGCTGTCAAAAAGCAAAGCTTTCTTTTTGAAACTTCCATTGCTCATGACACATTGGTTTTGTACTTCTTTAAAGAGGGAAGTAATGTGGATTTCTTTTGAAATATTGTTTCGATATAAATTTGTGGTTAGAACTTTCAGAATTATCTGTCGTGGTGACTTTCACAGGCTAACTTGGGACCTAAACAAAAACCAACAGTGTCATCTGCAAACAATTATACTCTAAAGGCCAGACTGCTGTCTGTTAATTACTATTTTACATTTTGGAGGTAAGATTTACACTTTACGATGGCTCTTAAATGCCAGACACTTCCTTGATAGGTAAAAATGGTAATGCCCCCCTTCCAGCTTACACTGCTTACATTATGTGTTGTCTTCTTTTTAACCTTTTTGTACAGTGTTAAGTAAGGGTTTGGTATTTGAAAGACAGTCCAATTACATCTGCAAATAATTCAGATTTAAAGGCTGTTAACTGCTGTTTCACATCTGGAAATTACTTTTTTTTTATGCCAAACTTACCGTTGAAAAATTTAAGGTGGTAATTTCCACATTCAGCCCTTAATACCTCATACCTTCTTTCTATACCTCTGCATAGAGTATAATAATGGTCATTTTTGTATGATTTGTTCAATCACAATGAACATGTTTGTGGTTCAAAACAAATTATTGTTGTTAGTGAGAAAGATCTGTGTCTGCGACTTTGATGGACTGTAGGACTTTCATGAAAATAAGAACATCATCTGTAAACAGTTAAAGAAATGATGCTCCTAACTCTTCCAACTTTTTCAAGGCATACTCTTTTTATGACGAACATCCAGGCTGTCATCATATAAATAAGTATTATTTCTCATTGTAATTTTAATTCGACAGGTTGTGGATCATCTCTTAAACTGAAAAATGTCACGTCTTCGTAGTATTAAACCTTTTCTTTCCCACACAGCTTTCGGCAAATCAGCGGACAAATCATCACTGCTGAGATCAGCTCTGGCCAATGAGAGAGCCAAAACTAGCAACTGGGGTAACAATGACCTCATGACATGCTTCCTGTGTCTTGCAATCAAAGGCAATGTTGCTCTTTCTGTCTGTCTGCTGTTAATCTGCAACCATCTTGTTCCCTCGAGCTTCCAGTCAGCTTCCAGATACATTTGCAATGAAGTTTTTGTCCACAGGAATGGCTGCTCGCTCCAGGAGTCACACCATTTAAACACATTTCATCCAACATGGCCTCCAATGTCTGCATGCGGCACACAATCTTACAGTCATGGTTGCGTCATCAAAACTCATCAGCAGCTTAAATGACTGTCATTTTCCAAGATTGTGAGCGCTTAAAGACTTATCATGATCCCATCAAACTCATTTGTTAACAGAATTACATTGAATTTAATGGTCCATTAGAGTAAAAATTTTCATCACTAACATCACCGCTCAGGGCTGCTGCAAGCTCGCTTGAATGGCAACTTAGATAAAGACAAGATCAAGTTGTAACACAGGCACTGCAACTGTTTTTCATCTTTTAGGTCAAGGCAGCAAAAGAAATCTCTCTCCGTCACTGCCTTTGCAGCCCTACAACCCGGCAGCTACCACGATTGCCAGATCCATGAGGCCTGCATCAAGAAACCCCCTCTTTCCCTTCTCTAATGGCCTAAGACAGCCCCACTCTTCCTCTAGACCCAGTAACTCATCCCCGACCTCTGGGATACTCGGGGGTAATCCTCCTTGTACCTGTTACTTGGCCTTTCTTAACTTTCTTGCATTGTTTTCTATTTGCTCCCTTCCTACTTCCAACTATTAAATGCAATGATTTGTTGTCTTTAACATCCTATGTTAAGGTGTATTACTGCGCTTCACAAGGAAAAAGTAATCTGAGGTCATTATTTGTTCAAGGTCAAGAATTAAGTCGTCAAAGGCATGTATGAACAAATGTTGGTGCACAAATTACTATTACTATTTAAAGGAACAATTTATCAGAAACTTTTCCTCATGACACCTATCAGGCTTTGTATAGAGCAGATATCACAGTGGTGGTTTCAGCTCCCTGAGTCTTAGATTAAACATTGATTGGTCGATCTTTGACTGGTCAGTTCTTCAGTTTGTGATTAGTTGTGGCTGCCTGGTACTTCAATACACTCAGGTGAAGCTGCTGACTTTGGGGTTTTGGATTGATTAGGTGTTAACATCACTGGATCCTGGTTCTGTATTTGATGGTTTGCTGCAATATTGTTTTGATTTCAAAGGGAAGGAAAGAAAATCTCAACAGGTCCAGTTTGTCTACACTGTGGTTCACATCTATTTTCAACACTTGGACAACTTTTTTTCTGATTTACATTCTTTCAAATCCACTTTGGGTCAGGTAACTGTGACCTGCTTAATGAACCTCACAGCTGAACAACCAAACAAGTCAATTTTGCGCTTCTTTACTGAAAGTTTGTAAGGTTAATTTATGTGCTCACAAAAGACTCAGTCTTAAAGTCCTCAAGTTTCCACTTTGGGCTCCAAACTCAAGTTACGCCAAGCTTACTGTTTATGCTTTTAACTTAACACATTTTAGAACATCAGAAGCAAACTGGGAAACAATTTGTTTGGGGAATTTGCAAAAAAATCCTCAAAAATTAACCACTTATAATTAACCCGAAATAAGTTAACCCATACATCTCAATTTTTTACGAAAAATAGTTAATAGCTGACACCAAACTGACTGACCGATAAAGACATATGTGATTTATTTAGAGCACAAAATGTTCCTGCAGGACTTGAACAGTTGTTCTCGTGTTGGGTTCAGTTTTCAGAGGTTTTTTTCCCTTCGTAACACTCGGTTTTCTCCCAACAGTAAACGGACAGCCACACCGGGGCATTTCCCCACCTAAACCAGCCATATGGTCCAGACCTCGACTGGGTAAAAAAGACCTTGTTTGTCTTTTTGTGCTTCATCATTAACCCTTCAGTCGCTTTTGCAGCATCTTGACCTCCACTGCAGCTCATGTTGGTGTTTTTGTCTCCATCCATTTTGTTTATTAATACATTTATGTTCTTCCATCCATCATCCATCCATTGGTCTGTCCGTCCATGTTGCCTTTTGTCCGACATGTTTGTTTTGTCAACTCAAGCTTCTGCAGGTTTTCAGCAAAGCTTCTGGCAAGGACTTCTTCAAATAATCAAGTGGATGTTGGAGTTGGAGCTTGATTATTTGAGTTGGTTACATAAGTCCAGTTACAGCTGCAGGTTATGTCACTCTTTGCTCCGTGTGGTGGTGGGGGGCATTTAAATGTCTGGGTTTGAGATTGTGGTCGGGTTTTGAGTTGTTCTCTCAGAGGCCTTCACTGAGACCTGTTGGGACTGTTTGGATGCTGGGCTACAGACTATTTGCTATTTTACTGTCTAAGTCTAACAATACTGTAAAGATTGTTGCTTACTGCACACAGATATAAAATTAAAACTAAGCAAGTTTTATTTTCAAAACAGAAGTTAAGCAAAAATAGAATATTAATTTAAGTTCCACTTACTAGGTTTTTTATTTTTGTGGATAAACTCCATCCACCGAGGATGACAGTGAGATGCAGTTGAAAGCACGTATGGACTTTTTACTTTACTTTTGCAACAAAGAGATATATTGTATGTCTTGTCTTTTCTTTTTTTTGTTTGTTAATCTCTTTCCCTTCAAATTTTCCTGTAATTTGTTTGAGTCATTTTGTGCAAAATTTTTGTTTTTGTTCAAACTGTCTTATTAAACAGGTATTTAACAGGGGCCGTACAGATGATCAGACACAGTGTAATGCAACAGATGTAAAGTATACAGGGCATCTAGCTGGAGCTAATTAGCAGCCCTGTCCATGCAGTTTTGGGCAACATACATTCAGTGTAATTTATTACATATTGCATTACTTTACCATTTTACTGTCTGTGTAGAGTAATGCATTACTGATTACACTACTTTTGCATTACTTTAACCAAAATAACCACAATGCCTTTTGCTACTACCAATTAGATGGTTTAGTGAGGCCCTTGGAACCTTTTTCTTTAGTCGTGCTAACGTACTTATACTTCAAAGTAAGGTAAGCTTCCCCCATCAGTCACATGACCCTGGTCTTGCATGTTGTTGCGATCTCCTGAGCTTTAGACTATACTAACCCCAGTTTGTGCCTCTCACATTAGCATTAGCTACATTTGAGTCAACGTGGTAGTTTCTTCTTAGAAAGATAATTACCTGGTGATGTATGAAAAACCCACAAGGGGGCTTAACAACCAGTTTACAGAATCCTCAAAGACTCTTTGTACCATCCGGATAAAAAAACATTTTCATCTGGATGGTTCGAAGAGTATCGGAGGATTCTGGAAGTACCATCAGAACAGCAGGAAGTGGGTTTTTCAGACATCGCTGGGTAATTATCTATCTGAGAAACAGATGGTTACCACTATGTGTCCAAATTTTACAGATCCAATTAAAACATTAGTCAGACCTCATTCAGATATGGTATGGACAATCCAATCACATTCCGAACGCAATTTACACCAGTTTTCCAGATCCAGATCACATGATAATACCAGGTGGAAATTAAGTAAAAGCTCAGATATTCAAGAGATTATTCAAACAAAGTGTTCGTGGTGATGATTTACATTGTACATGTAATGGTGTGAATGGTCGTCCTGTGCAGAGGGTATGAGCTGGTTTTTGGTGACTTCCATTAGTTTGGTGTCTTTTGTATGTTAACATCTAGAAAGAGTTGATCCAGAATATTTTGACAGGAACTTCCTGGAAAAATGCAAAACAGTCTAATGCTCAAGGAGTGTAAGACGCACTTTTTGGCTTCAGAGTTCAGGTAAACCTAAAGCTCTGGTGGGTAATGAGTGTTTGAGACGGACCCCAGTTTTAATTTCAGTGCTTCTCCTACTGCAGTGAACAACTCATTGCTAGAGGACAAGAAGTCTGAATTCCCTGACGCATTTGGCCGTTCGAGTCCCACTATTGAAGAGCGGTTTTATGGTTGGTAAAGGCATGTGTTTTGCTTGCCTGCACCCAGAACTTGCCCATGCCGTGTGCTGACTGGCGCATTAGTTGCTCTACACCGCCAAGACTGCATGGTTTGGTCGTGTTAAGTGTCCAGAAGCAAATCTTTAAAAGGACCACATAAAAAAATACCAGTTGTCAGCTTGAAAGCTTTGGCCAGATGCTTCAGCGGAGCCTGTGGAAAATACTTTCCCTTTTTGGAAAGTATGTGCTCCTCTGATCGTTAGCTTACTTTTTAAGAACCTCACTTTGCAGAGCTTTGCGCTTTTTCTTGCCACAGAAGTTGAAAGAAGAAACTGTTTTTATTTACCCTGTGATGAACCTGGCGTCTTGATTGGACCTTTTGAATTATTTAGTCCTTTTTAAATATTCCTGTCCAGGGTCCACGTGCTTCAGCCTTTGCTTCTTGCTTGATTGCGAGCATTGTAAGCACGATGAGCTTCAGACGTGTCGCTGCTGAGGTTCTGTTTAGAAAACCCTCACGCAACTAGGACAGCATGGCGTGCATTGAGCAGTTTTCATCAGAATTTGGAAACCACTGTTTGCTTTTTAATGCAGGATTGTTTGTGTGTCAAAAGAGAAAATCATACCAATATTTATTTAATTTAGTCTTGTACTGTAATCACGAGACATTGCTGAACACAGACTATAATTACAGCAGTTTCCACTGTGACTTTCCAGTATAAAGAACTCCTTTCAGTCATTGTCTAAAGATTGTACTTCTAATGGTTCCATGTTTTGTTGACAAAAAACTCCTAATTTATGTCCAACTGTTCAAGAATAATATAAGCTTTACCCAAGAAAGCAAAAGAGCTCTTTGAAGCCCAAATAATTTAAAAAAGAACAGAAAATATTCACCAAAGCACAAGCACTACAGGCAGTCTGGCGTCTTTTCTGCCTTCATACATATTTACATGTAACTGATTGAAAGGAATGCGTCTGTATTGTTTCATGTTACGAGCTAAAAAGTTTCAGGACTCCATCATCTTTCATGTTTCTGGCTTCGCATTTATTCCATTTAGTTTTGGAACCGGGTCAATTCCTTGATTGTGAAGAATTTTGGCTTCTACTTAAATGGGAGCAGGGGGGTGTAATTGGCTGCAGGTTGAGTCTACGGTGGATTTTAGAAAAACACACACAAATTACACAGGATTGTTCATGTTTTCAGGTTCATTTGGCGTTTGGAAATGGGTATCGAGTTCTACCTCAGGAGAAAAAAAAAGATTTTCCAGGAGATTAGAGAGCACCTAGCTAGAAAATAGAGCCAATGTCGCTTTTAAAGGTTCACTCTTTGCCTTATTTAGACAGAATAGGTCCACAAGCACATGCCTGAATCTGATTTCAGCAGAGACATTTCTGTCATGTCATGTACCACTTCAAAAAGTTAGGAAAGCACTTAATGGTGATGGTGGTGAAAGGAGTGTTTCACTGTTTTCCATTAAGTGTACTCTTTCATGAGAAAAGGTCACAAATATGGAGCTGGTTTCAACTATTATTGGAAGGTTACAGAAAAACAGCTGGTGGTGCATTATGAAAAAGATAATTTATGATATATATTGTTTGTTCCAGGATCTCCTGCTCGTCCGTTCATACCGATCAACAAGAAACCAAACTTGGTGGGGAAACCTGGAGACACAGGTGAGACCAGAAATGATGAACATCTGCTCTCTTGGGTGTATATTTCTTTCCAAAGCGTGTTTAGGTGTTACAAAATATATATTTCTTATAGATATATAATATCGAATTTCCAACCAATTTTTGTTTGAATGTTTTCCATCAGACAAGGTGAACAACTTTAAGCAGACGGACAAGTTGCCAATCCTGAAACCCAAACTTCCTCCAGCAACCGCCAAGCCAACAAAACAGGAAAGGAAACAGACCACAACTGCTACACCAACAACAACTGGTATGAAGATTTCCACTTCTTCTAACGAGGCAGTCTGCTGTGCCTGGCAATGTGCTAAAGTCACATTAGCATACCAGTTAACATGGTAATCTGTGTAAAATCTCCCTGATAGTAAAATAGAATCCAGATAGAAATAATTACCTGTCAAATACATGGCTAATCTAATGTGATAAGTTGTGATAAACTTCTCCAAACAAACTAGCTTTCTTGTTGTTTGGCAGAGCTCAAACTGGTTTCAATACTTGGCCACCAAAAACATAATTTTATATTAATTACTGTCTGATTTTACCATCTTTTTTCCGGCGCTTCATTCAGGACAGTCTTCCTCACCACACTTGAATTTAAATCCGTACTCGCAAGTTAAATTTGGCAGGATGTAGACACCAATAGTGAGCATCTCTGCCAACATTTGGATAAAGAATAGATGTTGCAGGAAAATGTTTAGAGCCACATTTATGGCAATCTGGTTGGTCCTGGTGGAGAGTTCTTTCTCTTGACCAAAATGTTTTAGAAAACAATCCTCTTCAGTGCTGGGAACTCACTAAAGCTTTTGAGAAGTGTTGCATTACTTTTAATATACTTATAAATGACCTCTGAAGCATTTTGTCTTACACCAATCACCACTTGGGGGAAAGGTGAGGATTTATATTCTAAAATGTTGTCTGTTCATATTTCTTTATTTAGCCAGTCGACAGGAAACCTGGGAGGCTTCAGAGCTGTTTAAACCACAGCCAGCCTCTGACGTTGACGCCTTGGGCAAGAAACGTTACGTGGGTAAGTGGATATGAATGGCTGTAGCTCCAAAACGGATCTGAAAACTGGAACAACAAAAAGCTTAAAAACTTTACTGGAAACTGAACCCCAAACCATGGCAATGTTGGTGCCTTGATTTATCTACCATACAGAGCAAAATGCTGACTAATTGATCCCCTTCTCCTCCCAAAGCGCCTCATGTCGTCTACCAAACGGGCAAGAAACCAGATGAGCCTTGTTCCATCACCTCCTCCCTCAACTACTTCCCTGAAGATGAGCCCAGCGAGGCAAATGTGACGGCCCCACCCAAGTCTCCGCCCTCCAACCTCACTGTGGTGACGGTGGAGGGATGCCCGTCATTCATCATCCTGGACTGGGAGAAAACTGACAATGACACCACCGGTACAAAGAAACAAGCTAAAAGATATTAGAACAAGAAACGATTTGGATGCATGCAAGAGTGTCTTGAGTTTTTTAGTTTTTTGTGTCGTCCATCCTTTTAAGAGTAGCATCCCATGATTCTGTTGATCTGGACTTGACTTTGTTGGTCTTTCCTCAGAGTATGAAGTTATATCCACTGCTAAAGGACCCGACGGCGAGCAGGTTTCCATCCTGACCACCAACCAGACTCACACCGCTGTGGAGAACCTCAAACCTGAGAGCAGGTATGCTTGACGTGGTATTCACCCTCATGTCCAGAGATTTAGTCAACAAGTCGAACTTGTCAAGTCAAAGCCAAGACCAGGTCCCCCAAAGTTTGAGTTTGGATCAAGTCTCAAGTGGGTTGAAACTAAGTACATTTCGTTCTGTTGGTTTTGATATTTTAAACACTGTAAACTGTCACATAAAATATTATATTCAGATAATAGCTGAGTCTCAAATAATAGCCGGGGGCTAGCAAAAGTCCAGTAAAAATTAAGTGTTGACTTTCATTCTTCTGTGAAAAAGGCGTGACAAGACTCTGGGGGGTGGGACCGGGACGAAAAGGGGCCCAACAAAAAGTTTTTGGCCTCTAACCAGGTTGATTCGGACACGATACAAACAGATGGTCCAGTTTGACTCAAAAACCTGTAAAAAATAATTATTTTATTAAGTGCAGCATACAAAGAGAAGGTTAAAAATGAAACGAGGTTTAGGAGTCCTGCTGGGAGCGTTCAGATCTGACAACGTTCAGACGGCACTATGGTCACACTGTGTTCAGCTGTCCAAACATGCCGAGCAATTACAGAGTCAACCTGAGCGCCACGGCCAGACCAGAGAGTTAAAATAAGCAGAGTTTGTCCGTCACGCTCACTGAGGTTTTAATGAGGCTGGATATGGGAAAACTATTTGGTGTGAAGGAAGGTGGTTGGAGATGAAATCTGGCTCATATGGACGACTCGATGCAGAAACATTGCATCCAAAAGCTCAGAGGTGCAAGATGAAGTGTTTTTCTTTGTTGAGGAGAATATTTGAGGTCTTAAACCTGTAAAAACACACATTGACACAAAAATAAGCATCTGTCGTCATTTTAAATGACGTAGTGGGTGACTGTGATGGAGGAAGTATTCAGTTGCAGTAAAAGTACTAATACCAAACTGTTCGTATACTCTTTTATAAGTAAAAGTACTGCATTGAAAATGTTAAGTATAATGAGAAAAATTAAGTATTTTGACAGTAAAATGTGAAACTGACTTGGATACAAGCTGCTGATTCCTGCTGCATCTGGTTTGATATTAAACCGCCTGAAACAGGAAACTGTGCGAAAATGATTTGTAGGCGAAGTTAATCTGCAGGATGTGGAGCTCTGAGGAGGAGAGGGGGGGTTATTTCATCTTTCTCCTTTATTTTTCTGTTTTAAAGTTGCTGCAGAGCAAACAAATTAATTTAACTATAAAAATAAAACAGAGAAAAGCAGCAAATCCTCTTGTTTGCAAAGCAGGAATCGCCGGCTGCAAGATAAGACTTTATTCATCCCATAATGGGGAAATTCACTTGTTACAGCAGCAGATGGATACAGCATCAGATAAATAGTGGAAAATATAAAATATAAAGAATAAATCAATGAAGAGGTCAAATTTAAAAATATATAGAAAAAATAATATGTACAGAAATATACATCTTTTACTAAAATGTAAATGTACATATATAACACTATGTACACATGGAGCAGCATATGGCATTGTAGGTGAAAATATTGCAGTAAATAACTTGGAACTTACCATCTTGGACCCAGATCCAAAATGAAACCTCCTTTCAGAATCCACCCCTTGGCTAATTTGTGTTTAGCTTTGAAGAGGCGGAAATGTTTCTCTGTGATGTTAAAATGCAAACCAGAGACTTTGGTTTTCTAGCACTACTGAAAAAGATGTTTCCTGATTGCTGATTCTCATATATTTGACATATTTGTCTCTCTTTTTTTGTTTCTTGATAGTTATGAGTTTAAGGTGAAGCCAAAGAACGAGCTGGGTGCAGGTCCTCCCAGTGAACCGGTGTCCTTCAACACAGAGTCTGGTCAGTACCCATCAACTTTACTGCTTTACATTTTAGAACAAAAGTCCAAATGTTGTCTAACAGAAAAAACAAATCAGCTACAGGGATTAAATACAGTTTTCAGGACAGTTTTAGCTCAAACTGTTAACTTTCCAAACATATAGTTGTATCCTCACAATGTTTTTAAATGTTTCCATTATGCTCAGTTGTTCAAAAGACTGTATTAGAGTGTATTCTGTATTCTGAGAGTAGAAAGTAGAAAACAGGAAGCAGTAGGAGTATTGAACATTATGGTCACCTGTAAAGCAGTTGTATAGTAACAAAAATAGTTTTCTTGTCAGTTCCGGTTGGAAAATGGCAAGCTGTTAAAACTCTGTTTTCCTTTGCTTCCGTTCACTAGCGGACCCACGAGTGAGTGAAAACGTTTCAGGTAAAGTTACAAACACAACAGTGTCGTCCACATAATGATTGTAATCAATACATTATGGTAATCAATACAGTGTAGTGAAACCTTCCCGTCTCTGCAGGAAAAGACGCCATCTGGACTCAGTTCCCCTTTAAGACGGACTCATACTCTGACTGTCACGGCAAACAGTACGTGAAGAGGACCTGGTACCGCAAGTTTGTCGGCGTCCAGCTGTGCAACTCGCTCAGGTACAAGATCTACCTAAGCGACTCGCTCAATGGTGAGTAGGCACACACCAGTTAAACTTTTTCATGTAGGAGTTTATTTTAGCTTTGTTCTGATCCGTCTCTGTTTATTTAACTGGGCAGGTAAATTCCACAACATCGGAGATCAGACCGGCTTCGGCGAGGATCACTGTCAGTTCGTCGATTCGTTCCTGGACGGAAGGACGGGCAGGCAGCTTAGAGCCGACCAGCTCCCATCCAGACCTGGTAAATTCTATATTTCTGGCAATGGATGGTGAAAGTGGAACTCTACATGCAGTCTTTTAGCGGTGAAAACGCACTGTGAACAAGGATTAGGTTTCTAATACTGACCAAAATGTCAGGTTCTTAGCTGGACTCAGCAAATGTTTTTGGCATTTTTCCTAATAAATGACTTCAACGTTTAATCAAATATTAAAAAAACAAATTAATTTTCTGTCAATTAACTTATAGATTAATTAAGAATTTAAGTATTTTGTATTACGTTGGGCAGTGATTGGCTATTCGCATTGCTGCAATGCAACAGACCAGAAAAAAATAGGACGTCAAATAGTCTGAGCTTCAGGACAGTGTTGTAAATTGTAAATTAATTTAAGGATACTAGTAGTTAGATAATTAAACGCTGGACTACTGAATATTCACAGGAAACCTTACGTAACGTTTGAACCTTTAACTGAAGTGAAAATGTCTTTCTTACATTCTGTCTTGTTTTCTGCAGGTTTCTACAGAGCCATGCGTCAGGAGCCCGTCCACTTTGGCCAGATAGGAGGACACTCCCACGTCAGCTACGTGTCATGGTATGAGTGTGGGACACCCATCCCCGGGAAATGGTGAACAGACTGAGACGGTCTTGGAGAAGCCCGGAAGAGGAATCGTCGCACAGGCTGGGATGGCGACAACAACAGGGGCCCCATGTTCCACCGCCTTTACCCAGTGCTGTAAAAACATGTACAGGACATACTCGTCAGGGAATTAGTAACGAGAGAGCATTTTTAAAGTATGTAATAGCAAACATGCCTCATCTTTACTATTTATCAAGCAACAAGGCTAAACTGGTAAAAGAACAGGAAGATATGTGGAGGTTTGGTTACTCTCTGCAGTGTGGGGGGGTAGCAAACTCACACTAGATATATTTTATTTTGTGTTAAAATAATGGGAAGCTGGCTCCCTGGAATACTATTTTCATAACTTGTGAGATGTTATTTATCAAAAGGTCTTTGATTTCTTCACGAGGTCCAAGAGGCGAGAAGTTACAGCTTCTGCTGTTCCTCTGGTGTTGATGTTCAGAACATTTTTTTTGTTTTCAGTCAAGCTCATTCCTGTTAATTTGCATTTAAAGTCAGTCAAGCAAAATGTTTCAAAGGTACAACTGTATCAGACAACCTCCTGCTTGACATTCATATACATCCATGCATTCATAACTGGCAGCTGCCCAGTAAAACCAGTATCCTGCTGGTGGTTTAAACAAGCAGACCAGTGTCTAGACGGGCTGCTCAATGCAGAGAATATGTGCTATGTGTGATACACTTGCTGGATATTGCGATTTTTCTGCCTCATACATGTACATGCTCTGAGTACATTAGGGTCCCACTATAGACCCTGAAAATAGACCTAATTTAAACCTTAAGACTACAATAATAACACTTTATAAATTAACTGTTGACGAAAAAGTGCCAAAAATTTAAATTCAGGGCTGTTTTCATCAGGTAACAGGCACTCCGGGGTAACGTCAGGAGATACTCATGATACTTCATGAATCTCTGCAATTTAATGATAAAAATACAATAAATCGTGCAGCTCTGATGTTCAGTTTTTGGAACAAACACCTAGAACTCGTCAGCGTCACATCGAACACCAGATGTGTTGATTGAACATTTAGGAAGCCAGAAGCTTCTTCACTTGCAATTTGCACAACAGAAATGTATTTATATATATATATATGAAGAGAATGTATTTTTTCAATACATTTTTGCAGATGCATTTCCCTCATAATGGCCTTTTCACTTTTACTGTCCTATAATGTGGTCTTCGTCTAGATTTTGCCTTACACTAAAGCAGGATGGGAAGCTACCGATGCAACCTGATAGCTACTCATTTAAAAAATCTGTTTTTGAGCAGCCTCTGTCTCTGTTACTCTGAAGTTGTTTCCCTGGTGTTTTTCAAACACAACTACAGCGATGATAGAAACGACTGAAGGGCAGTCGTGCTAATCATGCTTTATAATTGTCTCAAACAATTGTCTTTGTTCATTAATTTCCCGTCCTGCCACCAACCTCCACCATACCGACCCCACTAAAGACGCTTTGTTGTGGAGGGTTATCAAGGCAGGGTATGCCATTAAAAGCGATGTAGGGCATTTTCTCCTTCTTCTACATGATGTTGCACATGGTTAGATGCTGTTTTCCAAACATAAAACAGTGAACTGTGCCTTTAACTTTCAGCTGGAGCCTTGACTGTATTCATGCATAGACCCTATTATTATAAAACAGGCACACAGTAATTTCAAACACACAAGTGTTTTGTAAAGAATATGAGAATGTGTTAACATGAGGCTGTGCTGTTAATGTTTTTCTACATATGTTTGTTTCTATATTGATTTTCAACAATAAAGAAGTTTTGATTCGTTTTTTAAAAACAAATGTTTGTTTATCCTCCACATGCATTTAAATTCATGTCTGCCAATGGAGCCTTTTCAGACTGAAATCCACATTGTAACATTATTCCAGAGCATGTATAATTGGTTTTATTCAGTATGTTGGGAAAGAACCAAAATAATCTATCTCTCCAGGGAGCTATCATGCTAATATTCTAACTATTTAGCATAATAGCTGTAGGTGTTGGCCATTGTAGGTGGGAGCCCCGTGTCTTTATCCTGTATCAGTGTTTCTGTAGTCAGATGTATCCATTAAAGAGTGTGAACCAGCAGACAGCAGCTCCTGTCTGCAGTGTCCTTGTAGTCAGGTGTGTCCAAGTCAGGTGTGTCCAGTCCAGAGTGAACCAGCAGACAGCAGCTCCTGAAACAGGAATATTCTATGTTCTCTGGTTTCTGAGCTGATTTTATGGAGCTTTATTCTGGAGGTACATCAGCGATAATGATATCCTGTGGAAGAGGAAGTCACACTGAAGGATCCAACATGTGTTTCATGTCTGTCAGTTCACATTTCAGTCAGGAAAGTCAGGAGGAGGAGGAGCGTGATTTTACCACTGCACTATACCACATAACTATCTTTTAAATTGAGCAAACAGAAATGTAATTTCTGTCCACTATCTTTGTTTGAATTAGGAAAAGGTGGCTAATCTTTACTCTTTTTTTACAGTGCAACAAATGGGGCACTATTTGTTTCATCAGGTGTATTTGGCTTTAAGAGCTCCGCCCTCTTCCCCACCTGAATGACATCACTTCCTGTCACAAAGTACAGCAGGCAGGTGGAAGAAGTCCTTTAAAAAAACCTTTGTGTAGTGTATTGAGCAGAAAGGCGTTCAGAGACCAGAGCGTGTGGACTCAAGTCGTCCCAGTAAGATCAAACACTCACACAGTCTGCAGATAAATCCTCATTCTAATCCATAAACTGTATATTTAGGGATTTAACTCATGAATAACTTCTCTACATGTTCTCATGTAGTTTCTTTTAAGTGTATCACTGTTAAATGCTGTCATGTATGTTATGGGCTGAGTAAGTGTGATGGTCTACTGATTGTCTGATGGGGAAGATGGAGCAGGCACAGTGTGGTTGATTTGGCAGTTATATAATCTATAATAAATCTACACAGCTGATTCAAATTATCAGCTTGTTATGAACAGAAGCTGCTTGATAACAAGCTGATCGTTTGAATCAGCTGAGCAGGGATCGATAGTAAACATGCAGGACAAGGAGTCCTGCAGGAGAGGTTTGGGAGACACTGGTCTATAAACTAAAAGTTAGATAAGTTCCTTAATCATCAAGTATCCAACAAGCACAACACGTTTTATCGTCAGTCTCCAGAAACATTATTGTTTGTTCCCTCAGCTTTGGCCCTGCGTGTGTGCTTCATATGAAACATAATATAGTTCCTCCCCTGGTTACAGTCCAGACTATAAGTGTGAAGATTTGATAGGAAATAAAGCGTGAGTGGGTCAATAAAGAGGCTTTGAATTCCTGTTTACCTCGGTGTTCGTGTACTAATGCACAAAGAGAAGAAGTATTTAAAAGATGGAAAACTGTGAATGTGGTTTGGTTGCTGCAGAGCTGAGATTCCACACTGACACGAGGAGTCACTAAAGTGACGGACGAGGACATCTGGGGTGATATTGTGTTTGCAGCCCCCTCTCCATCCTCATATTACCCACAAACCCCCTCTCCCAGTGTCACAAACCCGACCGCAGCCCCAGTTAGAAACACCAGCAGTGATGTGACGGATTACATCACTTTTCCAGACCGCTGCCGGGACGTTTCTCTCAAACTGCAGGGCAAAGATGGGCTTTATGTACCGTCGCCACGGCAACCAGGGGATTATTTCAGTTAAAAGGGAAAAAATCTGACAAGTTTTTGACTCTGAGGAGAAAAGTGACGGTTTATTCACCACAGAGGAGGGCGGGGGGTTGAAAGAAAATAAGAGCAGGAAATCTCGTCAGAATAAAAGCATGATGCTCTGCTGTAATTTCACCCTGTTATGTAACACAGGAACGGTTCCACTGGGAACCTGAACGTTCCATTAATGAGGAATGGGACAAGTGGGCAGTGATGTAATGCCCAGTTTAATATATATATATATATCATATCAGATTTAGTCAACCCTCCGTCATCAGCTGCACATTGTTTTCTTTGATTTGAATAATGTTTCGGGAAAAGAATATGAGGGAAAAAAAGTGCTTTGAATAAAAAAACATAATTTATTGGAGCAGAAATTTGTTTTTTTCTCTTTTACTTCAGTAAAAGTATTAAAACTACAGTGTAGAAATACTTTGTAAAAGTCCTGGATTCAAGTAAAAGTACAAAAGTATCAGCATCAAAATAACCTTAAAGTACCAAAAGTAAAAGTGCTCCTGGCGCAGAATAATAAATCTGATGTTAATGATCAGCTGGTGAAGGTGAAGCTCATTTAATGACTTTATATCCAGCTGCTAATTTCATCTATAATAATACATCATTGATTATTGACTAGATTTAGTTTTACATTCAACCACGAGCTGAAAGTCACTGATAATCCTCTGGAGTTCATCACACCAACACATCGTCACGCTGCTTTTTATTTTTCTCTTTCAGGCCTCAAAGGCAGCAGATCTGAGAGCTGTTTTACAGAACAGGTACAGCTGAAACTCTTCCTGTCTCACCTGTCGGGATAATCTGTCCAGAGCGATCAGGTTTGGCTCTAAAATCCAACAAGAGGTCTGGAATTTGTGGTGATAAAACTGCTAAATATCCCGGCTGCTGGTGCTTGATTTGTGTTCATTTCAGTTTTATTGTGATGAATCCTGAACTGTGAGGGAGGACAAGCGTCTGTGGAGGTTCACTGAGTTATAAAACCACGACAGAGTGTGAAAAACGAGCGTCATTAACAGCGGCGAGCTTCCGAGTGGAAAGAAAACATCCTGCTGAGGAGCTCACATGGTGTTAAAGGTGTAGTTCCGAATGTAACATACAAACATTTGCACTCTGAAACCTTCAGTGTGAAGCACTAGAAGTCTTTTCCACCAAAGTAATTTTCCACTTTCCTTTCGTCTGGTTGCATTTTGAAATTTTTTCTTGAAACGTTCAGCAACTGAAATGTCCAAGTTATTGGCGATTTCACGACTTTCAAAGACGAGTAGACTTACAAACATTTCTTAATGGATGCACACGTCCCTTCATATCACATCTGCGTTGAAATTGATCCTTTTGTTGCAATAGATCATAAGAGCTCAAATTAATCCAAACTGTCAGAGCCAAGTTTAAAGTTTCTCAGTGGAAATATCTTCATATGAACAGAGATAATAAGAAGAAGCCTTCAGTAAGAAGGCAAACAGGAAGCACTTCATGAATCAAACTCTGAAACCTGATCCTGGTCTTTGAGGCTCTGAGGAGAGCAGGATGAAGTCCACATGAGGCCCAGGGCTCGCTGGGAAACCTGAAGCTGGCGGTTAAAAACTAAAAACCTGTGGCAGTGGGCGACAAGCGATGGCAGGAAGGCACCTGGAAACACTTCACCTGCTCCACTGCTCCTGGAACAGCTCGTTCTGAGGCCTAACAGGGGGATTCTGGGTAATTCTCTGAGGTCATTTCTTGCAAAGTCTAGCTCACAGTCAGAGACTCTAAATTTTGGTTTTGACGAACATTCCTGCAGAGAAAAACTTGGATGGATTCTTGTCCTTCAAACCCAATAATTTGATGACATAAAAACACAGATTAAAGGAGCAGTCTGTAGGATTTAGGGGGATTTATTGGCAGAAATGCAATATAGGTATGTTTTCATTAGTGTAGAATGACCTGAAACCAAGAATCCTTGTGTTGTCGGCTCTGGACAGGACCACAGGTTCTCCTACCCGCTTGGAAAGGGAGGGCTGAGCAGAGAGGTTCAGATTCAGCTGCCCCTAGATGCCACTAAATTCTACACACTGGTCCTTTAACACATGTTTTCACTCCTCAAAGACCTAATTTCTGACAGGAAAAAAAAGTGAAAAGTTAGTAGTGATTCAAATAATCATAGTATATACATATTTTCTATTTTGTAATATCCTCGATCACAAGGTGATGTATTGTTTTGTCCGACCAACAGTCCAAAACCCCAAAATGTTTAATTTACTGTCATGTTAGCAAACCAGCAAGTTCTCACACTTGTTGTTTTGATCAGCTAATAAAGCTCTGGTCAAGATTAAGATGATAAATCATAATTTTAATTAGGAATGGTTAAATTGGTTAAAATACTCAGTTGAAGTCCTGGTTGTTGCCCTCCTGCACCTGCCCACGGATCAACCTGCCGTCCCGACTCACCTCTGTGCATCGTTTATCTGTTCAACACTGTTTTTCCACCGCTTTCCATCCAAATGTCCTGTTTCTCTCCTACATGCAGGACGTTGTTGGTCTGTGAAGGTTTAGTTGTTAATAGCTTTCGCAGTGATTCTGTGTTCGACCTGCAGCAACAGCTCGGCCCTGAGCGTCGCTCCGTGTCTACATGTTGGGATGAATGTTTCACAGGACGTTTGTCCTTGTTTCAGGTCTGAGAGGAAATCTGAGTTTTCAAACTAATGTTATTTCCAAAAAAATAGGGACTCCTTCAGTAACGTTTTGGATTAATCTGCCTCATTCCTGATCTGTTTGTACTAAAACTGATCTGAGACAATCAACAGGCTGCTTTTCTGCTCAATCTGGCAACTGTTTATTTGATTGGGTGGGTAAAACGTGTTTTGACTTGTTGAAATCAGATGACCCTGTGGACTTGAATCTGATGACTTTACTTAAGTCTTGTCTGTCCTGACTCTGGACTTGGCCTGAGACTTTCTAAATATATTTACTTTGAATCAATGAATAGGTGAATTGACTTCTAGATTTTTCTGTTTGTAATGGACGAAAAGGATCATGGTCCTCCTGGTCTCCTCCAGAGTTTCTGATCTGGACTCCAAATGTTTCCCTCTTTGTTGTTTTCTTCCCTTGAGTCTCCCTGACAGATGAGTTATGATGCAGAGGAACTCCCGCTCCCTCCTCTGAACTCATCTGGCCAGGGATTCCCTTGTTTTAGGAAAATCAGTCTTGGCGGGACTGAGCAGGGAGGACGTGGGAGGACGAGGGAGGACGTGGGAGGACAGGGGAGGAAGGGGGAGGACGTGGGAGGACGTGGGAGGACTTGAGAGGACAGGGGAGGACGTGGGAGGACGAGGGAGAAGAGGGGAGGAAGGGGGAGGACGTGGGAGGACTTGAGAGGACAGGGGAGGACGTGGGAGGACGAGGGAGGACGTGGGAGGACGAGGGAGGAGAGGGGAGGGTGAGGGAAACCCCGGACACTGCCGAGGCGAGAAGCTCAGAGATTGATAACCTCCGCTGCTGGCGATGAGTTCCTCTTAATCGGTTTCACAGGAGTTTGGTGGTCGAGGGGCCGACATGTTCAGTTTGAGCATCTTTTCTGGTCGAGATCGTGACTGTTAGAGGACGACAGCTTTAAAACTGACCTCAGATCACCTTGTTGCTCATGTTTTCCTCCTCTTTTTCTTCACACTGCAGCTGACAAGAAGCCACACTTGGATTTCGTCCCGTCACACATGGATCAGATAAATCCTGAGATCAGCCTTTCAGATGGCTGTATAATCCCTTTTATGAACTTTCTCTTGTTTTCCAAGTTGTAACTCAAGACTCAGAATAGATTATCTCCTGTCAGCTCGTAGAAGATTCAGAGATGAATTTTGCAGCTTTAAGTGCATCATTTACACTTTTCTCCTACTGAAGCTGTTACTGAAGTGTTGGATGTAAACTCAGTGTTTAAAGAACCAAATGAGCGCTGGGCGTTTTGGTTCCAGTCTTCATTATTCTTCTCTTTGATTGGTTTCATGTCTCAGTACAGAACGTGAGGAAGGTTGTGATGATGACTCAGAGAAATCTGCAGACACATTTTTCTTTCTTGAACCAAAAAAAGGACCAAAAGTTTGTGAAATGCTTTCCAAAAACTTGATTCTGTCAAGAAAAGGACACAAACTTTTCCTGCTCGGACATTAAATTAAAAATTTTGAGTCTTTTCCAAATAAACGTCTGGCAGCTGGGGGGTCAAAGGTCAAACTCTTTGACATGTTTTTGGGAACCGTCCAACAGGAGTGACCTGAAGCGTGTCGTTTAGACTTTAAACTGTACATGTTCGTGTACATTTTGAAGGATTTTTATGACTCTCTGTCTTTCGGGAGCCGTTAAAACCAACCATGAGTTTAATCTAAAAGCACACAGACATCTGAGAGAAAATAAACACTCGCGTTTCGTCCTGTCGTCCGTCTTCGTGGTTTGACCCGACAGCAGCGTGGACCCGTATATTTATCCAGATACTCAAATCGATCAGGACACCGAGATCCTCCTGCAGGAATGTCCAGTCGCTGCTAAAAGGCTGAAAATGTGAACCAGAGGAAGACGGAGGGAAGCTGAGACTCATCAGCTCGTCAACACACACAAGGAAGGATTTGTGAGTGTGTGTGGACGCAGAAGAAGAAGACGAAGAAGAAGACAAAGTGTCACAGGTGGCTGCAGAATCCAAAAGAAGTGAAAAGATGATGCTTGTTTTACAGGAATCACACCTGTGTACAGTCAGTGCCGGACCAGGTTCCAGTCACCTGTCTGCACCTGACGGACTCTGAAGGGCCCCAAACTTTAAACTGAAATGAAATTTAGAATGAGATGTTAAAGGTGTCTCCTAATCTGAAGTATAGACTGGAAACATGAATCAGATCCACAGAAGAAGAAGAAGAATCTCTCCTGGACGAGTTGTTGGAGGGAAACCAGATCCAGATCCAAATCCACCTCCCGGCACGTGGACCCAGGAGGAAGTCCATGTGTAGAAAGAGCCTGAGAAGACGTGTGTCCTCGAACGGCAGAGCTGGTATCCATCAAAACCGGTTACATAATCCAGGAAAGACCGGGTGAGTCCTGGTTCAGGTCCAGTTGTCCTTGAATCCAGAGGGGACGGCAGAGTCCTTATCACGACTTTCTTCTTCTGTGGTGTTTCCTCCATCATTAAACTTGACCTCCTGGACACAGGAAGTCCTCCGACCAATCACAGCTCACATATCGCTCATTCCTATGCACCTACAAAATAAAAGTCCAACTGCATTTATGTAACAGACACACGAAGCTTTATAAACAAACAGGAAACACTTCAAATTAAAACACGACGTGTGTGTTGTGTATTTCTGTGTGTGTGTGTGTGCGTGTTGTGTGTATTTCTGTGTGTGTGTGTGTGCGTGTTGTGTGTATTTCTGTGTGTGTGTGTGTTCCTCTCGGTTCACCATCTGCTCTCATGGAGATTTTCCTCTGAGTTTCAAACAAAAGCCTGAACCTGAACCGAACCGTCTCTTCCAGAAGACATCACTTAATCAGCGCTGGCCCCCAGAAGTCCACCAGGGGCCGTCCAAACCGGCCCCGCCGGGTCCAGGAACCTGATCGCTTAAACAGACCCAACCAGGGCCAGAGAAACCCTGATTGTTCAAGCAGAGACTCGATGTGTGTGTGTGTGTGTGTGTGTGAGTGTGTGTGAGTGTGTGTGTGTGTATGTGTGAGTGTGCGTGTGTGTGAGCGTGTGTGCGTGTATGTGTGAGTGTATGTGTGAGTGTGTATGTGTGAGTGTGTGTGTGTGTGTGTGTGAGTGTGTGTGTGTGTGTGAGTGTATGTGTGAGTGTGTGTGTGTGTGTGCGTGTATGTGTGAGTGTATGTGTGAGTGTGTATGTGTGAGTGTGTGTGTGTGTGTGTGTGTGTGTATGTGTGTGTGTGTGTGTGTGTGTGTGTGTGTGTGAGTGTATGTGTGAGTGTGTGTGTGTGTGTGTGTTAGTGTGTGTGAGTGTGTTTGTGTGTGTGTGTTAGTGTGTGTGTGTGTGAGTGTGTGTGTGTGTTAGTGTGTGTGTGTGTGAGTGTATGTGTGAGTGTGTGTGTGTGTGGCGGCTCATAAAGCTTCAGATGTGACGACATGAGAGCAGCAAACATCTCCGAGTCGACCTGCAGCCAGCAGCCGGTTCTTTATGGCTCCAAGAATTAGTTCAAAAAGCTCTTTTAAAATATAATTGGCCGTCCCGAGGGGCCGGCCGGGGCCTCACGTGAGCTCGCTGTATGTTTTAATAGACAGTTAAAGAGCTGCAGCAGGTCCAGGTCTGATCTGGTTCTCATTTAGATGAGAAAACCCCCCTGAGAGCAGAGCAGTTATGTAACAGTCAGGCAGCCAATCAGAGGCCTGGAGAGGAGACGACGATAGCTCAGGAATGTAACAAAGTACTCGAGTTCACGCTCGAGGTACTTGTACACCACTTTGTACTTCTTCCACCGCGTCTCAGAGTAAATATTGTCCTTCTACTACACTAAAAACAAAACGTATATACTTTAACTTTCTAAAACCTGAAGTTTATTTCTAAATGAAAGTCCAACAGTTTGTCCAGCTGACAGCATCAGTCATTAATCAGTGAGTGGACTGACAGAACATGAAGCTGAACTCTTGTGATGATGGTTGGACTCATTTTTCCTGAAAAATCATTTCCTGGCTGCAGCTTCTCAGATGTGAAGATTTGCTGCTTTTCCTTTGAATGATTTGAATCATGTGAATGTGTTTTAATAATGTTGAGCTTTGGACTGTTGGTTGGACACAACAAGCATTGTGAAGGTGTCACTTTGGGCTCTGGCTCATCGTGACGCCATTTCTCACTATTTTCATTATTGTTACAAAGCAAACGATCAATGGATCAATGGAGAAAATAATCAGCAGATGGATCCAGAATGAAAATAATCATCAGCTGCAGTCCGATACAAAACAGTTCAAAATGAGCTCCAACAGTAAAATCCTGCTTTTCCATGAATGATGAGGAAGATCATTCATGGGGAACATGGGGAACATGTTTAAACTGAAGCCACGTTTCTCTCAGCAAACAGCCACTCGCTCTCCTGTCCTCGTGTGTCTGTCGAACGCCCACACAGGTCAGAAATACATGAACACACCAACAGCAGCCAAACGTTTGCAGTAAGATTTGATTTGAAAACACTCCGACCTGTTAACTCGTGATCGTACACGAACAAACTTAAATGTATATGTGGAGGATCAGCAGCTTTGTGTTGCAGCTGTAGAGGATCTTTGTCCTCAAACCAACAGTTTGCTGCAGGTGACGCTGACAGAACATTTCCACACTTTAATGAAGACGAACTGTGTTCACCAGAGTGGAGAACAGGACGCCTGAAACCAGGGACCTGAACTCAGCTGTCAGGACTCTGTGAGTGGGAACCGTGGGCTTCATTCACAGCAGATACCCTCAGGGCCCCACAGAGACCCTCAGAGACCTTCAGGGCCCCACAGAGACCCTCAGAGACCTGCAGGGGCCTGCAGACACCCTCAGGGACCCTCAGAGACCCTCAGGGATGTGGAGGGAGAGTTTCACAACATGTCCTAACGGCGTTTGGGGCTCTCAGATGTTGGTTTCAGTGTGTTTAAATGTGGAGGGAAGTAAGGGGGAAACTGTTAGCTTAGCTTAGC
This sequence comes from Lateolabrax maculatus, assembly GCA_031216445.1. Taxonomy (NCBI): domain Eukaryota; kingdom Metazoa; phylum Chordata; class Actinopteri; order Acropomatiformes; family Lateolabracidae; genus Lateolabrax; species Lateolabrax maculatus. The sequence continues at coordinate 301,938 of CM062215.1, read as the reverse complement.
ACAAAGACTGGAAGCAGGGGGAAACTGTTAGCTTAGCTTAGCACAAAGACTGGAACCAGAGGGAAACTAAGTGTTTAAACTCCATGTAAGCAGGTCCTAGTCCTTTAATTCATTCATTCATTCAGTCATTCAGTCTCTCCCAGACTACCTCAGCCATCTTTTTCCGACTCTAAAAATCCCATAAAGTACAGACTGTGCAGTGTAATCGGAGTGTATGTGCAGCCAGGCGACTGTAACGTGGCTCCACGCTCGGAGGATCTACCCCCTGATGAGTGAAAATTGATTTTGAGGTGAACTGTTCCTTTAGGAAAACAGTTGAAATGAAGATGGATGCTGTTTAACATCCTTGAATCAGATTTACTGCCTGCAGCCGACACAAGATGGATGTTCCTCCAAACACTTTCCATCTTCTGGTCTTGACTGAGATCAGCAGAGGTGTTCGAGCCGACAGCTTCGTCGCTGCGACGGATCAACTCGTCGTTTCCTCCCGGAGGCGAGAATGGCCTCCTAATCGTCACCTCAAGAGGTTAATGAAGCAGAAAGTCTGCTGTTGACTGACAGAAACCAGAGAGGAAAGACAGGATCTCTTCCAGCAGGGCTCCTCTTCAGCTCCATCGTCACCTCTGCCTGGAAAACAACTCTTGGAAACCGTGAAGGATTTTTCATTTGCATTTTCTTCTCTCGTGTCGTCACACGTGCAGATCTGATGACTTCAGTCGACCTCTTTCTTCATATACATTCTGTTTGTGACCTGCTGCCTTTTTAAAGGACGATTCCAGGTAGTTTTGAGCCTCTTTTTCTGAAATGTTTTTATCACTTTTTATGTTCATCCGGCAAATCGCAGCTCAAAGAAAAACCTTCACCAATGAAAACACACTCTATCAATAAAAACACGCTACACAATTAAATATAAAAAGATTCATAAAATTTGCTATTCTTATAGGCATCCTACCACAGCAAGCTCCACCAATCACAGCACAGGACAGCCTGCATGTGGCCTGAAATGCAAAATGCAGAAAAACAAGTTTTTGTCCAAATTTGAGAAAACGGCTTCAGTTTTTCCAACAATCCAAACGTCCCCGATGAGGCCACAAAGGAAACACTGAACGTGAACTAAATCAAAAGCTTTTCACCTCCTCATGCTGGAAAATGAAGTCCTGAAAACCTCCCGCTGAGTCTGGATCTTGGTTCTGTCAGGGCTCAGGGCTCGCCGACATTTCTTTAACCTCCGTTTGGAGGTAAAGACACACCGTGACGATGACGGATTTCAGGGTAATCGCTCCAGATATTTCAGACCTCCTGCTGTTTGATTCCTGGGATTTATGGATGCAGAGATCCTGGCTGAGTCAAAGACTGGAATCCACATCGAGAGGAAGCTGTGATCCAGCGCCTCATACTTTGCTTTATCGTGTAGAACAGACACTGGAGACGTTTACTCCAGGAATTCTTTTATCCAGCGACAAAACCAACTTTCATCTGTAATGTCTTCAGAGGACAAAATGACAGTAAGACCACCAGCAGACTTTGTCAGTCTACAACTAGACTTGGACTTGAATCCGACTTAAGTCACAAATTGTGGACTTTAGACTCGACCCCCTGAAGACGAGACGTACTCGAGACTATAGAAACACGCTCTACCGCTCTCCAGACACTCACAACACGCCTGGAGCCCAACATCAGAGGTTATTTAGTGGCATTTAATGCAGATCAGGTGACCTGCAGCTCATTTACATCTTTAGTCTCTGAGGTGGAGAAACAGTGGAGACGCTGTTGTTTGTTCCCCCCGACAGGCTCAGTAAATATCCCCTGTAGTCGAGTAAACAGTTGACAGTTTGCAGGTATAAGTCCGATATTTAACCTTTAATGCGCCCTGGACACCCAGACTGAGACTACAGATCCGGGTCCTGTTGATTTGGGAGATGTGTGTTTTTGTTGTCTGTCTTTATTTTCATGGACACTTCCTCCTTTCATCACTCTGCTCGCCACATGTTTCCAATCTGCTGCTCTCATCACCGTCATTAAAGAGAAAATTAGATTACAGCTCAGAGCTTTCTGCAGCCGGGGAGGCCTTCAACAACCAGGGCCCGCATCCAAACCGCCACCGCACTCACCGAGCCGGGATCGGCCTGGAAAACGCCGCCGCTGATTGGTCCTGGCAGGTCTGAGCCACAGAGCTGATTGGCTGAGGGTTCAGAGTCAGGTTAGACGCCCAGGAACATGTATGAAGATTCCCACATACCAACAAACACACACGTCGTTAATCAGTGGAACCAGTAAACTGGAAACAAGACCTCAAGCAGCCAAAGAGGAAATGTTGCAACACATTGCTGAGGAGATCCTTCTTGAAAACTCATCAATGTTCCTCAGCGTTTCATCTGTTGTTGGTTTTATCTGAGCGTGGAATATTTAGCAGCTAGAGGGAACACTGGACACCATCCCTTAGTTATGCTGCTATAGGCTTAGACTGCCGGGGGATTTCCCATGATGCACTGAGCTTCTCTCTCCTCCTCTCCCTCTCTATCCATATGCATTCCTATCCCACTAATACATGTTACTAACTCCACTTCTTCCTGGTAGTTTTTGTGCTTTCTGTACTTTTTGCTTTCTCTCTTCCTGCAGGTGTTTGTGCCTCTGGAGCTGTAGAGTCTGGATCTGTGACTGCAGGCCGTCTACTGCCCCCATGTTCCTGCTCCACACTCACTGCTGCACTGATTATTATTAGTCTGATTATTATGTTGTCTGTCCTCCACCTCTCTCTCCCCTCTCCCCCTTTCAACCCAACTTGGTCGATGCAGATGTCCTCCACCCAGAGCCTGGTTCTGCTCCAGGTTTCTACCTGTTAAAGGGAGTTTTTCCTTCCACTGTCACCAAGTGCTGCTCATGGTGGAACTGTTGGGTCTGTAATAATATTTAAAGAGTCGGTCTGGACCTGCTCTGTGCTGAAAGTGTCCTGAGAGAAAGGATGCCCAATAGAAAGGCTCTGAATAAATATATTTACCTACATTTTGTAACCTAGGCTATTAGTAACTTCAAACTTTGTGGGTTTTAATACAATTTACTACATATTTTATGGTTTTATAACCATTTTATTATCTTAATTATTAAACTTTTATCAAATGTTCAGACAAGACAGAACCAGTACAGACAGTCGCTTCAGTGTTCTGGACACGGGGTCAGGGCGGTGACTTTACCTGCCCAAATTATTCTTAAATTAGTCCGAATAATCATGAGCTGCCAAAGCTGATCTGTTTTTATGCACAAACTGAAAATGTGAATAAAAACACGAGGATGGAAACGTCCACATGACGTGAGTCAGATACAGACTTAAGAAAACACAAACTGCTGTGCATGCTGGGAAACACCCCAGTCCCTGAGCCCCAGGAGAAGAAGAAGAAAGTAGGTAAACTAACCACAGAACAGTCAGAAAATCTGCTGTTTAATGGTCAACATGTTTGCAGAAAACAACATGTTGAGTTCATTCGTTCGTCATGTTGGATTTAAAGTTCACTTTCTCTCAGATTAACTGCAGAGTAGATCTGAAAACTCTGAACACTGACATGTTCTCATCTATTTTCTGTGTGGGTGAAGTTTCTTCATGAAAACTGCCTCAGGACTCAGTGGAGGAAAATCCCACACAGTCACCAGCACTTTAACTCCACATCTGCTTCCAGTCAGAGCAGCTCCAGATCCTTCACATTGTTTCTACAGAGGAGGTTTTAATCTGCTCCAGAGTCCACATACTGACTCCACCCGCCCCGCCTCTACTCCCCCGCAGGGAAACAAACCACCCTGCAGCAGAGGGGGGTTATGTAGCAATCTGCTTTCATTTACATGTTAAATAATGAGACTTTCTCCTGTCGGGTAAACACAACTGAACATTTCCACTGGAAGAAAAAACCCTGTTTGGATGTTACCTCATGAAAACTGCACAGTACATATCGATCTTAATACACCACGGGTGTAGTGAGCAAGTCAGAGAAGTCCAACAGAGTCATGGTAGTGTTTCTGCAGGTTTAAAAGAATGTCATTTAATACCTGTTTCCTCCACCTGCACTCACCTGAGCCTCAGTTCCCCGGTTGTTAGGAGTCCTTCAGCTCTTCTGTGTTTATTGGAGCTTCATAGAAAGTGTCATGACTCACTTTAACAGATGTGATGAAGTTACATAAGAACAATAAAGAGCTTTATATTGTCTTTTATAATGTAAACTATGTGAGGTGCGATGCTGCGTTCAGTGTCAGGGCAGCTACAACAAACACAAGTGCATACAGTGCAGAATACAAACCTGCACTGCAGTCCGTTGGGACGGGTCCTGAGACGGTCCTGACCACGTCGTTACGTTACGTCTGTAGTCTGGGGACGATTCTTAGATGGGAGGAGAGCAGTATCCAATCAGATCCCAGGAGGAACAAAGTGGGCACCTATGGAGGTGGTTTGGCCGGTCGGATCCGTCTTCAGTGCATCTTGGATGCATTTACACCTGCGCTGCCATGAGGTCAAACCCTGTCTGATTACAATCCCATCACCCAAAACACATTTTAATGCAGGTGTGAAGGGGGTTTCGGAGGCCTTCATGGTCCTGTATTCTGGATGTGGTCTAACACATCTCAGCTGCAGGTTCAGATGGAAACACCTGAACCCTGAGACCTTCAAACACAAAGTGTTTCATTTCCAGCAGCCGACCGACGTGTTTCTGAGGCCCACCGACAGGAAGTGGAGATTTAAAGGAGACTGTTAAAGGAGAACCTTTTCTAAAACCTGCTGCAGTATTTCCTTCCTTCACACCTACTTCCAGAACCAACTACAGGGTTGGTTTTTGCAGCAGAGTGAGACTTCTCCAGTCAGTGAAGGCTTTCCTGAGTCTTTCCAGTTTTCTGGTCAAACTGTCGGCACGAGGCGTCCATGTGATGTCACGTGGGGCGGCGGATTACAGGCATGTGTGGCAAGAGAAACGGCGACATATTCCACCTCCACAAGACGTCTGTTCAGTGTCAGAGCTGCTGCTGCCTTCACTGAACGTCGCAGAGTCAGGAGAAACCAGATTCAGTTGTTTAATAATGAAGTGATAATCTTCTGAAAGCCCAACTGAGCAGTAAATTAGAATCAACAAATTCTAAAAGGAGCGAGTTTTAAAATCAAATCACTGTGTATCATAGAATAATTTGTAGTATGTTGTTGTGCAGAAACTGTTGAGCTGCTGGCTCATGGTGGATCTCCTGCAGCTGGTTCTGAGAATCCACAACAAACAGACGCTGCTAGCCAAACGGTGAGTCAGCGGGAAACCCTCAGAGTCTTCAGAGGGAGGTCAAAGTCTCCCACACTGGTGACTCATGACGGGAGAAACCCAGGAAACACCGACTCAGACCTCTTCCTATGGACATGAAGCCCCCTTCTTTCTTCTCTAACCTTTCTCTCTCTCTCTCTCTCTCTCTCTCTCTCTCTCTCTCTCTCTCTCTCTCCGTCAGCAGCACTGGGATGTGGTCGAGCTGTTGCCGTGGTAGCGCTCTCTGTTTTGGTGATGCTGTGGGATGATGTGTGTGATTTGTGACGGGGGATTCTCCCTCTGCTGTCACCTGAGTCAACGCAACGAAACGCGGTTTCAGTCAGATGACCATCTGTAGAGGACATCACGCTACTACAAACACGCAGCTGGAGCGTCAATAATCCACAGTCAGTAATCTGCACCTTTATCCTGCTTAGCTTCAAGTCAAAGGTTCAAGTGTCTCCTCTGGGTTTGTTGGACAGGAGCTGGTGTGAGTCAGTCGGTCCACTCGGTCAGGAAACACAACACAAACAGCCAGAAGAGAAGATGTCAAACACTATTGTTGCTGCCTGCATCTTTGAAATGATCCGAACAGCTGCTACGGCAACTGAGAAGAGCCAACCTGGTCACATCTGTGCCAAACTTTTACATAAGTCTAAAATATAAAACTGCACAGTCTTGTCACCCCATCCACCTCCAACTTCAACCATGAGTGACGGCCTCCCATTCACGAGTCTTTAACCTGTTCCACTGTGCTACTGCTGTGCTGGGACAGCTCGTTCAGCTTCCTGTTCCGTGACTCTGGTCAGACTTGGACGAAATGGACGTGACGCGACACCAAAACTGGTCTTAAAAATTAGAAGAGGTCGGCAAAGCGTTACGATGCCTGAGCAACCGTCCCAAACGCCCTAGCAACCATCCACTGAACCCCTAGCAACCATGCAGGATGCCATAGCAACCACCAGAAAATGCACCAGCTGCAACTTAGCAAACAGCGAGATACTGCACAGGAACAACCTCGCAGCCGATTGGTTCCTCAGATATTAGCTACACATCAGAGCAATCAATAAGTGATGTCTCAACAGGAAACAACAAAGTTTGACCTTTCAAAATAGAAGCTGATGTGTGAGAAATGGCTGAACTCCTGATGGTTCAGTCATTTTCCCAGAGCGACTTTGAACAAGTAAAGAATAATTGATCAGCACTGATCTGATCCTGGATCAGCTGTAACAGCTTTCCATGGAAATCAGATGTTTCCTCCACATGTTGGATCTTTTCTGGTCTTTTACTCTGGAAGTCAGTCAGCTGGAATCGTCTTATTTTCCACACTTTAAATCTTTTTAATTCTGAATGACATTGTTCAGGATCACTTGTTATATAAAGTGGTGACGTTTCAGTCATTAAAGGCTTTAAAGCGCCTCGTCAGCCTTCCTCTCATGTCTGTTTCCATGTTTAGAATAACATGGTGGACAGGAAGTGAGACGTGTTTCAGGCTTTCCACCTTTTGTCTTTATAATAACCGACTGCAACACAAATGTTGGAAGTTCTGACTTTCATTCAGAAATAATGCAATCATTTTCTTAAATATTTAATATAGAAAAATATTAGAAGTTATTTAGTCAGTTGCAGCTTTAAACATGGAGGAGAAGACAAGAAGCTGTAATAAGAGTTTGTCTGTAAACGCTGCATGTTGAGAGCAGGTCTCAGTCTGGAGCTTGGACGCCCTCTAGTGGCTCTTTTACAAAGGCTTTCAGAAGTGATGCTGATCGAGAAGACTGGATGAGTGTGTGCTTCACTTCGAACACCAGCTAAAGAACCAGTTTAGATGATTAAAATAATAGTTTTAGACCAACCACAAGCATGAAAACACCAGTTTAGACCATTAACAGACACATTGTGACCATCAATCACCAGTTTAGACCATTAACAGTTAGTTTGAGATGATCCATGACCATTTAACACAGTTTACACTTCAGATTACCATTTAATAATAAAAATAGTTATTTTCTGTTATTTAAAGAAAGAAACTTAAGAAATATGAGAGTTTACAGATGTATTTTGATTTGTTATTAATATAAAAATAACTTCATAACACTTTGGAAATATTATTTTATAAAGACGTCCTGCATTCAAACAGGTGCTTCAGTAAAATACAGAAATATTTCGGGTGAGAAGTCAGAAAAGAAAAATCTAAATCATGCAGAATGCCCCCTTTTACAGTGTTGTTATTGTCCGATCATTATATTAAATAAGATTATTATTTATTTATTTGAATAAATGTAGTGCAGTCAAATGTTTGTTTGAGTAAATGTACTTTTAAAAGTAAACGAAAACCTGCAGAAAGCTGCCAACAGATATAAGAATTCTTCACAAAAAGATAATTACTGTAATGAATCATCATAAAAATAAATCTTCGCCTCAGATTAAATATAAAAATGTTTGTTCTGCCGCCTCCTGGTGGAAAAACATTGTTACTGCTTTTCACTAGTTTGTAATGAGACTCATTTTAAATCATTTGAGTGGAGAGCTGCTGATTAAAACTACAAACAAACACAATATTTGACCTACAAATTCTATTTAAATCAGATTTTCAACCACAATGTTGCATATTTTCCATTTTAGTTTCACTTCATTTCTAATTAATTCATCTGTTTTTTATTCTCTCTTTATCTTCAAAGCAGTCTAAACTTCCCAGTATCGTCTTCTGGCTTCTCCTAGTGGGGTTTCAGTGCATGCTGGGAAATGTAGTTCCTCCAGTGGCCTGCTCTGGGGTTTCCACCCAGGAAAATCACAGCAGCTCCTGTCTGCAGTGTCCCTGTAGTCAAGTGTGTCCATCACAGATTGAACCAGCAGACAGCAGCTCCTGTCTGTAGTGTTCCCGTGGACGAACAGACAACCATCACTGATCCCTGTGAGACTGAAGGAAACTTAGAAACAGGAAGATTCTTTGATCTCTGGTTTCTGAGCTGATTTCTGGAGCTTTATTCTGGAGGTACATCAGAGATAAACACTGAATCTGTGTTTAAAAGTCAGTAAGCTTTCGATCTGACAAGGTTCTTCGTCAGGTGTCACTTTATCAGATTCTTTCCTACATTAATAAACTCTGTGCAGCAAATATTTTCTGTAGTCTTTATTTTGCAGGTTAGAGTTGCTACATGGTGGAAGACTTGTGCTGCTCTTTCAGGTCTCTGTAGGACTCGGAGCTGGTCATCCTCCCCCAGTTCTTCCACAGAATGTACGTGGTGTTGAGGTGGAAGCTGACAGACGAGGCGTACTCAACAGACCGGGATACAGCGGCTCTGAAGGCCGGCCTTCTGGCTGTGAACAGGATGAATATCTGAAGCCCCTGAGAGCAGGAAGACAACGGTAAGCGTCTTCAGTTAAACACATAATGTCTGAACACGTGCCTCACGTGTACTTTAAACACCAGTTAAACCAGTAATTATGGTCAGAGAGCTGCTCCTACTGATGGCTGGCAAACTGTCAGAAACTGGTCAAAGACAGATGAGTTTACACCATTCAGACAGTTTAAACAAGTAAATAACCAGTTTAGACGTTTTAAAGACTAGTTTTAGTCTTTAAACAACCAGAAAAAAGACCCCTTTAGTCCTCTTAGTTTAGTAAAACGACCAGTTTAGACCACTGGCAGACCATTTGAGACAGCCAAGAACAAGTTTAGATTATTAAAAGAATAATTGCAGTATACCCATGACCAATAAACCACCAGTTCAGACCTTTGATTACCATTTAATAATATAAATACAGTTCTGTTAGTAAAAGACCAGTTTAGAGCACTACAAGTTAGAGGTGCTGGTGCTGATTTTGTTTCCTTACATTCATGAAAGATGACAAACAGCCATCAGTTTTTATATTTTACTGACATGAAGTTTAACATCTACATCAAATAGTTTGTTGCATATACCTGGGTAGTGTTTGGTTTTTTGTGTGTGTGTGTGTGTGTGTGTCTGTGTGTGTTTTTTTTGATGGGAGAAAATCGTCAAACTCAATTTAAAAATCCATACATTTTTGGTTTTGCAAAGTTAAACATTTACTTTGAAAAACACTGTCAAAAATGAATTCTAAATTACTTAATATGTTCTTGTGATTTTTGCATTAAAACTCCCTGGTTTGTCCCATCACTTCCTTATTTGATCGTTTAGTTCATTTTCAGTCATGGACCTGCAGTGAAACTTTAGAAGGTTCAGAAGCTGGAGCCAGGCCACTTAACACTTTACAAACAAATGAATATGTCCATATAAATGTGTAAAATTAGCTGGAAGGTAGATGAAACTAACGCACCTGTGTGGTCGCACAGAGGCAGAAGACAATGCTAAAGACCAGGTGGGTGTGTCCTGTAGTGATGAGCACCAGGTATCCCAGAGTCCAGGACAGACCCAGTAACACCGCCAGAGAAAAACTGATGAGGAACTTCTTCCTCAAAGACAAACGATTGGTGCTGCGACAAAAACAGGTCAATAACAGTTATTCATTTATTTATACTGAAAAAGCAAAACGTGAATGCTGCTCGAGGATTTGGGCCTGTTAGTAAGTAAAAATATTTCAAGAAAAGAGTCGTAATATTTGTAATATTTTGAGGTAAGAGTCATAATATCAATAGATTTTAATACTCGTTTTGCTGTTAAACCAACAAATATTACTGCTTTTTACTTGAAAAATATAACTTTCTTTTTATAATATTACATAATTCTCAAAATCTTGAAATAATTTCCTAGAATCTTTCTTGATGTCTTCTTCTGTTTTATGTTAAGATGTCTGCTACAAGACGGCTCTGTTACCTCTGCAGGTTGGGGTCGGTCCTGCAGGTAGTCAGAGAGGCCAGAACCAACAGTATGATGTTGTAGATCAGGATCAGACCGACGGGAAGGAGGAAACCCAAAAACATCGGCTTCCTAAAGTTAAACTGTTTGGTCTTATCCAGAGCTGCCAGCCAGCAACTACAGGAGGAAAAACACAAAACAGGCGTTACAAGTTAGAACAGATAATAACCTAGTAGAAATAATATCAGCAATGGACCCACAATTCCTCCTGTCTGTATCCCAGAGGACTGTCGACCCTGTAGGTGGCTCCCAGTGTGATCGCCATGACAACGGCTGGGACTCCTAAGACGAAACAGGAAGTTAAAACAACAGTTAGTATGACTTTATATACAACATTTAATCAAGACACAAATTCCACCTACCAGCCCGTGTGTCGGGCCAATCACGGCCGTTTATCTGATACGGGGCAGGTTTGATACGACTGACTGAGGGGCGCTGTCGAGGCCTTTTCATAAACAACCAAGATGGCTGCCGCTGATGTGGAACATTCTGTTGAATCAGCGATCGCGTCAGTATTAAACGGACTGGACGGTATATTTTCTCTGAAAGAAGAACAACAACTGTCCCTTCACAGCTTTTGTTGATGAGAAAGAGGAGTTTGCCGTACTTCCGACAGGATGATGTTTCATAGCTCTGATTGGTTGTAGGTCTATCCAATTGCGTTCAGAGTCATTTTTCTCTGTGAGATGTTCACGCCAGGCTAACATGTTTATATTGTGATTATAAATGATAAATGGTGGGGTTAAAATTTACCACCATCAGTATTGTTATCATCATCATTTAAATCTCGTACCCCATCCCACAGCGAGGCTGAGTTTAGTCCAGTGCGGAGGAAGACTGCGGCGCACGGTCCGGACCAGCAGCACCAGCTGAGTGCCGTACACACTGTTCCACATGAAAGTGGCCAACAGAAAGAAGTGAAGCAGAGCCGCCACCGCCGTGCACGAGCCTCTGTCCGGCTCCACGCGCTCATCAGAGTCCGGGATGGTGTTGGTCTGAGCGTTGACCTCCACTGGAGCGTCGTTCTGTCTGCTGGAGTTCCCAACTCCGGAGAGGAAGGTGATGATGAAGGCCAGCAGGCTGACACAGATAAACAGCAGAGCCATCTGTGAGTTCTTGTTGGTCTGCCGCTCACGAGACTTTCCCTGAAAACTACAGAGAATGTAAAAGAATCAGATCCAGTTATGACTCGGAGAAGGAGTGCGATTTTTAACACTAATGGTAACTCACAGCTTCTGTCAAGATTTGCAGCACAATGAAGAACTTTATTTATATAAAATATAATAAAATATATAAAGTCTTACATCTCTTTAACGTGGAAGACGATCGTTACAACCAAACCCAGAATAGAAAAAGAAAGTCCAACAAAGGAAATCCAGTCCAGAGCTTCTGCATATACATATTCCTCTCTGAGTGACTGAAACAGATTCAAGTTTTCACAATACTTCCATCATGATGCACTTTTCTCTTTTTCTATTTGAGTCTTTCTTGAACAACAAGCTTCACTTCGAGCCATTTGTGTTTCCACTGCACGGTATTGCTCGACTCTACTCGCCTCTGGTACCAGGTACTTTACTCGTTTCCGTTTTCAACTGCAGATAGTTTGTCCTTAATGTAAGCGGGATTCTTAGCTGATCGTCATAGCAACAAAACTGCGTGATGTCACCTTCAAAGCGACACAAATCCTTACATCGGCTACCAAACAGAGGAACATTTCCACTCCATCAATTGACTGCTACCATGTTTTTGAATCTGTGAGATTCTAGTGACGATTCTCGCTGAAACCAAATAAAGTACCAGGTACCAGGTACTATCCACAACCAGCCAATGGAAAACCAAAAGAGAACGGTTCCAAACGAGTCCAGTCGAGTCCAGTCGAGCCACACCATGCAGTGGAAAAAGGGCAATTGATTAAATACTGAACAGTAAATATACAATTTCAAGTTTTCATATTTTTTGTACTAATAGTTCAAATCAGTTCAACATCAGCCACAGTGGTCCAGTTGTCTCCCTACAACCTAAGTTTGTTTTATCTAATAGATCAACAGAACTTAAGTCTCTTCTGAAACTTGTCAGTGCAGAGCTGTGATTTTCACCCAGAGAGCAGCGAAGTTGGTGGTGTGGTTGCAGAAACATCTCAGGAGTCCGTCTGAAGCGTTTCCTTTCGAGCAGCCGTCAGTGCTCCAGTCCCCCAGACTGTAGTTCCAGAAAACACAGGCAAAGTCGTATAAAGAAGTACCGTTGATCCTCTGAAACAGCAGCAGATGGAGGATCATATTAACAGTTTTAACCTTGTGAGAGAAGAATCAAACATCAGCACCTGTGAGGAAAACAAGGCTACAGCACGATTCATGCTTGCTGCGACTGCATGGAGCCAAGACAGTGTCATTAATGGACATGAAGTCATGTTTCATTGTTGTCCTGAACTGGCCTTGTTATGTCATTGTGTTTCTACCCCGATTCTACTTTCACAACAACAGACAATAGTCCCGAAGCTGCCATGACAGATCAGCAGTAGATTAATGAGGTTTATTGGTTCCGTAAAAGCAAACTATTAACTTCTCACACACAGTGTTCTTATTGGTAAATATTATCTGTTTATAGTGACACTGCAATTAAAAAATCAATCATTAAAATAATTAAAGCAAGACGTTCGGTAGCAGCAGAGATGTGAGGTAAAGATATTGTGTGGGTTCAGAGGGACAGGCGTTCTGAAAAAACACAAAGTTAGTTATTGCAGTTTCTCCCGATTAGCGCTGATTGCAGCAATTTGTGTCAAAAGTCGCACTCCTTCTCAAAGTCAGTCAGACGTGAAACACATATTTTTAAATTCAATGTGATTTTGTCTTGGTTCCCCCCTCTTGTTTAACTGTATCCACTGTGGACTTTCTAGGACTGAGTTTTTCCACATTCAGTTCCTTTGTGTATTCTGAATTATTCCTTGTTTCCTGTTTTATTTTGAAGTAGTCTTCCACTGCCTTGTTTTTTAGCCCTTGTGTTTCCTGCCTTGGTGACTGTCTACCCCTCGATTAGTTTCACCTGGTCACCTTGTTTGACTTGCCCTTGTGTTTCCCTCCTCTCCCCAGTACCTGACCAGCCCGCTGTGTCTTGTTCTGGTGACTAGTTGTCTGGCTGCATATATTGTTCCTGGTTGTCCTTTGTGCTTTGTCTGGTTCTTGTCGTTCCCTGTGCACCTCTTTGGATTTTTTATTTTGGTTTTCTGGTTTTCTTACTGTTGGTCTGAACAGCATCTCCACATGTTGCGGCACCACGGTGCGCTCCTGACCTCTGATGCTGGCCGACAGGACCCTGATGGTGCCCCGATGCTGTTTGTAGCGCCTCGACCTGAAGAAACGGTCGTTCTGATAGAGGACGAAACCCAGCGAGACGTTTGATGGCTTCTGACGACCACTGACAGCTTCTTCAGAAAGAAATTTACATCATTATAAGTGGAAAGTTTGTAGAAAATTGCAGATTTGGGTGCACTCTGAGAAAAATTGACCTAAAACGACTGAACTTTTTGCAGTCAGGTAGTTTCTTTGCTCAAATAAATATAGCTCTTTAAAATAACCTTTTACAGTCAACTACCTTGCAGTAAAAGAATGCTGCTGTGTAGCTGTGACTGCGTTGTTTCAGTAATTTGAGCCTGATAGCAGTATTTTATATCAATAATAACAGTTAGAAAACTGACCTGGTGGGAATCGTACGTATATCAGGGCGTCGGCTGTGAACCCATTTTCCACCACAACTGTTGAAGTGTTGGTGTTCAGCTGAATTCGGTCGGCAACAAAACTGCCAGATGTTCCTAAATAGAAACAGAGCTGTTACCAATGATATTGTCACTGAATGTTACATACAATAATTAACTTTTGAGGACAGAATCATTTATTACTTTAACATCTGACTGTATGCTACATGTGTATATCCTGATAGCTACGTTAATGTCCTTTTTTGATTGTATTTTTGTGACGTTCAGGCTTCTGTAGACCAGTGACATCAAGATAATCCTGTATCCTGTGAGTACTGAGGCTTTTGTTATTTACAGATAGACGAACAAAGAAAAAATCTATGAAGATTAAAGTTAACTTTGATCAAGCAAGTATAAAATTGCATTCATGTCATATCGGAGTTACTATCGTTACCAGTTTAAGTCCTAATTATGACTAACTTGTCTTGATGACACTGTCCCTGGAAAAGAAAACAATTGACCATGCACAAAGCTTTTAACCCTCACACGACCAATTCATTTCATTTTCATGAAACAGTCCTATGTGTGAACATTTCAAGAGGCCACGTTGGCGGGACCTCGACTGTGTTGGAACCTTTCACAAGAAATGTCAAACACATTTAAATGTTCCAAAAAATACAAAAAACAGGAGGACAAAGTAGCAGAACACAAGAAGACAATAAAAGACTAAACAATGGGCATGTCTAACTAACTAATAAAACCATAAAAAAGCTTCAGTGAACACATAATTTGTCCAGAAGATTATATAACACTTCAGCTGCACGTTCATATGGACTTTGGACTAATTAAACTGGAACACCTTAAATGACCTGGACATCATGTCGACCACAAGATTAATTTTGAGTGTCTTAAACTCGAAGATCTCAGTTTTTGTCCATCGTGACTGTCAGTCAGGATGACTTTATTTTTTCCCCCTGTAGTTGTAAAGATTTATGAAACATGGACTCTAGTAAGAACAGCATTGATCTTCCTACAGCTCTCTCAAACTTCATCCAACAGAAATAATCTCAAAATACTTTGAGTCGATGGAAAGTAAAATAAAGTTTAGTCAGTTGAGTTTTGGTTTCCAGAGGACTTTGTTTGAAAGAAAAGCTCCAAGTTTCAATAATTTTACCTCATTGGTTCTAAAATCCTGGCTACAGTTCTGGATGGATTAAACCAACTCAGAATCACTGCAATAAAAATGCAGTATTTAACACCTGTGAGGTTGATCTGATCATGCAATGTGATTGGCTCCAAACAGGACCAGTCTGGTTGTATTTCTTTACACTGACCTGAGAGAGCAGTGAACTGGACTCCCTGAGTGTCCACAGCAGGGATTTGTGCCGACTGGACCGCCAGGTTTGGTTGAACCACCTGAGACTGAGACGTGTTGAGGCTGAGGCTGAGGTTCACAGAGAGCTGGTCCAGGGTCACCGTGAGGCTGGACACAAAGCGTGGACACAAGACACACATGAATATATAGAAATACTAACATCATCATCAAATTAGCAGGGTAAAATACTTGATGTCCTGATAAAGTCTTTCCACATATGGAAAGTTCAACATGAGATGGTGGACAAGCTGGCAGTGGCAGGGATTTTAACATAGATAAGATATTATTTACCTCAGAGTAGCGTTGTCTTCTGGCGTGCTGGCGTTTAGCAGTTGGCTGACTGTAGCTACTGCTGCCACCCTGACGCTCTGCAAAACATTAACAAAGGACACAGAATGCCGTTGTTACAGCAAATTATATCTTAAAAGTAATGTATACAGGGGATTTCAGAGAGTGGTTTGATTCCTAGAATTTAGTGAATATTTGTCTGTTTTTGTCAAATGTTGTAGATTTGTTTGGTTAGAAATCCTTCAAACTGGTATGGTTGTAGAAGCTTGGTATTTGGCATCTCTCAGACCTAAACTAATTGAAGATTTAAGAGTGCAGAAGTTTCTTCTTCTTCACTTCTGTTGTTCGTACCTCTGTGGTGTTGGGAGACAGAAGCAGTGTGTTGGCGATCTGAGCTGCTGTTGTGACGTTTTCAGCGGTCAGCTCTTCAGGTTTGGAGGTCAGAATTTGAGTGCTGGTCGCCAGCGTCTCTAAATCAGCTGGATTGGTAAGCTGACAGATGAAAGACATTTATATTTCCATTCTGAATCTGTTGTTCTTTACCTGGTCTAGTTATAGGATGGGATCTGCCCACTTCTACCTTTCTACCTTCGTCGATCAAACTGTGCATGTATGCGATTGTTTCTTACATATTTACATTCAGCCTTTTCATCACCATTTCCTGTAAAAAGCATAATTCTCACATTTTGTTGTAAGTTGCTGAGCGTCTGGTCACACTGGAGGACCTGTGGTGGGAGGGCAAAACTCAATGATCCATTCTTTGTGGAACATCTGGTTGAAGCCTGTGGTTTACCAGCTGCATGGAAATGGTGGAAATTAAAGTAGTGAACACCAGTATATAATGGTATACTGTACTGGATGGATGGATTTTAGACTGACAGGTAGATAGATTGTTGTTACTGGACTGATATTTTGATGTAAATGTAGATGATAAGTAGAAACTTACCACCACTTGTTCCTTTCGAACAGACTTCCTCAGAATATGCAAACCAGCCACTGGGGGTGCGTGGGAATGTGAATTTATCCACCCTTTGTGCTTGGCAGAAATTTTCTAGAAGGGCAAGTAAAATAAAACAAACTACGTTTACGAAGATTTTGCCTTGTTGGTCAGTTTGTCTCGGAAAGTATAGGAACATTAACATCAATTAATAATCTTCTCTAAGACACAGTGGCTATTTGGGGCAAATTCTGTCTGAAAACACCTAAAAACTAAATAGTAACGTGATCTTAGGGGGTACATCTGGCACTGCAAAGGCCCGGTCACACAGCAAAATTAATTTGTGCTTTTTCGAGAAACATTTATTTATTTTTTTAGTTTGGTGATTGGACACTAGCCAGCCCCACAAATCAGACAAGATATCTTTCCTGTGTGTAAACCTTGACTCTGGAGTGGAACAGTTTATACTCTAACGGAGAAGGTTCAGTAAAAGTGGATGGTGACACACAGCTAATAAGCTACAATAGTTTCCTCCGTTTTGGACTCTCCGGCTCTCCGTTCACTCAACTCTCTCATGACAGGTTGTAATTTGCAGACGGTGCAGATTTGCCGGAGACCACTGAATTGAACTTGACATGAGAAATTTGCACAGATTTACTTCAATCCCACCCGCTAAATTCATTAATCATTGCAAGTCCATTGGAAAGAACTGATTTCACAAAACAAAATGTTGTGTGACCAGGCCTTAGGGGTGACCCGCAATAGTTGACTATTGTATTAGCAGTTTGATTCAACAATCGGTCGACGATTTAGAGACTTTACCAATCAGATTTAACTATGTAAATTCTTAGTCAGGGACACCCTTACCAAGCTTTAAAAATTTGGTAAGCATTTGACTAATTGTGTAATTGTTAAATTATTAGAAAATACAGTTTTCTTTTGGACTATGCTGCTCCAACGTACCTACTGAGCATGTCGCTCCGGTCCATTCATCGGGACAGATACAGACATCAATCAATGGTATCCCACCATTATCACAACTCAAAGGAGGAGGTGTAGGGGAAGTAGTAGTAGAAGGAGATCTAGTAGTAGAAGGAGATCTAGTAGTAGGAGATGTAGGAGTAGTAAGAGGAGGAAGGGTGGTAGTTGTAGGAGGAGGAGTAGTATTAGGAGTAGTAAGAGGAGGAAGGGTGGTAGTTGTAGGAGGAGGAGTAGTATTAGGAGTAGTAAGAGGAGGAAGGGTGGTAGTTGTAGGAAGAGGAGTAGTATTAGGAGTAGTAAGAGGAGGAAGGGTGGTAGTTGTAGGAGGAGGAGTAGTATTAGGAGTAGTAAGAGGAGGAAGGGGGGTAGTTTTAGGAGGAGGAGTAGTATTAGGAGTAGTAAGAGGAGGAAGGGTGGTAGTTGTAGGAGGAGGAGTAGTATTAGGAGTAGTAAGAGGAGGAAGGGGGGTAGTTTTAGGAGGAGGAGTAGTATTAGGAGTAGTAAGAGGAGGAAGGGTGGTAGTTGTAGGAGGAAGAGTAGTATTAGGAGTAGTAAGAGGAGGAAGGGTGGTAGTTGTAGGAGGAGGAGTAGTATTAGGAGTAGTAAGAGGAGGAAGGGTGGTAGTTGTAGGAGGAGGAGTAGTATTAGGAGTAGTAAGAGGAGGAAGGGTGGTAGTTGTAGGAGGAGGAGTAGTATTAGGAGTAGTAAGAGGAGGAAGGGTGGTAGTTGTAGGAGGAGGAGTAGTATTAGGAGAAGGACCTTCAGAAGTAAGGTAATCAGTCACATGGGTTGGCTCACCAATTGTACTAGTTTGATGGAATGAGTCAGTGGTGATAGTTATAGGGGTAAAATAAGTAGTATCAGTAAGATCTGTAGTAAGATTGTCAGTACCATTTGTAGTGGTAGTAGTAGCATTAGGATAAGTGGTGGTCAGATTGCGGGGGGTAGTAGTTGTAATGGGGTTGTACGTAGTAGTGGTTTGACCCGTCGGGGGGTAAACAGTAGCAGTTATTAGATCAGTAATCGTATTAGTAAGAGAGATTAGATCAGTGGTGGGAGTAGTACTTTCTTGAACAGTGGTGGCAGTAATTCCTTCTGAGCTTAGAATAGAACCTTCTGTAGTTATAGTATCTTTAGAGACAAAAGTACTTTCTTGAACAGTGGTTAGAATAGTGCCATCTGTAGTTACAGTGCCATCTGTAGTTATAGTGCCATCTGTAGTTATAGTGCCATCTGTAGTTACAGTGCCATCTGTAGTTACAGTGCCATCTGTAGTTATAGTGCCATCTGTAGTTACAGTGCCATCTGTAGTTACAGTGCCATCTGTAGTTATAGTGCCATCTGTAGTTACAGTGCCATCTGTAGTTACAGTGCCATCTGTAGTTACAGTGGTACTTTCTTGAACACTGGTCATAGTAGTTCCTTCTGAGCTTAGAGTAGAACCCTCTGAAGTTAGAGTAGTACCTCCTGGAACAGTTGTTAGAGTACTAACTCCTGGAGTTAGAGTAGTACCCCCTGTGATAGTGGTTACAATGGTATTTTCTGGTTGAGAAGTTAGAATAGTACTAATAGAAGTAGGTTGACTAGGTGGATATGCACTCGTAGAAACAGTCGTAGGATTTGGATAGTAACTAGTATTGTTTAGCTCAGTAGTTGTAGTAGCAGTATTGGGATAAGAAGTGGTATTGATAGGATCACTGGTGGTGGTAGTAGCAGTATTTGGGTAGTTAGTAATAGTGGTTTGTTCAGTAGTATTGGTTTGGTCAGAAATAGTAGTAAATGGAACAGCAGCAGCAGTAGTGGTGGTGGTAGTAGTTGTAAAAGGAACAGTGGTAGTAGGAGTAGGAACAAGGATGGCAGTAGTGGTGGTAGCAGCTACTGGGATCACAGTGGTGCTGGTTGTGTCAGTGATATCTGAAGTTGCTGATGTTGTGATGGTGGACTGAGCTCCAGTTGTAGAGGTGGCCAAAGGAACAGCTGTGAGGAGACACATCCTTTTTACAATTATCAGTTGGTAGGAAGAAGTTATTATTGTGCGGTCAGACTGTGCACCAACTTTAAAACCAGACAAAGAGTCTTCAGCCATGCCAGCAGCTGTGTGAGGCTGTACCTACACACAGTGGTTTTGAGCTAAATGCTAAGACCAGCATTTTCAGGTTTAATGTTTAACATCTTAGTTTAAAGTGTTAGCATGCTAATATTTGCTAATAAGCAGTAAATTCAAAGTACAGCTGAGGCCGATGATGTCATTCGTTCTGCAGGTATTTAGTCATAAACCAAAGTGATGAACACATTAACATGTTGAAGATAGGGGATCAATAAAGTTATTACAGTTCATCCTGAGGGGAACGTCAAGGTGACAAGTAAATAGTTCTAGTTAGTGTACTTGTTTTCAACATTTTACAATACTGCTGGATAATAACCCATATTATCAAATAATTTAATTGCAATTTTCAATTAATTATCAGATTCCCGTATATAAATCGGAACACTCCAATGAAAAGTCCTCCAGTCCAGAAGACCAGCAGTTTTAACTGGTCAGACTGGAATTAGACAAACAAATCAGAAATGAGGCAACAGACGTTACAGAGCCCCCAAAGTCCTGAAGAATGATTCTTTTAAGACTTGATTAAAAAACAATCTGACCTCTGCACAATAGATTACAAATATGTATATGATCTTGAGAATTTGGGAGCTCTTTTAGAATGCAGTTTATGCAGGGATGAATTAAGGAAGTTATTGTCATATTTGTTGTTATGAAGGTAAAAATGAAAGATTACTTGTGATATACGCATTTAAAAATCGTCCAGCCCTGCATTTTACCGCTTCAGTTTTCACATTATAGCTATAAACAAACACAACAACCAAATAATTTACCTCACAAACACCTGCAAAGTCCTGTTGAAACATCCAAAATAAACACAAAGTTTTCTCACCCAAAGTGAAAACGAGCATAAAGCAGAAGTCCATGTTGATTAACGGCTGCGGGTCAGAGACGTCGGCGTGTGTTTACAGTTTATTTAATCTGATCATGGCGTTGTGGTGTCTGAGCAGCAGTGGTGGAAGTGTCAGTGGGATTGTATTCAGCTGAGTTACTGTGCATCATTAAGATCCAACAATGAAATCATAAAACACAACAGCTCAAAGTACATCATTAACCATCTTGGACCTAGAATCAAAGTTGATTGTTTCAAGCTAAAGTCGATTTAGTTTTTATTCATCTTTTTCCATTTCTGTCATTGTTAATCACATTTAAATCTTATATGTCAATCGATTTTACTGTTGTGTGCATTAATGTCCTATTCTGTAATCTTAGAAGTCACCTGTGAAGCACTTTGAGCTACACTTACCTGTATACAAGGTGCTATATTAATAAAGTTTTAGTGGTTGATTTGAAGGGGAAACCAAATTAAAAAAAACAATAACCACAAGTCAGTGAGTGAAGCCTGAACAGCAAATAAATAATAAAATTCCTCCGTAGCTTCTGAAAAGTTTTATTTGTTTGCAGTCTAATCAATGACAGACAGTAAATCAGTCACGTGATCAGTAGTCAGTCACATTAACATCCAGAGAGCCACAATACTAACGTTAGCATCGACAGACTAATGTGGCTGCTGCAGTGGATGTTTTTGACCACAGGGGGCAGCAGTGACAATAATCCAGCACCGTAAGGAGGCGAAGATGCTGCATTACGAACATTACCTGGACGAGCCGCATAAAGATTTATTCTTTACGGGACATGAAGCAGTTTAAACTGGCCGGATCATAAAAGCTGAGTTTGTTAAACAGCAGAGCAAAGACATGAACAGGGTTCAACCTAAAATACATCAGCAGCAGACATGAAGACATAAAAGCAGTGAACTTATGGTTGACCCATCAGCCTCAGCCCTCCCGAGTCAACAATAAGGCAGACTGATTGATTTTCCTCTGAACCAATCAAAGAGCCAGCTGATCACTGATTAACCGTTTACTGTCTGCTGGAGTTTGGCTTCTTCAAATATTTAACTTGACCAGAACCAGGAGCCAGCTGTTACTTTACTGCTGTCTGTAGTTTACATGTGAGTTTGATTCAGGTTTTATATCAGCGGTTCCTTCTTTCAGGTTCAAAGTGTGGTTTCTCTTCTGCTTCATCACAGAGCCTCAACAAACCATCACATCTGACTCGTTTTCAAAGACTTAAATGGTTTTAAATGGATGGAATCCAATATTTTATAATAACTCTCATATGAGGAATCTTGAAAAATTTGCAAAAGTTTGACCCAACGTGTTCTTGAGGATGAAATAATGTTTTCACTGCCTCCTCTTCCTCTAAAATACTCACTGGGGTTAAACACTGAGGGGACCCTGAACTTTGACCTCTGCTCCGCACAAACAAAATGTTTCTGTCCGAGGATCGAAAGATGATACGACTCAACACCAGGAGTGAGGCTTTACAGTGACGCTAACAAGACACAGCAGCAGGCAAACAGCTGAACTCAAACTTATCAGTTAATGACTGAAACGTCCCGCTTCTGCCCCTTCAAGGCAAGCCGACATCAACATGAAGTGTTCAGTTGTCATTTCTGTGATCAATAGTGTTGAAAGGTTTGGAGGCGGTGCTGCGGGGGGGTGCTGCAGCCCTGCACGCTGCTGGCACGAAGCTGTGTTCAATAAGTGAGCCAGTGTTTGTGCAGAGGAGTCACTGTAATCATTGTCAGGCGACCTACATACAGACCTGCTGCAGGGCTGTTAATGATTCAACCCGCCGGCCTCCTGCTGAACAATATGGGGGGTGGGGGGGTTATTTGGGGGGTGCAGCCGGACCTGCAGACTGAGCTTGAATTGTCAGTGTGCAGACGCCATGGCTCAGCTGGTGGAGTGCGTCCCCAACTTCTCTGAGGGTCGAAACAAAGAGGTCGGTCATTTAATCATTTTGTAGTTTCTAAATTAACACAGTCTGTTGTCCGGGTTCATTTACAGTCACGTTTGTTTAAAAAACGTAAAAAGAAGCTCTGAGGTTTTACTGTGTAACGTCTTTGTATAATTTTTCAGTAACACATTGTTGTAACGCCCGCATCAGTAGATAAACATGCATACGCATTATAACACAATGTAGTTTATGAATGTCACAGTTAACAAATAAATAAACTGTGTCCTTATATCGGCAGCTGTGTGTTATAAACTGTTTATTACACTTGTACACTGATTATAAAGGATAAATACAGGGCAGATCAAACCTGCCTTTCGATTAATGAAACATGATTGTGTGAATATAGTCATAATGTGATTGATTAGTGACAGAAAGTAGCATTTTAAAAGGTGCTCAGAACAGTTCTATCTGCTGATGAAGACTGTGTGAAAAAGCCAGTAAGTGAGTGTTTAGTTGAGCTTGTTTTCACTTCCACTAAACAGCTCGACATTTGTAATAAATGAGGAGGATTTTACTTTCACTATGTTTTGGTTTCAGTAACAATGAAAGAGTCAATGAGAGAGACTGAATGTGACCTCTGACCTCTGAGTTAGGGTTAGGTGTCGTTAAAAAGCACCAGACAGACAGTGTTTCAGTAACGTTTCCTTTGCTTTGTTGTTAATATATTTACATTAAATGTGTGTTAACTCCTGTTAACGTCTCGGCCCCCAAGTCCAGATTTCACAGTCAAACAAATCCCTCCTGCAGCAGGGAAGCGCGTTGCATGGAGGCCGGTGGCGTCCTGTTAGGACGGGCTCTCCTAAGATAGACGGTACTTTCCTTTAAACACGAGTCCAGTATAAGTTTCTGTGGCGTTCCAGGTGATCGATGCCATCTCGGCAGCCATCTCCGGCACCTCTGGCTGCAGCCTGCTGGACGTCGACCCCGGGGCCTCCACCAACCGGACCGTCTACACCTTCGTGGGCTCTCCTGAGGCCGTGGTGGAGGGAGCGCTGAACGCCGCCCAGCGGGCCTTCAGCCTCATCGACATGAGCAAACACTCAGGTCAGCGGCGTCCTGCGGAACACAGTGGCAGGCGTTAGGCGGGAGGAGACACCTGACGTGTGTGTGTTACCTGTGCAGGTGAGCATCCTCGGACCGGAGCGCTGGACGTTTGTCCCTTCATCCCCGTCCAGGACGTCTCCATGGACGACTGCGTCCACTGCGCCAACCTGTTCGGACAGAAACTGGCAGAGACGCTGCACGTCCCCGGTGAGACGCCACCTTACGTGGAAATATATGTCTGGTACTTTCACGACAGTAAAATGTTGAACGCAGGACTTTTAAACAACTTTTTTCCTCCGCAGTTTTTCTTTATGGCGAAGCAGCTCGAAGAGAAACGAGGAGAAGCCTCCCGTCGGTGCGAGTCGGAGAGTACGAAGCTTTACCTGAGAAGGTGAGATGCCGACAGCCAATCAGAAGGCTGTATTCTTTCTGTGGATGAACCGGCCAATCATTTATTCGTCTTAAACTGGAGTGAGGAGAGCTGTCACAGGGCATTGTGGGAAATGTAGGACACCAGCAATTCAGAAAGTTAAAGATATTTAATGGCTGAAGTGGAAGAGCTTTTCTGTGTTGTATTTTCAAATAAAAATCACAGAAAACATCAAACACTAGAAAAAACCTCACTTTGTTTCCGTCTGTCAGTTGATAAAAGGACAGATTTCCTGTTTTTTTTCTCTCCTCCAGTTGAAGCGTGATGATTGGGCCCCTGACTTTGGCCCCGCCACATTCGTACCGTCATGGGGCGCCACGGTAACCGGTGCTCGCAAGTTCCTCATCGCCTACAACGTGAACCTGATCAGCACCAAGGAGCAGGCTCACCGCATTGCCCTGGACGTCAGGGAGCAGGGCCGGGGGAAAGACCAGGTGCATGCTGGGAGTCCAATGAATCAGCTGTTTTTTGATCTGAAGTCAGTTTCACTTGCTTACAGTGTTCAACATTTGTTTTTAAATCATCCTCCTTTAATATAAAACATGCTACTTTCTGACCTGTTTGATACTTAATACAACTTAAATATTTACTAATTACTTACTTCTTACTTCTACTTACTTGTTTACTACTCACTATTTTGATACTTCTTTATTTACTTTTTTCTTTACTCACTACTTTCTTACATACTGCTGACATATGACTTATTATATAATTACTTACTTTCTACTTCTTATTTTATCCAAAGTGAAAAAAAAACTCTTGTTGCTCAGTTTAAATGTTTCTTGGTGGTTTAAAGGATAAAATCGTGTTTTGGATTATAGTGATTTTGAAAGTACCCGCTGTAAGACCAGTAAGACCAGTACCTGAGATCAAACCAGTTAGTAACCCATGGCCAGGTGGACTGGTGACCTCTCCTGACCTCTGCTTGTGTGTGGAGCAGCCCGGGCGGCTGCAGAAGGTGCAGGGGATGGGCTGGTACCTGGACGAGGCCAACATCGCTCAGGTGTCCACTAACATCCTGGACTACGAGCTGACCCCCCTCCACGCGGTCTACGAGGAGATCTGCAGGGACGCCGAGGTCAGAGGTCACACACTGACTCGAACGTGTTTGGGGTTATGTGTTCCTGGCTGCAGTGACTCAGTTCATCATGGGGAACATTGTGTTGTTGTTGTTGTGTTCAGGACCTGAATCTGCCCGTGGTCGGCTCTCAGATCGTGGGTCTGATCCCTCTGAAGGCTCTGCTGGACTCTGCTGACTTCTACATCCACAGAGACCGACTCTTCGTCGTGGAAGAGGAGCACAAAGTCCGGCTGGTCAGAGACCAGTTATCTTTCTGATACAATGACTGTAAATAAGAGTTTGACATCGCAGACGTGACGTCTCTGTTTGTGCCGCCAGGTGATCAGTAAACTCGGCCTCGACGCTCTCGGTCCATTCAACCCGAAGGACAGAATCATAGAGTGAGTTTATGTGGAACACGAATAACTTTATTTATACATCATGGACAGACAAGATGGGAAAAGCAGTTTAAAGTGTATTTAAGAGTTAGAGGAGCTGGCAGGCCTACATGTCTCATAATTTTGTCTTAAATCCAAATGTTGACTTATAATGTCGTAAATGAATAAATATACCAGCAGTGAGAGAGTTTTTCACTTACAAAGTAATAAGTGAAGTGTTGGGAATGACAAAAATACTCAATGCAACTCCAAATCAAGAGAGATACTGAGTCGGAACGACTTTAGAAGTCCAAACTTTCACTGACTGAGGCAGATTATTACACATGAATCCAAATGAAGGTGTTTGTGTTACCTGTGCAGGTACATGGTGAGGCCACAGGAGGACGGCCGGCTGGTGTCTCTGTCTCTGCAGCAGTTTGTTCAGAGTGTTGGTGCTCGGACGGCGGCTCCTGGTGGAGGATCAGTTTCTGCTGCTGTCGCTGCTCTGGTACAGACCAAACTCTCTGTTTTAGTCCCATAACTACGGGAGCCGAGAACATGAGTTCATTACTTTATCTCAAGGAAACAAAAGTCGTTTTCTCCTGATAAATGAGATAAAGGAACCCGTTATCACAAAAAAAGAAATAATGAACTTGTGATCTCGAGATAACTTCGTTCGAAACCATAATTGAAAGCAGGGCCGTTCTCGGCTTCCGTACATAACTCCAAATAGAAACACGGTAGCTGTGTGTTTGCGTCCTGTAGGGGGCGGCGCTGGGCGCCATGGTGGGTCAGATGACGTACGGGAAGAGGCAGTTTGAGAACCTGGACGCTGTGATGAGGAGGCTGATTCCTCCGTTTCATCAGGCCATGAACGAGCTGCTGCACATGGTGGACGCCGACTCGTCCGCCTTCACCAGCTACATGGTGAGCAGGACGTCTCGACACCAACCCCCAAGGGCTCATGCTTTTATTTCACTGGAAAAGCTTTTTGTTGGTAAAATGTGTCTCTTGTTGTTGTTTCAGGCGGCACTGAAAATGCCAAAGAACACTGCAGAGGAAATAAAAAGGTGCAACACATTTATAATCATGGTCTGTTTAATGCTCCAGGTTACATTAATCATGTTAACACAGCTGGAGTTTACACTTAGCCACCAGGAGGCTTCAAACCTGCAGATCATTAACTGGTGTTGTCAGGTGAAAATCTTACGGTAGATCTTTAACTGTTCAGCAGAGGTGGAAGAAGAATTCTGAACATTTACAGCAGTAAAAGTACAAACACCACACTGTGAAAATGCTCTACTACAAGTAAAGAGTTCCTGCTGCAGTAAGAGTTCCTGTCAGTGTTTTATTATATCTTATGTTTCTGGATTAATATTCCTGCTGCATTCAGGTGTTAATCTGCAGCAATGCATCATGGTCTATAAGATCATCAGGTGTTTGTAGCGTTGCCGTCCTGTGAGAACCTCGTATCCCTAAAAAGTCAACAGAAAAACAGCCTGTTTTCAGCTCTGTGACGATGCTTTTTCCAGCTGATCCCAGAGGGTTTGACAGTTTGGTTTGAAACATGTTGAAAGTTTAGTTTGAGAGTGTTATTCTGTTATTCTGCCCTCTGACTCCGGTGTTTGTCCACTTGTCAGGCGGGAGGCTGCCATGCAGGAGGGTCTGCAGCGGGCGGTGGGCGTCCCTCTGGCTCTGGCTGAGAGGATCAGCGTCCTCTGGCCGTCTCTTAAAGAAATGGTCGTCTACGGAAACATCGCCTGCAAGTCGGACGCTCAGGTGAATAAACTTTGATTCACGTTTACTGTCTGAAAAATACTGTCAAATCCAACAGGAAGTTCAGTACTGACACAAATAAAAACTGAAAGTGGAAAAAACCCCACTACATTCATTTATCTTGTAATTATTCCTTCTGTATGTTTAATTACAGCATTTCTTAATTATCTCATAATTAGAAGATGAGTTCAGCATAGTTAAGGGAAAACTGTCACAATTAGATTTAAGCATTAAGACTTAAACAAGTTTTATTTTGATGTTCACGTTAGCTATATTGTCTAAAGAAAAGACGTGTAACATGTTTCTTCACCAAACAGCAGGAAAACCTTAATCTGTATGAAACCTGTGTGTGTGTGTGTGTGTGTGTGTGTGTGTGTGTGTGTGTGTGTGGAATTTGGATTCGGAATTGGGTTTATTGCCAAGTAGGTTTTCACATACAAGGAATTTTCTGTGGTGTATTGGTGCGTAACAAGTACAGTGTGGTTTCAGGTGGCAGCTAAAGCTTTGGAGACGGCAGCTTTCGGTGCGTATTACAACGTCACCATTAACCTCAAGGACATCACAGACGACGTCTTCAAGAGGGCCGTAAGTCCGTCCCTGTGCTCTTTAAATGGCGTTTCTTTAATCCACTCGCTCGTCATTAGTTTGTGCTTCTGTTTTGTTCTACAGACTCAGACGAGAGCGTCGGCGTTGCTGCAGGAAGCTAAGGAGAGCGCAGCCGCCATCCTCCACGCTGCTGAGGAGAGGAACTGAAGAAGCTGAATGTGGAGCAGAGACTTCCGCCAACATCTGAATTTATCTGCTGCTTCTACAGCGTTTAACCTCTGTGATTGGATGTTTCTTACAGCAGTGCACTATGGGACTCGCTGTTCACCTCTCTGCTGTATTTGTTCATTTACAGATAATCTGTAGCAATTATAAATAATCCTTATTCATGACAATGGAAAGTAAAATATTTGCAAATGTACTCGACACTAAACCTAAAACAAAAAGTGTTTCTAATGATGAGAACAAAGGTCACCGACAGAATAAACGTGACAGAATAAACGGAGGAACGTTTGCCCGACATTCTTCAATGCTTGTGTGATTATTATATAACACCTGAAGAAAAGTTGAGACATTTCTCCCTGGGTTTTGTGGTTTTTCAGACTTTGTGGTTTGAGTGTATTTTGAAATTGTCCAGAAGAAAGATTGAAAGATTCTTCTGAGGTTTTGAGGTTATGCCAATATGCTGATGTTTATGCAGTAAACACAAAGTCCAGCTGAGGCTGATGAATGTCCTTAGTCCTGCAGGTATTTGGTCATAAAGTATTGGACACATTGGTTGATGACCCGAAGGAAAGACTCAAAACCTCTAAGAAACAGTGTTTCATTAAATTAATGATCATGATGATTAATGACATGTATTCTTATGGTCTTTGACAAAACATAACTCAAAGCGGTAAGTAGGCTTACTTTCATATCTTATAAGACCACTACCAAATAAAACAGAACTATGACCCACAACACGGCAACAAAGTGATCCACGAGTTTAACAGCAGGTCTAAACGGCATGAGCTCACGTCAAATCCTGCAGACTATATCTACAGAAGCAACTATGGTCGCAAATGAAGAAACGTGGCAACTCGTAGTCAGGAAACAGAGGCAGATCATGACACCTGGGTAAAGTGGTCGGTCATTGTATGATTATCTCGATGCTGTGATGTAAAATGTTTTTTTCAAGTCAAGTAGGTGTAATTGAGGCAAGTAATGTGACTGAATGTCCAAATGGAAGACCAAAAGTTTTAAGACAGAAATCACAGATGTCTACTGAAGTGGCTCAAAATGTTGGACAATTTCTTGGAGGTTTTGAGGTCGTATGTTCAATCCTTGGCTGTTCTGTGAGTTTTGATGACTGGAGCCCAAAGGAAAGAGTGAAAAGCTATAAGAAACAGCATTCCTCTGTCTGACCAAATAGCTCAGGGTGATGGAGGACTGGTTGGAGGGTCTGAGGTCATAGGGGCAATCCTCATGAGGCTCAATGGTTTTGAAGTCTAGTGTCCAAAGAGAAGAGTGAAAAGCTCTGAGAAAGACATCTCCAGCCCAATAGCACTGCTTGGAAAAGCTCAGGTTCACTGTTTAAGCCTTATGAGTCCAACACTCAAAGTGAAGTCTTAAAACCTCTAAGAACAAAAGGTCATCTGCCGGACCCAGTAGCTCAGAGGGAGTCATGGCTACTTAGAAGTTCTCAAGTAGTGGGTTCGATCCAAAGGATTGAGTATGAAATTAGATTGACGGTGCCAATTAGTGTTTGACAAGGTTAGACCCAAAATAATTAACACACACAAAACACACACAGGTAGATCACTTAAAGATCATTAGTGAGCGTGTAAATGTTTGTGTGTGGAGGAGTCACCAGCAGATTCTTGCAGATAGCGTCTGTTGTCTTGGTGATATCTGGAATGAGCCGGAGGTCGCCGATAAAGTTGTCAGACTTGCATGATCCGATGTCCAGCTGCACAGACTTGAAAAGTAGGCAGATATTTTGAAGGCTGATGTGCAAGGGGAAAGACCAAAATCTCCAAGAAAGCAAGCTACAAGCGTTTGCTGAGGGTCCCACTGTTAGATGACTGCTTTGGGTTTTTGAGGTTTCGTGTTCGGTCCTCAGCCGTTCTGTGAGTTTTGAAGGCCGGTGTCCAAAGCAAAGAGTGAAAAGGTCCATGGAGGAGGTCTTGAACTTCTGATTCCCGTTAGGTCAGCACAGTGGAGCGCTGCTTGGAAGCTTAGAGTATCTGGGTTCAATCCTCAGTTGAATCAGACTCAAACCTATAAGAAACCGACATCTGGAAGCTCAGGGTGACACTTGGACATCACAATTTCCCTCTTGTACATTTCAAACAAGCCACAACTTTTCATATATCTATTGTTGAATTAGATTCTCCAAAACCGGGGTGTCAGCTGTGGAGGGAAGGCATTTTTTTTTTAGGGTGGCAGCTGCTGTCCTTTGGAACCACCACAGATCCAGATGAGCATGAAGCATGAATGTTTGTATTGAACATGTCACTGTTGGCATCAGTTTATTTACTCACAGGGAAAGAAGAGAGACGCTGGATGGATTTAATATTTCAGTAAATATGTTCAGTCTGTATAATGAGTAATATTGATCTGCAGTCATTAAATCT
The DNA here is from genome assembly GCA_031216445.1 of Lateolabrax maculatus. Lineage (NCBI taxonomy): Eukaryota > Metazoa > Chordata > Actinopteri > Acropomatiformes > Lateolabracidae > Lateolabrax > Lateolabrax maculatus. The sequence continues at coordinate 271,813 of CM062215.1, read as the reverse complement.
GCCGTCACAACCTCCAGTCAGTAATGTAGCATCCACACAGCAATCTGTGTTGTTGTCCTCTTATTGTGAAAATTTGCTCCTGCTCCACCCTTCCTACCTATCCTGCTGCCATTACAGGTGCAGCTCTGAGTCCTTCCAGGAAACAGCTCACCTGTGTCGAAGCCTTTTCTCTCTTCTTCTTCTTCACTTTGGACTGTTTGAAGAAGCTGTAAGTCGTCTTTGTTTGATCCTTTAACAACAAGTTTGTCTTCAGGCCCTTCAGGGTTTGTTTCTTGCTGTATAAAGTTTGTAGTAGTTGTTCACTTCTTCTTTCAGTACAAAGTTTGAGGATAAATCTACATGTTGTTGGATTATTGATTTACTGGAATCAATCAATATGATGATCAGCTGATGTTTCTTTCTTCAGCTGCCACAAAACAAACTACATTGTGCTTTTAAACTGTCGCCTCCACCAGCGTAAAGTCACACTCAACAGTGGACTAAGGGTTCCTGTGGACCCTTTCAAAATAAAGGTCAGATGCTGCTGACTTTATACAGACTTGTTAAGTTGTGTTGCTGCTTTTTCAAGTTTCTTCTTCATGGTCACATATTCAGGTCCTACATGTCCTTCATGTCCCTCAGAGCAGGAGACGTCCTGCTGTTTAAAGTAGTTTGCGTTTTCTGTCTTCATGTCCTCAGGTTTCCATCACACAGTCAATATGTGTGTGTGAATGATGGAGGAGAGTCTCTGAGTGTTTTAAAGTGTCTGAATCAGCTCCATGATCTGTGTGTCTCTGCTGCAGCTCCACCTGCTGACATGTTGCTGAGCGCCTCATTTATGTACAACTGAAATGTTGTTTCAATATTACAGACAGTCAGATTGACTCAGTGTGTGTCAGTGAATGGAAACGTCCTCCATGCATGGTGTGTGTGCTGGGCTGCTCTTCACTTCACTGCAGCTTCGTGACGCCATCTAGTGGACCGATAGTAGAACTACAGCAGCTGACGGCAGCTTCCTCGGCCTCACACTGCTGTCTGACTGCATTCAGCTGACACTGATATGAAAGAGAAAATAACAGCCAATCAGTGGAGGAGCAGCTGATGTTTCTACAGGAGAAATGATGGAAAGGAGGATTTCAGCTGATGTGCAGATGAATGATTTGTGTTTCCTCTCCAGGTGAAAGTGTGTGTGAGCTGATGTGGATGTGAGTTCAGCAGCATGGATCAGTGTGAGGACAGAGAGGAGGGAGTCCGTCCCTCTAAAACCTCTCTCAAAGCTCAGAGGTGAGATGAGGATCTCTAACTGTCCACCACTCAGATCACTCCACCATCATTATTCACACTCAAAGCTCTGTGTGTGTTGTGTTGAAGCCCAGAGAAGCAGGGACCAGACTCTGCTGGACCTGGACCTGGAGCTGGATCTGGACCTGGACCTGGAGCTGAACCTGAACCTGAACCTGGACCTGGAGCTGAACCTGGACCTGGACCTGGACCTGGACCTGGATCTGGACCTGGACCTGGACCTGAACCTGGACCTGGAGCTGGAGCTGAAGCTGGACCCAGCTGTGTGTCCTTCGAGAGCGATCGGTCAATTGTTCACTTCATTGAATTTAAAGGAGAACAACCGTCTGCCCCAAAGAGGTCAGCTGTTAATAACATTAAAATGTGGCTGATTGATGTTTCAACTGTTATTTATCCAGAGAAGTTTTATTAAAGCTGTTTGTTTATTTTCAGCATCGTTCTTCTTCACGTACATTTATATTCTCACATCTGAAAGCTGCCCAGTATAACCAGTGTGCAGCTCCTCACTTTAACATTTTCTCCACACACAAGTTCCTCCATCAAAGGACCTTTAGCTTGTGTTTGTCTCTGTGTGGACAGACATGATGTGAGCTCATCCTTCATGATTCCTCCACAGAGTCGACCAGCAGAGCTCAGAGGTTCCCAGTGGTCAGTCAGCCCAGCAGCATCAAACACACCTGGACTCCATATTTATGGTCTGTACATGTACAACAACTACTTTTACATCTGTTCTGTTCACTATAATCTCCATGCTGCACGTTTTAGACCAGAGGATCGTCAGTCTGTCCAACATGGATCTGATGTTTGGTTCCATGATGTTAGTTTGATTGTGTTATTCATGTAATATTCTGTTCCAGCTGCTGGAGGAGAACATTGTCACTTTTGTGAAGAACGAGTTGAAGAAGTTCAAGAAGGATCTGAGCTCAGGTTACCCAGAATGCTTAGAGAGTCATATGTTCTTTATAAATCACTTAATGATCTTCTTTGTTGTTTTTCATTCAGGAAGTAATTCTGGAGATTGTCAGAGTGAACTTAAATCTAACCTGAAGAAGTTTCAGTGTGTGTTTGAGGGGATCACTAAAGCAGGAAACCCAACCCTTCTGAATCAGATCTACACAGAGCTCTACATCACAGAGGGAGGGACTGCAGGGGTCAATGATGAACATGAGGTCAGACAGATCGAAACAGCATCCAGGAAACCAGACAGACCAGAAACAACAATCAGACAAGAAGACATCTTTAAAGCCTCACCTGGAAGAGATGAACCAGTCAGAACAGTAATGACAAAGGGAGTGGCTGGCATTGGGAAAACAGTCTTAACACAGAAGTTCACTCTGGACTGGGCTGAAGACAAAGCCAACCAGGACATACAGTTCACATTTCCATTCACTTTCAGAGAGCTGAATGTGCTGAAAGAGAGAAAGTACAGCTTGGTGGAACTTGTTCATCACTTCTTTACTGAAACCAAAGAAGCAGGAATCTGCAGGTTTGAAGAGTTCCAGGTTGTGTTCATCTTTGACGGTCTGGATGAGTGTCGACTTCCTCTGGACTTCCACAACAATCAGATCCTGACTGATGTTACAGAGTCCACCTCAGTGGATGTGCTGCTGACAAACCTCATCAGGGGGAAACTGCTTCCCTCTGCTCGCCTCTGGATAACCACACGACCTGCAGCAGCCAATCAGATCCCTCCTGAGTGTGTTGACATGGTGACAGAGGTCAGAGGGTTCACTGACCCACAGAAGGAGGAGTACTTCTGGAAGAGATTCAGAGATAAGGAAAAGGCCAAAAGAATCATCTCCCACATCAAGACATCACGAAGCCTCCACATCATGTGCCACATCCCAGTCTTCTGCTGGATCACTGCTACAGTTCTGGAGGATGTGTTGAAAACCAGAGAGGGAGGAGAGCTGCCCAAGACCCTGACTGAGATGTACATCCACTTCCTGGTGGTTCAGTCCAAACTGAAGAACATCAAGTATGATGGAGGAGCTGAGACAGATCCACACTGGAGTCCAGAGAGCAGGGAGATGATTGAGTCTCTTGGAAAACTGGCTTTTGAACAGCTGCAGAAAGGAAACCTGATCTTCTATGAATCAGACCTGACAGAGTGTGGCATCGATATCAGAGCAGCCTCAGTGTACTCAGGAGTGTTCACACAGATCTTTATAGAGGAGAGAGGACTGTACCAGGACAAGGTGTTCTGCTTCGTCCATCTGAGTGTTCAGGAGTTTCTGGCTGCTCTTTATGTCCATCTGACATTCATCAACTCTGGAGTCAACCTGTTGTCAGAAGAACAATCAATCTCCCAGAAGTCTGAAACAAGAAAAGAAGAATCTGCAGAGACACACTTCTACCAGAGTGCTGTGGACAAGGCCTTACAGAGTCCAAATGGACACCTGGACTTGTTCCTCCGCTTCCTCCTGGGTCTTTCACTGCAGACCAATCAGACTCTCCTACGAGGCCTGCTGACACAGACAGGAAGTAGCTCACAGATTATTCAGAAAACAGTCGAGTACATCAAGAAGAAGATCAGTGAGAATCTGTCTCCAGAGAGAAACATCAATCTGTTCCACTGTCTGAATGAACTGAATGATCGTTCTCAAGTGGATCAGATCCAACAGTACCTGAGTTCAGGAAGTCTCTCCACAGATAAACTGTCTCCTGCTCAGTGGTCAGCTCTGGTCTTCATCTTACTGTCATCAGGAAAAGATCTGGACGTGTTTGACCTGAAGAAATACTCTGCTTCAGAGGAGGCTCTTCTGAGGCTGCTGCCAGTGGTCAAAGCCTCCAACAAAGCTCTGTAAGTGGGATTTATTCATCAATAGATGCTCTGCTATATTTCAATAGGAGAGAAAAATAATGATTTACTTGTTTCCTTACTGTTGTCTCTCCAGACTGAGTGGCTGTAACCTCTCCGACAGAAGTCTTGAAGCTCTGTCCTCAGTTCTCAGCTCCCAGTCCTCTAGTCTGAGAGAGCTGGACCTGAGTAACAACAACCTGCAGGATTCAGGAGTGAAGCTGCTGTCGTCTGGACTGGAGAGTCCAACCTGTACACTGGAAACTCTCAGGTCAGGATTCATTAAACTGATCAACTGAAATCTAAAATCTGATTTACATTAGTGATCATGTCAGGGTTTCAAATTTCACAATACAGAAATGTTTTTATTCTTTTTTGTTTTGTTCTTATTCAGATTCACATATTGTACATCACAAAATATGAACTCTGGCTAAGATCGGGAACCGCATTTATCTTTTAATATCATGTGACTCTGATTACTGGATGTCTGTTTATTCCTGATTCCGTCATGATTAATCGTCACATTTCAAACATGTTTAGGGTAAAACAAAGGGTTTGAACATGTCCTGAGAGGAGATTATATATACTGTATCACCAAAAGTCAAAACTTTATCAGTGTGAAACAGTTGTAGTGAACATATTCTTCACAGCAAACATGGGTTGTAACTATATGAAATGTGTAGACACTCAGTGGTTCTTCTAGTTCTTGGGAACTTCATGGACTTTGATATGAACAGATTTCCACACTAAAGAGTGATGAGGGCTTGTCTCAACACCACATTCACTGAACCTCTTTATCCTGGGTTTGGGCTCTGGCCCGCCTGGCCTGGTTCCTCAGTGTCTCTGTGTTCACTGTAGGATGGAGAGTCTCCTGTTAGAGAAGAATTCTCACTGCTGAACAGTAACAACTGCTGTGCTGCTGCCATGCTTCTATTTTGCCCTGTGACCTGTTCAATCAGTTAGTTGCTCTGGACATTGCCTTGTTACATTTTGTAACCTATTGCATTAGTACACTGTAAGGTAGTCAATAGTGCTAGTACTATAATCCTGTGTTAGTGTTCTATTGTATTTATACTAGTAACTCCGTGGTCTGCTTATAAGCTATTATAATGCTATTATGCTTTTAAAATGCTTACAACATTTTCAGAAATTGCCTTCTCATCAGGATATACCTGTACCTACACACCTGTGAAACTCACCCGTACAGGTGAGATCACAGATAAAGACATTTAAGTGTAAAAACACTTCACCTTGTATACAACTCAATGGCTCTATATTTACATATTTAAGTCCTGACCTTATTTTTATGATGTATTTGCATCTTTATCATTAAAGCAGCATATAAATAAACATGACTTTACTGCGTAAATTAAACTGACATCATGCAGTTTATTGTCACCACCAGAGGGCGTCACTTCATCATCAATGAAGAGAAATGCTGCTCATATAATTTAATTTCCATTAGATCACATTAACCACATGATGCTGGTAATACTACTACTACTACTACTTTAACGATATAAAGTATAACCCAGTCACTATGATACTGAAGGCCACTTGGATATCAGAGATTTATGTCTGTGTTCAAATTAGACTGAGTGATAATCATCATTTCATTAAATCCTTCAATACTTTTATTTAACTGAACTTTAATCTGAAAACGTTATGAATCCAACCCTGGAGTCAGTGAAAAGTTGTTCCACTCGATAGCAACTTTTCAGCTGGACTCTTGTTTCTGAATTCCCAAACATTTGAGTGTTTTCTGTTCTTCCCCTGTAAGGAGGTCAGACTGCTCTGGTTTCAGTCTCTGAGGCTCAGGGAGGGTTTCAGCATTTGCTTCAGTCGGGAGAAAAGGCAAAAGAAAAAAGGGATCAAATGTCAGCAGGAAAGCAGGCATCAGCCGCCTGGAACAAACTCACTTTTAACACTCATCCTCCTTCTCAGTAAACCACATTGGTCATTTACCAGATTAAATATGTGTGTACAATTTCACAAAATTTACAGCAGCAAATTTTTTTTTAATGTAACATTTTATTCTGAAAAACTGTACAAATACACACTGTGTAGCATTAAAAAAAAAACATTGCTTAAGACGTTTTTTATATTCTCATAAATACATAAGTTCTTAAAGAGTATATTTACAAAATAACTATAAATGAGGCAGTTTTGCAGAAAAAGAGTGACTTCAGACTGTAAAATCATGAAGACAAACACATTCCTGAAGAAACAGATGGAGAAATAGAGACAAGAAATGGAACAGACAAAATACATTTCGGAACACTTTATCTTTCGGGTCTGTTAATTATTTCCCAACAATTATGTAAAATGACTCCTGGAAAGAAAAAAATGTATTTGGTAGCAACTGAGAGGGAAGCAAAGAAAAGGCTGCATTTTCACACACCAAAAAAAAATCACTATTCACTTTAATTATTAAATAATATATTGTCTCGATTACAGAGTGCGAACCAGCAGGCAGCAGGTGGCTGTACATCTCATGGACGTACAGATAACTTTCACTGACCACTGTGATACTGAAGGAAAGTTAAAAACGTGAAGATTCTCAGGCAGGTTCTGCTGCCTCTTTGTACTCTGGTTTCTAAGCTGATTTGTGGAGCTTTATTCTGGAGGAACATCAGAGATAATGACTTCCTCTGTAAGAGAGAGACACCAAAGGATCCAACGTAAGTTTCATGTCTGTCCGTTCACATTTACCTGAGTCAGAAGGAGGAGGAGGAATTTTGACATCTGTCAAACTGCATCTGTCTGTCTCCAAGTACCATACATTTAAAAGTACCATAATTGCAATATGGCAATCCAATCTACAATAAGTAACTTGCTGATGTTTTTAAAAACCTGTCCCAGCTCCAAATTTAAACCCGAACTACTACTGTGATGCACCTGAACTGGGTGCATTTTTGACCCAGTGATTTTGGGAGTGCAGGTCAGAAGAAAACACGATCTCTGAAGACCCCAACTTGGACAAAACAATTAGAAAAATAATCAACAGATGAATCAATAATGTATCAAATTAGATTTTTTTTTTCCCAGGAAATTTCCAGGTCAACTACAGACCTGTAAAATAAAAAGTTGCCCAAATCCCTCAGAGGCTCATAATCCTGTTTCAGTTAGTGTTCAAGTATGAAAAATTAAAGAGCTACAAGTTGAAAATTCATTTGGGGCAGAATCAAACTGTGACTGCAGCTGGAAGATCTAAAAATAATAAGTGGTCCTCAAGTGTTCACGTTCTCTCTCTGAGGGTTTGAAAAGAGGATTCAGAGCAGCCACATTTCCACCCGTCCTCAGGGGGAACAAAAGGTTCAGTCAGAGGTTGACTGACCACAAAACAACCGTCTCTTTTTACTTCCAAGAGTCCTCAAGAATAAAACTGTCCTCCGGCTCTACACCGTCGTCTCTCCCTGGTGGCTGTTGCTCAGTCGCTGATAAAACCTTCGCCACGACTGCAGCGTCTTCCCAGACCAGATCCAGAAGCCCGACGTGATACCCACGATCATAGTCATCAGGTACTTGATCATGAACACGGTGAAGTCCGGAGTCAGCGGTGCAAAGTTTCCGGCCGGGCACGGCACAGCGAAGCGCTTGCAGGTCTGCATGTGCCACGTCCTCTCCCACTGCGGCCGGAAGGCCTGCTCGTAGAAATAGCAGGCGATGACAATGGTGGCGGGCACCGTGTACAGTACGCTGAACACGCCGATCCGCACCATAAGCTTCTCCAGCTTCTCTGTCTTGGTGCCGTCGTGCTTCATGATGGTGCGGATGCGAAACAGTGACACGAAGCCCGCCAGCAGGAAGGAAGTGCCAATGAAGAGGTAGACGAACAGCGGTGCCAGGACAAAGCCTCGCAGGGCGTTTACGTTGTAGATCCCCACGTAGCAGACACCGGTGAGCAGGTCGCCATCCACTTGTCCCATGGCCAGGATGGTGATGGTTTTAACCGCCGGCACCGCCCAGGCTGCCAGGTGGAAGTACTGCGAGTTGGCCTCAATTGCCTCATGGCCCCATTTCATTCCTGCGGACAGGAACCAGGTGAGGGACAGGATCACCCACCAGATGGAGCTTGCCATGCCAAAGAAGTACAGGATCATGAAGAGGATGGTGCAACCCTCTTTCTTGGTGCCCTGGGCCACCATCTTGTAGCCCTCGGCACTGAACTTATCGACACACACTACTTTGTCTTCCAACAGGAAGCCGGCGGCGTAGGCCACCGCCACCATGAAGTAGCAGCCGGACAGGAAGATGATCGGCCTCTCTGGGTATCGAAAGCGCCTCATGTCCACCAGATACGTGAGAACGGTGAACAGGGTGCTCACGCAGCACAGAATGGACCAGATACCGACCCAGAGCCGCCCAAACTTCAACTCCTCCTCACGGAAATACATCAGTCCGTTGGGCTTGGAGGTCTCACAGGGAGCGCCGCAGTCTTTCGCCCCCAGGAAGTAGTAGTTGATGTAGGGGGGCACCTGGAGCTGCAGGGGGCAGGAGAAGGGCTGGTTGGTCCAGACGTACGGCGGCAGGGTCACAAACTTTGGGAGGTTGGGGGCCGGGTTGGACGTGGGGCCGTCAGTGTCGGTGGTGTTCTGACCCACGCAGATCTCTCCCGCACCGTGGACCGGGAAGTTCTCGCAGCGCAGCCTCTCCGGCCACTGGAACCCGAATTTATTCATGAGCGCCTCGCAGCCCTGCCGGGCCCGTTCACACAGCGACCTGCAGGGCGGTATGGCCTGCTCCAGAACCGTGCAAACCGGCGCATACATGGAGCACAGGAAGAACTTCAGGTCCAGGGAGCACTGGACTTTAACCAGCGGATAAAACTGGTGGACCTCCAGCCCGGCGTCCTCCTGGTTGGTGTGCCCCAGCAGGTTGGGCATGATGGTCTGGTTGTAGGCGATGTCTGTGCAGAGGGGGATGGAGATGGGCTGGCAGAAGCCGTGCTCAGGTATGGAAATCCCCTTCTCATACTGAGAGGCAGTCGGCTGGAAGAGGAGCAACACGACCAGACTGCAGCCAGTTATCCAAACCCATGGCCAGCTTCTCTCGACCGCCATGATGGAGGATACAACCCCCCCACAGCAGACTGGGAAAAAGTTGTTTCCACAAAGTGTGTGAGGAAAGTCCAGCAGCTGAAGTCCTGGTCCTGAGTACAAACCGTGTAAGGCGCTCTTTAATTCTGCATTCCTTTCTTATTCCACAACTCTGCAAGAAAACGGGGGTTTCTTCAGTCCGACTCACTCAGTCCGGAGAACTTCAGGGACAAACATTTTGACAAGTTGTGAACTCCTCCTCTGACCGCAGGCTCGTAAAGACCGACGGACCCGCACTAAGTCCAGAAACCTGCAGGACCCCCTGAGACCCCCTGAGACCCCCTGAGACCTCCTTCCTCCGTCACATGAAAGTTTTCTTTGTTAATAAAAAGCTCGACGTCGGTGCGTGAAGCTGCGGAGCCGCTGGAGCTCTTTCCCCTCAGTCTGGTCTGCAGGACTCTGCGCGGCCCGGTTTCCAGGCGCCCCCCTATTCAGCGCAGGAGGGGGCGCCTTGAAACTCCGCCGCCCCTCTCCTCCAATCGAACGCTTTGTTTTCTCGCCCGTGTCGCCGCTGATTGGTCGGTGGAGGGGAAGGGGGCGGGGCGTGCACAGGAGCCCTTACAGTAAATATACAATAAATACTATATATAATACAATATAAAATATATATAATACAATATAAAATATATAATACAATATAAAATATATAATACAATACTATATATAATACAATATAAAATATATAACACAATATAAAAAAGTAGTTATAAACACAGTAAACTTAAAGTACTGACTGTACTGAAACAAAGTGCCCCTAAGAGGGAAATGTTGTACTTTTTACTTCTTGTTGGCCCAGAAAAATAACTGTGGGGGCTTTTAGGAGCCGAGCTGCCCCAGATATGATCTGTTCACATTTTTATAATTATTAGAAAAATCTTTTTATATTTTGTCTCAAACTAATGAACTACGTGAATCTTCTCATTAGATCATGAATTCTGTTTTTTTGTCAAACCTTTAGTAAAACTAACGGCTGTATGTACGTGTATTTACACACATATTTTTGTATAATTACACATGTATATAGTTATAAGACTTTATTGAGGGTAAATTACCACGTTAGTCGTACAAGAAACAGTTTGAAGAGGAAACAGAAAGAGATTTCATTCAAGTAATAAATCCAGCAACATGATATTAAAGTAAATAACATTATATACATAATACACATTATAATTATAATGCACATGATTAAAAATAAGTGTCTCCATCACTTTGGGCTCTACAAAGAGACATAACAGTGTTTGCGTTTGGTCATGTCTCCCACTCTGGGTGTGATGCTCCTGTAGGAGGCCTGGGGTCCTGAAACATGTCGGCGTTCAGGGGCCCGATGTTCCATGATGTCCTCCACGGAGCTCCCGTGTGTTTATAACATGTATGTGCAGAGGAACGCAGTTTAAGGTTTCACATGTTCTAGTCCTGCAGTCAGCACAAGGTCACATTCCTGAATCAGCTGCTGAAGGAGTTAAGTTTACCGACCAAACTCAGACTCATCTCTGCTGTAAAAACTTCCTGTGAAGTCCAACCTGAGGACGATGCAGCTGTTTGATCTGCGACTCAGACTGGACTCCATGTTGTTGTTGTTTTAACGCTGACTAATAGCAGCCGAGCGTCAGAGTCGACACGGCTGTGGCAACCACATGTGCTCCTCTGTCAGCCAGCACGCCGGGGGAGGACGGGGGAGGAATGGGGAGGACAGGGAGGACGGGGAGAATGAGCTGGACGGGGGAGGAATAGGGAGGACGGGGAGAATGAGCTGGACGGGGGAGGAATGGTGAGGACAGGGAGGCCAGGGAGGATGAGCTGAACGGGGGATGACGGGGGAGGAATAGGGAGGCGGGGGAGGAATAGGGAGGACGGGGAGGATGAGCTGGACGGGGGAGGATGAGGATGAGGAGGACAGGGAGGACAGGGAGGATGAGCTGGACGGGGGAGGACAGGGAGGACGGGGAGGATGAGCTGGACGGGGGACGATGGGGGAGGAATGGGGGAGACGGGGAGGATGAACTGGATGGGGGACAGGGGAGGCCCACTCTGAGAGTCTCTCAGCTTTTGTTTCTTTAACCTCTGTTTGCTCACCGCTCTGCTTTAAAGGAAAATAACACTTTTTCACTTGTGCCCCCTTAAAACGCAGCGATGTCTGCTTTTGACCCGTCGTCATGGTTACATTTAGGGCTGACCCCCGAATCGTCGAGTCAGAGACGTTTCCATCCGAGGCGCCGGATTCGACCGCCACTCTCACAGTCGAGTCGTCGCAGTGGCTGTGGGGGGGGGGAGTCTGACTTTACACAGAACCGCTTGGCTTCTCCCAGTAAATCATGACATTTGGCCTGTTTTGTATAAATATCAGCCTATTAATAATAAGAATGAATCATTCCTCAGTGCGAGTGCATACATCACCCTGGGAGACTGAGTTGCTCCATCGCTGCTGGATTTGAATCTTTATATAATAACACAATGCAAACGAGCGTCGGGATTATAGTTCGAAAGGGAAATGCGACAAAACTGCAAAGCTGATTTTAAACGAGTCGCGTTTGTCAAACAGTAATGATAACGAGTGGATTAGCCAATCAGCAGCAGAGGAATAACAGAAACCCTGAACGTGTTTCTGATGGATCGACCTTCTCAGACTGTTTGATTAGAATAATTCAGTACTTCAGTATTTCACATTAAACAGAAAAGTTTAAAAAATAAAGAGGCAGAAACTCCTCAATCCTTCGTCTCCCTTTAAGCATTTTGTGACCCTTCATCTTGGATTTGACTGAAAAGGAAGAAAAAACAAACAAAAATGTGTTAAATAATTCTGTCCTTATAATGATGATTTAAACAGTCTCTGCAGGCTGCTGTCTGGGTGAGTTGATTCCTCCCCCCTCTCCTCCCCCCTCTGTCTCATCTCCATATGAAGATGGGGGAACATCAGATTCATTGATTTTGTAGGTCATATCATCATTTTTATTTATACTGTTTAGGATTTACATTTAAACTTTAGATTACCACAAAGAGATGCAAAACAATCGCAGGGAAACAAAGCATGAGACTGTCAGCCTGGGGGGGGGGGGTCTGGCTCCTATGGGTGGAGGTCCCTTTATCCCCTCCTTGAATCGTGGCCCAGTCTGCCTCCTGAGTCTCGAGACCAGGCTCTGAGTTTCTGTGAAGTGTTTCAGGTTTCTAACAAGGCAGATCTGATGTTGTTCAAATGAGGATTAACTTCTGTTCATGATAAACTTTTTTATCTTTTGTCTCCATCAGCTGTTGGCAGAAAACCCCCTCTGAGTTCACTCCTCACAGATTATAAATCTGATCCAGGACCAGATCCACCACACCCTGAGGAGGTCAGGGGAAGGTCAGGGCTCTGGGGAGTCCGTACTGTCTATAACAATCAGACTTTGTGCTGGCTGAGAGCTGCTTTTCTCACAGTCAGTTTATAAAAAAACTGAATTTAAATCCATTTGATTCAAACTAACTTGGAAAGTCCAAAGTTGAAGTTTAATTGTCTAAAACTAAAACCAAACGTCTCTGCAGAGAGTAAGAAGTGAGAATCTGTCCGTTATTTATGTGACAGACGAATTTCCATCGTTCTTCAGAGCTGAGCGAACAGAAGAGAACCAGTATAAACACACGGCGGCGTTAACCAAACACAGCCGACGCCACCGCGCCTTTTTAGGCCAGAGCTCTTCAAAATAAAAGACCTGAGTGGTACCCATCTGTTACTGCTCCCTCCATCTACTCTTCTTCTACTGTTTACATCTGTTCTGTCTATATGAACATAAACTGTAGGAGAGGGGGGGAGAAAAGGAAAGGAAGGGAGAATATCAGAGCGGGAGAGGGAATGAAAGAGGAGTAAAGGAAACAAAGGGAGAGTGCTGTACTGCAGAGGTTCTTCACAGTGTGTTCAGCCCGTTTCAGCAGCTCTGCGCTGGATTCTGGACGACTCGATAAAGTTCATTTCAATGTGCCGGACAGAACCTCGTTATATTTTATACAACAGGAGCAGGAACCGATCAATATTTAAATGTCGACATTTTCTGTTTCTTTGGTCGCTTTTCTTCAGTTTCTGCTGCAGTCGTGTGTTCCCCTCCTCCCCCCTCCTCCCCTCCTCCGACTTCATCTTTTCATCTCCTCTTGCATTCCTGAGAAAGTGGTGTTGAAGAAAACCAGAGACAGAGGTGAGGGGCTTCGCCTCCCCCGTCCTCTCTGGGTGAAGTGAAGGGGTGGGGGGAGGGGGGGTCTGATACTGAGCCCAGTTCATATCAAAGTGGCCTGAGAGGTGGATGTCGGGGGGGTGATCACGTCTGTAACAGCTGTAATAGAGTTAAAGGAACATTCCCCAATAATCTTAACATTTAGCTTAGCTTAGCACAAAGACTGGAAGCAGGTGGAAACTAATAGCCGGCTGAGTTTCTAACTAATGTCATACCGGTGTTATATATCAGGATGTGTTTAGCCTAGCTTAGCATAAAGACTGGAGGTGGGGGAAACTGTTAGCCTGGTTCCTTTTTGAAATGGCGCCTTTAGAGAGAATCTCTTATTCTGACGGTCTGACACCAAAACGTGACGTGTAGCATCTTCTTTAAAAACGTTTCCTGTCTCCAGGTGTCACCGTGGCAGTGGCGGCAATGACTCATCGCGATGTTCGCAGTGTTTTAGGGTGAATTTATCCTTTAAAGAAACAGGACCTGCAGACCTTACAGATGATTAACAAGCTGCAGAGTCTCTCAGCTGTATCAAGTATCAGTTCAGGCTGGATGGGATCCTTCGTCCTGCTGATTCGTTAACCAGATGTGACCCCCCCCATGGAGATTCTTTCTGTTGTACATGCTGTTGAGTCTCATGCAACTGTTGGTTTAAATGATGAATGTGCTGACAGAGGATTAAAGAAATGTTTCAGGTTTTTATTTTCATCTGATTTGACATAAAACTGGCTGATGTTTTGTTCGGTCTCTCATGAAGCTGATTCAAAATAAAATTTCAGTCAGGACCACTATGACAAAAATACTTTTATCTACATGCAGTAGATATATTTGCAGTTGTATGTATGTAGCTGGGGTGGAGGTGGGTTGTGAAGCGGCTTGTGGAGGAAGCAGCCGGGATAGGCGGCTGAAGCAGCTTGAATAGGCGCCCTGAGTGAGATCGCCAATAGATGCGTGGAAGGGAATCAGCTGATCCATCAGCTGATGTGGCTTCTGGATTGCAATGGTCAGCTGATGTAGTTGGATATTGAGCTGAGCTTGACTCCGTGGCCTGCCTGAACTAACACGATGCTCAATATATTAAAACTAATCAACATGAAGCACGAGACTGTCAAAATAAGAGCGCAGTTGTTATAATGGTCAAAAACTCTCCTGAGTCTTGTTTGGTCAGTTTGTCTGCTGTGATTTACTATAATCGGAAACAAGAAAACTGTGAATCTGACAGAAGTTCTCAGTTTCCTGAAGAGTAAAAACAAACAGCTGGTTCGTCTGTAGTAAAATAAATCCAGTTCAGCAGTGTTTGGCTTTCACACGTTTGTTTTGTCATCAAGTCATCAAATATATTATAAGAATAATTTCATAATATTAAGAGAATAAAGTTGTAATATTGCAAAGAAAAAGTATTGTATTTTCAGAAATGTAATATTCTCTAAATATGATGTTAGTCCTATAAAATTACAACTTTTATTCATCGTGTGTCAGAGTTTCTGTTTCTCTCAGTCCTCCTGCAGGGATTCTGGATTCTGGTTTCTATGATTCTGGTTTCTATGATTGTGGATTTTGGTTTCTATGGCTCTGAATTCTGGTTACTACGATTCTGGATTCTGGTTCCTATGATTCTGGAATCTGATTTCTACGATTCTGGTTTCTACCATTCTGGATTCTGGTTTCTACGATTCTGGGTTTTGGTTTCTATGATTCTGGATTCTGGATTCTGGTTTCTATGATTCTGGGTTTTGGTTTCTATGATTCTGGTTCCTATGATTCTGGAATCTGATTTCTACGATTCTGGTTTCTACCATTCTGGATTCTGGTTTCTACGATTCTGGGTTTTGGTTTCTATGATTCTGGATTCTGGATTCTGGTTTCTACGATTCTGGGTTTTGGTTTCTATGATTCTGGATTCTGGATTCTGGTTTCTATGATTCTGGGTTTTGGTTTCTATGATTCTGGATTCTGGATTCTGGTTTCTATGATTCTGGGTTTTGGTTTCTATGATTCTGGTTCCTATGATTCTGGAATCTGATTTCTACGATTCTGGTTTCTTCCATTCTGGATTCTGGTTTCTATGATTCTGGGTTTTGGTTTCTATGATTCTGGATTCTGGATTCTGGTTTCTATGATTCTGGGTTTTGGTTTCTATGATTCTGGTTCCTATGATTCTGGAATCTGGTTTCTATGATTCTGGTTTCTATGATTCTGGTTTCTATGATTCTGGCTCCTGGTCTGCAGCTCTGAGATCTGAGACCTCCACAGGGTTCGTTTCGTTGACTGAATAACCCTCTTTAAAACTCTTCTTCTCTGCTCTTTTTATTTGCTGTCAGAGCTTTCTGTCGGATCAAACTGGCTTCTTGAAATAATCTCTTTAAAAGAGGCTCGAGACCCTCGAGAGGAGCAGAACCCCCTACCCCTCCACAGAGGGAACAGGAACCATCACACCCCCCCGCATCCCTCACTAAAGTAAAGCAACCTTTACAGATGAGAAGCCGCCATGTGAAGGGGGTCCACCAGGGTCCGGGGGGGGGGGGGGGATTCCTGCACAGTGGAGGCTATGTTAAAGAGCAGAAGATATTAACATCCTATTACCATCCCATTCATACACATTAACATGACAAGCCTCCTGGAGGGGGGCCCAGATGCACTCTGGGACGGCGGGGACAAAGGAGCTCCGCCTACAGGTCAGAGCAGAGAAGAAGAGCGCAGATAAAAGAAGCAGAAGAAGAAGAGGAGAGGGTAAAAAGAGGACAAAGAGGGTTTTTGAGGGGGCGTGTTGAGCTGAGGTCAGTTTGGGAAAAAAGAAACCTGAGAAAGTTTTAACCCTTTAAATACAGTTCAGACTTTAACAACAGTTCACACCAGGGTCCATGTTACTTTTATATGACTTTTAGGTGTTTTATCAAACTAAAATACGGTTCAAAATGCGTCGAATGAGACGAACAAATGATTCACATGTTAACAATCAGGCACAGTTTAAAAAGAGGAACCAGAGACGATCCCAGCTCACAGCCTTTGAGTGTTTCTAATGTTTGTTTCCCCACATTAATAAAAAATAATGGACGCTGGTGAACTTCAGATTTCAGATAACAGGAAACTTTCCCCTCCACTTCTTCTGTTGGTCTTCAGCAGGAAAATCTCCACATGCCAACAGCACCTTCAAGAGTTCTGAAGTGTAAATGCAAACAGCCGAAGTAAAAATCTGACGTTCAGCTATAAACAAACTAGACCACGGTCACGTGACTTTCAACAGCATTTGTTCCCAGGTAATGTTGGAATTTCCCTCAGTTCAGCCGTCTGATCCCACTCTGGCCCTGGGGTCAGCAGAGGTCAGAGGTCACGGTGGAGAGTTTCAGAGAGCTCAACCTGCAGACACAAACACACTCACACTGCTGGAAATCCAGGCCTGGAATTCAATAACCTGTTATAGCTATAATGTTTAAAAAACCTAGTTATAAATTACTGTAGCTGACAGCCAATCAGAGAGCAGGATTCTCTGTTGCTAGGGGATGATTAAGAATAATTGACTTTAGAACTAGAACTAATGAATCAGTTTTAATGACAGAAATAAAAGTTTTAATATGAATGAAATAACATAATTATAATAATAATGGTGATGATGATGATGGTACCAGAGTCCTTCAGCGTGAGTGAGAGCAGTAAACATCATGTGGATCTCATCAGACTCAATTCAATCACCTTCTTATTACATTTAGTCTCATTCACAGCAACACGTCAGCTGTGTGTCGTCATGGCGACGAGGCAGCTGAGGTGTGACAACAGAGTCAGTTTGTGTTTGTGAGTTTAAATGCAGCTCACATGCTCCTCTTATCGCCGTGGAGACGAGCTGCAAAGATTTCGCTACAGACGAACTTTTCTATTGGCTGTGCATCGATGATGAAGATCAAGAGATGTGATCGAAAGCTCCAGAACACAAACGTTCTGTAATCTGTTGGGTTTTGGTCTTTATGACATTTTATAGACAGATGACATAAATTGATTAATCACCACGATAATAACTCAGCAAATCAACTGTAAATGAATATTATCAATAGTTTATAATTCTGATGTTTTTATATCTAGAATATAAAATGTGAACTGTGTGTGTGTGTGTGTGTGTGGAGGATGTGTGTTATATTTACCCGCAGAAACCTGGTTCAGCCTGCAGCTTTCACATCAGACTTCATTCAAATATTTCTGAAA
Source organism: Lateolabrax maculatus (assembly GCA_031216445.1). Taxonomy (NCBI): domain Eukaryota; kingdom Metazoa; phylum Chordata; class Actinopteri; order Acropomatiformes; family Lateolabracidae; genus Lateolabrax; species Lateolabrax maculatus. The sequence continues at coordinate 254,252 of CM062215.1, read as the reverse complement.
TTATGTTTTTCATTCAGGTTTTTAACATTTAGTGGGACAGCTCGTCTGTGCTTTTTATAGAATAATAATATGAAATAATAACTTTATTTGTAAAGAGTTTCACTCAACAGGATTAAAAAGAATGTGAGGCCAAAATCAAAAAGGAAAATGTTTGATATTAATGTGATAAAACGTTAAAAAACTGTTCCAATAAAACTGACCAGAAATTATTATAAATACTAAAGATTTACACGTTAAAGTGGCCATGAATAAAATGATAAAATTCACAGTTTATAGACCAGACAAGAGAGAAGTTAGTTAAGTTAGCTCTACCAGTAGTTTAGTTTGAATCACTAACTGAATATTTTACAATGTTTGATCTTAATGCTCGCAGCTAGCTCTCTAACTTCATCGGTTAGGTGTTTAGCTCCATCTCATAGTTACGCTGAATGTTACGTGATGTTTTTAAAACACACGTTTTTGTGGTAAAACGGACGCCAAATAGTCCGACGAGGAAAAGTGAGTTGAGGAACTCCACCGACTGAAATGAAAAGTTTATTGAGAGAAAACGAACAAAAACAGTTTTTGGGATTAAAAATAACATCAGTCAGATATCAAAGGCTGCATTTTGATTTATTTATGATAATTGTTCAAGTGTCGTGAATGAATTTTCTCTCATCAAACGATATAAGATGTAAGACAAAAACACAAGCACGGTTAAATATGCACAAAAACCTTTTATCTCTCCGATCAATCAAACTTCAATATTTGATATCCTGTCAATCAAAATAATCTGACAGATAATAATTATATTTATACACGAATTCGTGCAAAACAACTCGCCGGGACGAGTTTTTGTTCAACTTTTTGTGTTGTTGTTTTGTTGGCGGGTTTCTTGAAGTCGCACAAACAACTAACCCTAAAAACAAATGAAACTTTGAGACGAACACAAATTAAATGAGAGAAAACAAAGTGATTGTGTTCGTTTGCTGTATGAAAACAACTGCAGAATCCAGACGTCGCGATGCTGCGTCCGAACGAACCAAACCTCAAAGTTAGAGAATAGCAGAAGAAACTGAACGTAATAAATAGACTATAGATAACTTTTTACAGTGCTACCTCGTTTAGTTATGTGGAATAACAAACTAAAGATGTTGGTTCGTCAGAACATGAAACTATAACAGAATAAATCGACATATTGAGGTTAACACTTAGCTAAGGCTAGCCGTTGCTACCTGTTTACTTGTGTATCCATTCGGGTTAATTTACCTTACCACAGGAGCTAAAGATGCCGTTTCACTGGGCTTGAAGTGGGTTTTTGTTCAGTTAATCTCCTAAAATCTGTCTGTATCTGTGAAAGAATCCCGACTGGTCTGACTGGTCTGAGGTCTTTGTGTCTGGGAGTCAAACTGGGAGGCTTCAGGTGGGACAGCAGGAGACCAGATCACACAGCCAGACTCCGAGATTAAACCTGTGCAGCTATTTAACTCCACAGGAAACCCAGATTTGAGGAGATTTTGGGGGATTATTTGGATTTTGGTGTTTCTCTTTTTCTGTTTCCTCCTGTTTGTGCTGAAGGGTTGAGTCTCAGATGTGATGTTTTTAATAGATTCTGTTTGTTGTACAAATATCAGTCCAGTGTTTCAGTTAATAAGGTTACACACGACAACATGTGTTCTATTATACAATTATGTGTTTTTATTTCTGTCACGGCAGACGTCTTTTTACAAAACCACTTCCAGTCATACATACAAAAACAACAGAGCAAAAGTTATTATATATTCTCTATTCTCTAGTTCATCCTGATGAAGAGATGTTTTCTCCCAGTAATCATGTATATGTTTTGATCTCAGCATCAGTTAAAAACAGATTATTAGAGTCAGGAGGTTTAAATTTAGGTTAACAAAAAGAACAACTTTTAAACCTAAAGTATAATTAGAAATATTTAGAAACTTTATGGTCGAAATCTCATCAACGAGTTCAGCTGTGACTGGTTGATGGAGGACGAGAGCTGATGCAATCAGCAAACTGAAAACACCTGAGAGTAGCGCTTCATTTGTAGAGTCTAGTTTCATGGAACAAACAACAGACTAGTTTCAGATTTTAAATGTTTCAAATGAAAGCAAAAGTCCATCAGCTGTTAACTGGATTCACACGGACAAACCCCGAAATATAAAAAACAGACAAGAGGCAGAAAAGCACCAAAAGACTGAAAGTAAAAAAAACTGCTGTCAAAACGCACTGAGGGGGTCCTTTACAGAGACCCCCCCCCCCCCCCCCCCCCACACACACACACACACACACACACACACACACACACACACACAAGATTTGTGTTTCTATTCTACAACTTCACTACAAATAAAATCCACCTTTTATTTTTCATAAAATGGTGCAAAATACACTGTAAAAAATCCAACCCAAGTAGTTTAGTCCCAGAAGCAAGACACAAATGGTCACTGTACACTGTAAAAAAAATCACATAGATGTTGAGGTGTCGGTGAGGAAGAGTAGGAGGTGATCATCATCATCAGAGTGTCAGATGAAGAAGGAAACAGCTGATGGTCGTTTGTTGATGTTTGGTGATAAATCTGCTGCAGAGTCCTGAGACCAGGACAGACCAGGTTCTGGTCTCTGATGGTTTTAGTCCCAGAAACTGAGGGAGCCACAGACCGGACTACACCAGAGAACACAGAGGTTTTGAGGGATTTAAGAGAGAAGAACGTGGTTTAATTTAATGGAACAAATGATTAATTTGCATCTCAAACAGCCGTAAAGTCAAGTCCAGACGAATCCCCATGAGATCTGTACTGATGACGACTGTGATGATTAATTTAAATCATGGATGGACAGTAACATGGAACCAGCCGATGAGTCCGGTTGTTCGAACACAGGAAGACGAGGGAAGAATTAACTTTTCCACAGTTTTTATTCGTCAGTTTGTCAGCGGGACAAATAAAGATTCTCTCATTATTCATGAACAGTTTCAGGGGAACTTTTCACCCAAACACATGAATAAATCCTGCTGGAACACTGCTAACGTATGCTAACGAATGCTACCAGGAGGACGGAATGACTAATCACGAAGGGAACATTTTATATTTGAGTCCTCTAATTCACAGATTAAATCAGATTTTCATCCGTGACGCTCTTCGTTTGTTCATCAGCACTTGGCAGGGGCCAGCGGGGGGGCTCTGAACCTCCGCCCAGGGTGGAAAATGTCCCTGACTTCCGTCTCCAGGCGAACGCCGGGGACCTTGAAAATGGACACAGCTGAAAAACACAGAAGAAGAAGAAGGAGATCAGTGATTTGGGGCACAGCACATACCTGACAGGCAGACAGGTGTATTCTTACTGTCTCTCAGGTGCATGATGGGAGGAGGCAGCGTGCTGAAGTACGGGTGCCGCAGGGAGTCCTGCGCCGAGATCCGGTCTGTAGGGACCCCCTTCAGCATCTTCTGGACCAGGTCCTCAGTCTTATAGGGCAGCTGGTTCAACCTGATCCGAATCAACACAGAGAGACTGATGGAGGACTACAAAAAGGACCTGGTCCTGCCTGATCCACATCAACCCACCAGGCTCCATGCTAACCCTTCGGCTTTATTAAAACTGCAATTCTTGTATTGGAATGTTAATAATTATATTTCTTTCTATTCATACCTTTTCCAAACGGTCCTGAACTGCTTCGGCTCCGAGTCAACAAACCACTCTGAGGAAACAAGGACAAGAAATTACCTGAAGTCTGTTACACATTCATGTTCTTTGTCCTGCATCAGTGTCCCTGTGGTCAGATAGTCTCTTTAAAGTGTTTGAACCAGCAGACAGCAGCTCCTGTCTGCAGTGTCCCCGTGGACGGACAGACAACCATCACTGATCACTGAGACTGAAGGAAACTTAGAAACTGGAAGATTCTTTGTTCTCTGGTTTCTGGAGCTTTATTGTGGAGGGACATCAGAGATAATGAGTTCCTCTGGAAGAGGAGAGACGCAGGGAGATGAAGGTTTAATGCCGTCACAAACTACCGTGTGTTTGTGTTTCTGAAGAGACGTCCGTCCTCTGACGCCACGGCTGCAGGGGGCTGATGGTGCGACGCCGCCCCCTGCTGGATACTCTGACACACTGCAGGGGCAAGTTACTGCAGTGATGTATATAGCTGATCAATCATCAATCAATCATCAGTCTAAAATATTAAATTAACTGATTTATTTAACATGAACAAAAATAAAAACGGAACTAAAAATTAAATTTAAACATTAATAGTGTTTAAAAAAGAAGATATTTTGATATGAAATGATGATTTACAAATTGTCTTTAAATGATACACAAATAAAAATAAGTGACATCACAAAAAAGTACAATAATAATTCTTCAATCTAAATAATTAAATAAAAATATATTTAAAAAATATAAATATAGAGTAAAACAATAAATTACATGAAGTAAATTAATTTAAATAAATAAATAAATGCAACTAAAACCTTTATTGATTGATTGACTTATGATTGGCTGTTGGGACAGGAAGTGGGCGGAGTGAACTGACCTGGTTTATAGTTGGGCAACTGGCTGACTCCAGGCCAGGTGTCCTCAGAGGGGACGCCCAGGACCTGCAGGGACACAACACATTCACACAATAATATAATAATGATTTATTAATGTTATCAGAATTATCTGAAGGTTTATATAATATTATTAACGTCCAGTTTGTCTCTCGTACCTTTGATAACAGTCTGTTATCATGACACTAAAAGTTATCTGACATCAAAAGAACTTTTCCTAAAAATCATTTTTCAAATTTTTCAATTTAATAATAATAATATTAACAATAATGATGATAATAATAACAATCATATCAATAATAATGTCTGCAGACTCTTCCTCACCGTCCAGATCTTCTGGAGTTGTTCGAACACGTCGGTGACTCCCGGGAATGCCGGCGCCCCCTGCAGCATCTCTACGAAGATGCACCCAGCTCCCCTGATTCAAACACACAAAACTTTTATAAAAATCACATTTTCTTCTTCTGCTGAATCTGAACTTTTCAGCAGCTGCACAGAAACAAAACCAGACAGAGTTCAGTGGAATCAGCTGATTTTCTCTCAGCAATTCTACTTAAATACAGAAGTTTTATGAAATTCACGTTAAAATATTTGTTTTTACTGTCAACTATGAAATGAGTTGAAGGGACTCGACTCATTAAATTAAATGTTTTTTAAAGAAACATGATCAGCAGACTTCCCAGCATGCATTGTGAGCGTTAAACCTCTGCAGAGACTCTTTGGTCTGTAGTCTGATGAAGAAAATATATTTAAGATTATTGATCACTGAGCTGATGTTACAGTAGAATATCTGAAAGGTTAAGAGGCAAAACATTATTATAATAATAATAATAATACATATTATTCTATAAGAGCCTGAGGTGCGTTTGAAGGCTGATCACTGACCAGATGTCCAGAGCCGTGGAGTAATCTGTGGATCCCAGCAGGACATCGGGGGGGCGGTACCACAGCGTCACCACCTCAGAGGAGAAGGTCTGACTGGGGATGGACTTGGACCGGGCCAGACCTGAACCCAGAACCAGACACAGTCCAGTGAGAACCAGCAGCAGAAAAACCAGCAGCAGAGATTTAAAGCTACAACATCTGTCGAGAAGCCTTAGAAACTGTCTGTCAGCGATAAAACACCAAGAATCTGAGACTCTGCCGACCTGCAGGCCACACATCTGGAACAGCATTTAATTAATTATTAATGTTATATTAAAGTTACATTAACGTTATATTAAAGTTATATTAAAGTTATATTAACATCATATTAATGTTATATTAACATCATACTAACGTTATATTAATGTTATATTAACGTCATATTAATGTTATATTAACGTTACATTAACGTTATATTAACATCATATAATGTTATATTAACGTCATATTAACGTTATATTAACGTCATATAATGTTATACTAACGTCATATTAACGTTATATTAACGTCATATAATGTTATATTAACGTCATATTAACGTTATATTAACGTCATATAATGTTATATTAACGTTATATTAACGTCATATTAATGTTATATTAACGTCATATTAACGTTATATTAACGTCATATAATGTTATATTAACGTTATATTAACGTCATATTAATGTTATATTAACGTCATATTAACGTTATATTAACGTCATATAATGTTATATTAACATCATATTAATGTTATATTAACGTCATATTAACGTTATATTAACGTCATATAATGTTATATTAACGTCATATTAATGTTATATTAACGTCATATTAACGTTATATTAACGTCATATAATGTTATATTAACGTTATATTAACGTCATATTAACGTTATATTAACGTCATATAATGTTATATTAACGTTATATTAACGTTATATTAACGTCATATTAACGTCATATTAATGTTATATTAACGTCATATTAACGTTATATTAACGTCATATAATGTTATATTAACGTCATATTAAGGTTATATTAACGTTATATTAACATTATATTAATGTGTGGAGGCTCTCAGTGAGGGTTTCTGACCGAAGTCGGCCATCTTGAGTTCTCCCAGGTAGCTGATGAGCAGGTTCTGAGGCTTCAGGTCTCGGTGGAGGATCCTCCGGCTGTGGATGAAGCAGAGCGCTCGCAGCAGCTGGAACATGAAGATCTACAACAACCGGTTACAGTCCACCTTAAATCAGTCTGTCCTCACTTTGTGTCGACAACAACAACAGGAGGAGGATAAAGTCCTCCTTAAATCAGAGATCAATAACCCTGGTCATTATGAACGGGATGAACTGTCATGATTGGTTGTTATATTGATCCAATCAACATGTTCTGCTTGATGCTGATGGAGGCTGTAAAGAGACCCATCAAGTGTTATTTATTGATTATTGATGATGATGCTTATTGATTAGCAGAGCAGATATTGATCAGTCCTGATTTTATTCTTATTAGCTTTGTCACTTCTTACAGTTTAAAATACATTGAGCTGAACTTCCTGTTGAAAAGTTCAAACCAATAAAGCTCATTGTGTCGATCAATACGTTTGATTAGTTGATCGGTGGGAACGCACCCGGACGTTATGAGAGTTCAGTCCTCCGGGGTGCTGGTTCAGGTACTGGGCCAGGTCCGTCTGCTGCATCGACACATGAAGAAGAAACACAAGTTCAAGTCCCAGAGCTGGACATTATCTTATGTATTGATTAGTTATTAACAGTATTGGAGCAGCCCCCCACCACGTATTCAAAGACAAAGGTCAGAGACTCTCTGGTGTGGATGATGTCGTGGAGGACGACGATGTTGGCGTGTTTCAGGCCTTTGAGCAGAGAGGCTGCGCACACACACACACACACACAGGGAATGCACTGTAAGAACATTTACAACATGCAAATACCACCTTAAAACTTTAACCCATCTAAAATGTAGAAACACCTTAAACCTTAAACATCCCAATACCACCTTAAACTTAAATTACACCTTAAATCTTTAAACCACCTTCAACCTTTCAAATTCAATTTAAGGTGGAATGTGCAGAAATCAGGAAACGCACTGTAAAAAATGAAAATGAAAAACTTATTTAACACACAACATATGTATAAATGTAGATACTGTGTGTGTGTGTTTAAGTGTGTGTGTGTGTGTGTGTGTGTGCGTGTGTTTGAGTGTGTGATGTGTGTGTGTGGCTCACCCTCTCTGATGGCGGTGAACGGGACGCCCTCCTCCGTCTTCATGCGGATCACCTTCAGAGCCACCAGCTGCCCGTTTATCCTCAACGAGAAACATTTACAGGAAATTAACATTTAAAAGTCAGCATGAAGTATTCACACCTTTACTGTCATTCACTGTTCTGGTTCTGGTTCAGACCAGGTCCTGTCTGTGGTTCAAACCAGGTCCTGTCTCTGGTTTCTGTCTATAGTTCTGGTCCCTGTCTGTAGTTCTGGATCAGACTGGTCCCTGTCTGTAGTTCTGGATCAGACTGGTCCCTGTCTGTAGTTCTGGTTTCTGTCTGTAGTTCTGGCTCAGACTGGTCCCTGTCTGTAGTTCTGGATCAGACTGGTCCCTGTCTGTAGTTCTGGTTTCTGTCTGTAGTTCTGGCTCAGACTGGTCTCTGTCTGTAGTTCTGGATCAGACTGGTCCCTGTCTGTAGTTCTGGTTTCTGTCTGTAGTTCTGGCTCAGACTGGTCTCTGTCTGTAGTTCTGGATCAGACTGGTCCCTGTCTGTAGTTCTGGTTTCTGTCTGTAGTTCTGGCTCAGACTGGTCTCTGTCTGTAGTTCTGGCTCAGACTGGTCTCTGTCTGTAGTTCTGGATCAGACTGGTCTCTGTCTGTAGTTCTGGATCAGACTGGTCCCTGTCTGTGGCTCTGGTCCCTGTCTGTAGTTCTGTTCAGACTGACCTGCTGATCCCTTTGTAGACGGAGGCGTACGCTCCTTCTCCCAGTTTCTCCAGACTCACATAAGAATGAGCTGCTCCAAACTGAAGACCTGGTTTCTGATCAGAGGACACGTCACCCATCAAACTGTGTGTTTACTCATCAGGTGAAAAGAACGTTTTTACTATCAACTGATCAATAACCGCCATCAAAATTTCTGTAACGGCTCAGGACTTAACAGCAGATTTGAACCCAACAGGTGAACTCAAAGTCCAGGAGCAGAAGCTTGGGCAGGCACAGAATAAGGGTTCAGGTTCAGGTTTGGGTTCAGGTTCAGGAGCAGGTGAAGCTGAGCTGGTTTAATAACAGGTGAGCAGGTGGGTGGGGAAGGTCAGGTGACAGGAAAGGGGGTTACTGTAGGGTAGTCAGGTCACTGGGACAGGTGGGATAGTCTGAGGACACCTGGTGGACAGGTAGAATATAAAATGATGGACAGGTGTGATATTTTTCTGACCCAGGTGAAGTGGTCCTGGCAGCTTGTCCCTCCCAGCGGGTCGCTGTTGCTACGTCCACGCTGCACTCGGAGCCGCCGGACCTGCAGAGTGTGGAACCAGTGAGGCTGGGACCCAAAGGGGGACGAGCCGGACCGGTCCGGATCCAGCTGGGACACACAGACAGAGACCGCATCAACAGGATCACCTTAAAAACCTTTGAAACCACCTTAAAAAACTTTAACATTAAAACATGTTAACATTAAAACCACATTAAACGTCAAACTGTAAAAAGTATGCAAACAGAAGGCACGTTACTGAAACACGAGGAACGTAATTCAAACAGGAGGAACGTTACTGAAACACGAGGAACGTAATTCAAACAGGAGGAATGTTACTTAAACAGGAGGAACGTTATTCAAACACGAGGAACTTTACTCAAACAGGAGGAACGTTACTCAAACAGGAGGAATGTTACTTAAACAGGAGGAACGTTATTCAAACAGGAGGAACGTTACTGAAACAGGAGGAACGTTATTCAAACACGAGGAACTTTACTCAAACAGGAGGAACGTTACTCAAACAGGAGGAACGTTATTCAAACAGGAGGAACGTTACTGAAACAGGAGGAACGTTATTCAAACACGAGGAACTTTACTCAAACAGGAGGAACGTTACTCAAACAGGAGGAACGTTATTCAAACAGGAGGAACGTTACTGAAACAGGAGGAACGTTATTCAAACACGAGGAACTTTACTCAAACAGGAGGAACGTTACTCAAACAGGAGGAACGTTACTCAAACAGGAGGAACGTTACTCAAACAGGAGGAACGTTCTTCCTGTTTGAGTACCAGTACTTGAATACGAGTGTCATGGTCTTGTTTTATAAATACCTCAGCAGGTGGGAGGGAAGTCGAACTCCTGCTCTTTCTAAAGCTGAGCTCCTTTATCTTCACCTCCTCATCTTCTTCTTCTTCCTTCCTACCTTTCTCCTCCTCATCCTCCTCTTCCTCACCACAGCAGCACCTCCTCACCCACCACCCGGCCTCCCTCGCCCACCGGGACAAGTCCTCCATCTTTTGTCCTTTAATCCACTCCTCTTCCTCTTCCCTCTCTCTGTCTCACATGACTCACATGGTTCAGAGCAGCAAACAGAGTCCCATGACCCCCCCCCCCCCCCCCCCCCGTCTGTCAGTTCAGAACAACAGGATCCATTCAAGCCCTCCAGTGGTCCTGAAATACTGATTATCTGCTGTTCATGTTTATTTCCATTTACATTTCTACACTTTCCTCTCCTGCAGCTTCAGTCAGTCGATATTAAACTGATAAAGAGGTTTACATCTGGTTAACGCCAGGATCATTTTACCACCTAGAAACACCTTAGTAACCACTTTGAACAACCGAGCAACCACAACATGAAGCTACGCAAGATTAAAAAAGTCAGCGGACTCGTGGAGATGAAGGTATGCTCTGTTTTTTTACTTTATATGTAATACTTTCTTATTTTTGTACTTTATTTTTGATATTATCAGTTTAGAAAGTGAAATCACAGTTCATCATACGTAGTTTAAAGAAAGGAGAACCCACAGGAACCATCAGGAACCTCCAGAGATCATCAGGGGCCAACAGAAACCAACAGGAACCAATAGGAGCCATCAGGAACCACCAGGAACCAATAGGAACCATCAGGAAACAACAGGAACCATCAGGAACCACCAGGAACCATCAGGAACCACCAGGAACCACCAGGAACCATCAGGAACCAACAGGAACCACCAGGAACCAACAGGAACCACCAGGAACCAACAGGAACTACCAGGAAACAACAGGAACCATCAGGAAACAACAGGACCTGTAATGATTCTGCGCTTGTTCCCCATTTTGCTCTGACTTTGTTTCTGCTGTGGACTTTAAGTTTTCCATGTTCTGTTTTGTTTTTTGATTCCTTGCTTCCTGTTTTATTTTGTAGTCTCTCTGGTCTTGTTTCTTGTTACCTTGTTTCCTGTCCTTATTAGTTTCACCTGTTTGCCCAGTGCCTGCCCCCCCCAGCTGTGTGCTGTTCTGGTGATTAGTTGTCTGAGTTTATATGTTCCTGGTTTTGCTTTGTTCTGTCCCTCGTGCTGGTGGTTGGTGTATGTCCCTGTGATTTACCTGAGTCTTACTTTTCTGGATTTTTCTTGTAAGTACTTTGTTTTATTAAATTATTTGATTGGCTGTACTGAATCTGTGCTTGGGTCCTTTCCCCGTGTCCCTCGTCCACAATCGTGACCTCAATCCAACTTCCAAAAACTCTTTTAAAAAAAATTACTTTCGTGATTTCTTTATCACACATTTTTTGTTATTCTAGTTCTTTTAATTTGTATTTTCTATTTTATTCTATTCATTATTTTAGTTATATTTTAGTTTTGTAGTTAATTCTATAATTTATATTCTGTACTTCACTTTTAATTGTTTTTGCATTATTAAACTATTACTTTTTATATTATCTTCCTCTTGTTCATGTCTAAACTCATAATTTCACAAAACAAACAGTTCAATGTGTTTTTAATTCAGTTAAAATAAACACAAAAAATACAAGTCAATATTATTAAACTTTAATATGAGACATATTTACAAATTTCAGCTTGTTTCCACTGAAGAGTCTGAAGTTTCCCAGCTGCACCTGAACACACCATCTTGTCTGATCATTTAAATTAAACTAAGGAGAAATCCGAAGTGATTGATTCTGAGTTTCTGTGACCACAGGAGACGTTAACGTGGATTTAAAGGAACAGTCCGTGGTTTTGGTCAGGACTGAACCAGCTCCAGTTTGGTCTGTGAAGACGTTGACGGCGCTTCGATGATTTCTCCGGACAGGAACGACTCCTGAAACGCAAGAAACCAGAATCAGAATTGGGTTTATTGCCAAGTAGGTTTTCACATACAAGGAATTTGCTGTGTTGTATTGGTGCGTAACAAGTACAGACAATTACAGACAAGAAGTAAACATTGCAGTCACTTCCTGTCAGAGATCACGTGAACCTATTTCACTGTTTTACCATTTAATAATCATCTGAATAAAAACAGCATTTAAATGAAGTGAAGTGATTTGAAATTTAGTTTCTCATTGTGTGTGTTAAAATCATCTTTATTGATCCCCAGAGGAGAAACCGTTATTTGCTCTGTGGTTCTCCAATTTATTTCATCTGGAGTTTGTCTTTTAACGTCGATAAACAGGAAGTTTAGACTTTAAACCAGGTGTGATCTGTTTCTCACCTGATCATAGATGACTTTAACGATGAGCGAGCAGCTCGGACACGTGGCCACCTCCTCGCCGTTCTCCAGATCCTCCTTTAAACAACAACACACAGATTTACAGACAGTCTTTGACTGTTACACCTTCTGCAGCAGCTGGATGCAGGTTCGTGGTCCTGGTCCTGGTCTGAAGAAAAGAACTAAACACCAAACTCCACTGACTTTAACTTAAAATGAGATCTTTTTTTAAAGGGAGTTTGATGTGCCAACATGATCGGGTCAAAGTATTTCAGGCGCAATCAACAACTCAATCAGTCCCATTTCTAAAAACTACCAAACTTCATTTAAAAAAAATGTTGTCGTCTTCTGGCAACTTTTGTTGTGAAACAGTTTAAGAACCTTCATATATTAATACAAATGATCAAAATGAGCAAAGGCAGCCCTCAGAGCTGCTGGACTGTGGTGGACTGGACTGGACCCTGGTGGACTGGACCGTGGTGGACTGGACCCTGGTGGGGTGGACTGGACTGGACCCTGGTGGACTGGACCGTGGTGGACTGGACCCTGGTGGACTGGACCGTGTTCGGATGGAGGACAGCAGATGTAATGCAGTGAATTATCCTGTTAGCCTTCAGTCTCTTACTTTAGTTATGGCGAACTTGTCTCCGCAGGGACACGGGAAGTAAAACGTCTCCGTGTCCTCGTCATACTCAAAGTCTTCGATCTCTATTTCGTCGTGAAAAACCGACATTTTCTCCGAAACTTGAGCTCAGGAAGCCGCGGAGACTCTGCTGTTAGCTTAGCATCCGGGTCAGCGTGTGGTGCGGCGCGCTGTGATGACGTAATGCTCACAACTTTATTGACAGTCAGAAACAGCGACAACAGCTCGGCCTGTAGTTCCCGCTTCAGTCCACCAGGCGGCGCCGCCACCCTTATTACACTATTACAATCAATAACACTTAAAACTCAATGTCGGGACTTTTGGCGGGTAAAAATAAAACTATAAGACAATAGTAAAATAAAGTGAAATAAGCGGATTAGCATAGAGAGAATTACATTTCAAGTTAAAATAATGAAATCAACGAGTCTGCAGCGCTGCTTGTAGTTCAGCTGAAGTTCGACCTGAAAACAGCAGAAAGCTGAAGCTCTGCAGAGATGAAAGAAACTGAGTTTGTCTGTATTTCTGTTGATGTGACGTCTGTGTTTATTCACTGCATTTATCTGGTAATTTCTTTTCCAAGAGAAGACGTGAAGTAGAGAAACTGTCAGGCTGCAAACATCTGAACAGAGTCGATACATAAGACCCATTTCAAACAACTCATGAGACTTTGAAATGGGGTTCGGTGTGACAATTCTGGAGTAGATACAGTAGAGTCAAGAACATTATATATTACATATTCACAACAAGCCAAACTCTTTTAAACATTTAAACATAACATTTTCTTGTTTAAAAATGTAGGAATTTATATGTCCTTGTCCTCCAGAAACCTGTAGAACTTAAAGAAACTCACTATTAATCATTAGAGGGTTATTAAACATCCATTGCTGTTTGATAGATGATCCATATACTGAAATCATGACAAGACCTAGATAAGTGGAAGCTCTTAAAATGGTTACTGGTCACTAAGCAAATGTGTCACTGAAGGCAGAAACCTTAAACTAATGGGGATTTTTAATTGAGTTTGGTATATATCCAAAGCCAACTGCTATAATTTGATACGATGTAATGAACATTAAACATTAATTCACAAACCTATTGATCCAATATTGGTATTTTGATATTCTTTTTATACCTCCTGACCATGAAGACAAGACAAAGTTGTTTTGAGTCTAGAATTTTCATCACTCTGTTTGGTCGACATTGAAACTGCAGAACCTTCTTATTCCTGTTGGGTCCCGGGGGGGGGGGGCACACAAAGCAGGGAAGCGATGCCATTAACTTCAAACACCTTTCAGACAGAGATGCGTGTTCTGATAGCATCCTGCCTGCGTTTGAACGACATCCTGTGAGCATGCAACCTCACAGGCGAATGAATGATGCTGTTGTTCGCAGCACCGGCCAATCACTTTCCCTGCTCCGACTGATGGGGGGGGGGTGTTGGCTGAGGACACAGCTCCCCTCTCAGCCTCTCATGGTGTAAGTTGAATATACGAAGGGCTTCTTCCGAGTCGCCTCTGGAGCTGGCAGCCCGCTCAGGATGTTTCCTGGAAGGAGCCATGGTGTGGCGAGGAGCCCCCCCTCATGACAGCGAGGGAGGCAGGAAGGTAAAAAGTGGGACCAACAGGAGACCCATGGATCCTGACACTCTGAGCGGCGCCGTCATGGACCCAAGTATTGAGGCTCTGGAACTGTCGGGGGTCTTTTTCTCGGTGGCGGCCTGGCTGTGCTCGCTGGCCACCACCCTGATGTCCACCTGGCTCACCCTCTCCTCAGACCTGCTCCCCACCGAGAGCTTCGAACTGGGGCTGTGGGAGACCTGCGTGGTGCAGGACCTCGGGTCAGTGGGCTGTCGGCCCTACAACAGCCTCCTGGGCCTGCCGCCGGACATCAAGCTGGCCCGGATCCTCATGTGCGTGACGCTGGCCGCCGGGCTGCTCGGAGTCCTCCTGGCCATCCCCGGCTTGCACGTGGTCAACAGCTGCCACGGCCAGCATCGGGACCTCAGCTGCAAGAGGGCCATGAAGATGGTGGGGGGGCTGCTGTGCGTGGTGGCGGGGATCCTGGGGCTCATCCCGGTCTCGTACATCGCCCACCTCACCGTGGTGCGGTTCTTCGACGAGTCGGTGCCGGAGGTGGTGCCGCGCTGGGAGTTCGGGGACGCTCTGTTCTGCGGCTGGACGGCGGGAGTTCTTCACCTGGTGGCGGGAACTCTGCTGCTGACTTCCTGTTTGTGTCTGCACAAGGAAACCTGTAACGCGCCTGTCCCCATCCCTCTGGTGAGGGTGCAGCCGGGACGACCCCCCATCAAGACCAGATCTGAGTACGTCTGAGACCACTTCCCATCAGGGACGCCACCAGTCAGTTAGTCCTCTCAGGCTGCTTCAGCCAGATGGTTTCTTCATTCTCCGAAGTCCAAAAGTGACAACAGAGAAAACGAACAAAACTGTTTGTGATTAAGAACTCCATTGAGAAAACTGAGTTCGGACACTTTAAATGTCTGAAACTCTGATTAAGAAAATGTGATTAATGTGCTGCCTGGGTGAAACCAAAGCAAACTTCTTCAATCCCACAAAGCTTCAGCATCTAACAGGAGGCTTCGGCATAGACAAACTCAGGTTTCTGGTGTCTTCTGGTGCAACAAAACAGTTTGTTTTCTCAATGAAGTTCTTAATAACAGACTTTTAGACAGTTTAAATGTTTCAAAGGGTTTATTTTTAAATTCTGGTGGAAGCTGGAGACTGGATTTCATCATTTTATAAACTCTAAACCTTTGAGTCAGAAAGAAAGAATGTGACAAATAGATTTAAAATTAAATATTTTCCCTAAAAATCTAATTGATTTGTTTTATCTGTTCCAGCTCGATGTGAAATATTAAACTCAGACTCCACATCTTTCTGGACAGAGTTCAGTTTCTTTGGAAACTTTGAGATCTGAAGTAGAATTAAAGTTTGGCTGCACAGCTCGAGCTTTTGAAAATGGCAGTTTAAACCTCAAACTTTGGAATTATTTCACAAGTTTAACATCCTATTGATATTATAATTATTATGAGCTCAAATGTATTTTAATAATTTCCTTGTCTCAGTTTCAATCATTGAATTTTTTGTTGTATGTTTCACTAAAGAAAATCCCCTTTTCATGGAGCCAAAGAGAGCAAACGTGCTGCTGCTGTTTGATTGGTTCTGTTTGTACATCTAAGCTCAGTGGAAGTAAATTAATGACGGGATCTTAGTCTAACATGTTTAAATCTTTTTCCATTGTTGTAGAAATATTATTTCTGACCTTCAGCAGGAAGTGTGAGGCTCCACAGAAAGAAAAAAGGTGATTTATTGATTACAAAACTGACCAACATGATTTTCACTGACAGTCACCAACAGGTTGGAAAAATGATTCATGAGTTTAATTTGGTAAAAAAAAATGAATGTTCTATAGAACTGCAGTTTGTATGTGTATATCTTTATTTGTTGTGGTTTCATGTTTAAGACGAGAGAAGAAGAAGCTGTAGATGTTTAAAATCACTGATCAATCAGCAAGGAAAGATCACTGCGAGTCATGGTTCGCTTCTGAATGTAAATGAAGATGCTACGCAATAAAATAATCAAACCAAACCAAACTCGTTTGTTGGGTCTAATTAGAAACATCACTTCTCACCAATCAGCTGATTAACAGTCAAACGGTTTATCCTCGTGAACATAGAAACCAGGTTTTATATGAAACGCTAAACGTGCGTTTCCTCTCTGAACCGCAGCGTCTCATTGGCCGCCTGCAGCTCTTCCCTGGATAAATAAATAAAGGCTCTGCGGCCTGAGAGCCGCCATTGTTCTGGTTCACAATATGCTCATTATGCCCCCCCACCCCACCCCATAATCTGACTGTCTGCCTCCAGCCAGCAGCTCCACATCAGTCGACCACGGCAACCGCATCACGTGACTTTACCGTGGAAACGTCAAGGCAACCGTGGAGACAACACGGCAACCGCACCACGTGACTTTACCGTGGAGAGAACACAGAGACGTCATGGCAACCGTGGAGACAACACGGCAACCGCACCACGTGACTTTACCGTGGAGAGAACACAGAGACGTCATGGCAACCGTGGAGACAACACGGCAACCGCACCACGTGACTTAACCATGGAGACACCACGGCAAATACGTTTATTAACATTTCTTCATTATGTTAAGAAGCAGCGTCGTGTTTCTTTGTAAAAGTATCTTCTGTTCAGTGGGAAACGTGATGTTAAAAACAGGACCGTCCAGGAGCCGCTCCAGGTCAGGGTCCTCGCAGCGATACGTCAACACACAGTCCCAGAACAAACATGAAAGAAACGAGCTGCAGTATCTCGCAACCCACCGGCTTCTCTTTAATTACTCTTTTCCTTTTTGGGACAATAGAGACGAATCCTGGTTTGGGGAGCGAGTCGTCAGACAGGAAGTGAACCCCTCAGCTCACATTGTTTCTCAGCGGCTGTCATCACGAAGCCAAACAGGGAAACGCTGCCACCTTCGCTGCCAAACCCTCAGGTCTGCAGGGTCCAGGAAGCAGAACCAGGTCCGTCCTGGTTTGTAACAGCAGGTGTGATGGTGGGAACATCCTGATGTTCAGCTGGGACTCTGAGGGAGCCTGCAGACAGAACTCAGGGCTCATAAAGTCCCTGAACACAGATGATGCAGAGACAGAACTGGTTGTAATCAAATTAAACTTTTATTGAGTTTAAAGGCTCATTGATGACAGTGGAAATGATACAGCATCCAGTCTCTTCAGAGGGAATTATGTGATTACTGGGTTACAGGGGAGTGATCTATGTGGCTTGTTTTTGGATCCTGAAATTATTATTAATTATGAGTCTGATAACCTGTTCAATCATAATGTATCGTCTATAATATAAATGTCATTGGACGGATGAGTCAGGAGTGGATGGAAAATGTGCAAATCAGTTGTTGAATGAATGAAATTAATGTGTTGAGTGTTCTTATCTTATTTTCTAACATTTTCACAGATTTTAAGATGATTTGGGGAAACTCTGGATGTGACTGCACGAAGAGTTAAAAACACCTTTTAAAGGTAAAACACTTTTAATGTTTGTCGCTTTCTTCATAAATGTTTCTGACACAGGAGACAAACTGTACATCAAATATGACTATTAATCAGCTCCATTATGGAACATAAAGTGTAAAATGTCTGCTTGAATCACATCGTTTAAACAACTCGTCCTGCAGCTGGAAGGAAGGAAGGAAAGAAATCAGAGCTAATCTCCAGGAGAGCCTCGCCATCCAAGAAAAACCTTTGGCGCTTGGGACCTTTTAGAAACATGTGACCTCAGGCAGGAGTTCAGTGAAGAGCAACGAGAACAGCAGGTCCAGACCTCTAAAATATTATTACAGAGAGCCAACAGCTCCCAGCAGGAGCGAGGAGAACCTCCCTTCAACAGGTAGAAACCTGGAGCAGAACCGGGCTCTGGGGGGGGGAGTTCGGCCGTCTGCCTGGAGAAGCTCAGTGCATCATGGGAAATCCCCCGGCAGTCTAAGCCTATAGCAGCATAACTAAGGGATGGTTCAGGACTCACCTGAGCCAGCCCTAACTATAAGCTTTATCAAAGAGGAACGTTTGAAGCAGACTCTTAAATGAGGAGAGGGGGTCTGCCTCCAGAACCCAAACTGGGAGCTGGTTCCACAGGAGAGGAGCTTGGTAACTAAAGGATCTGGCTCCTGTTCTACTTTTAGAGACTGTAGGAACCACAAGGAACCCTGTGTTCTGTGAGCGTAGGGCTCTAGTGGGGTAATACGGTACTATCAGCTCTTTAAGATATGATGGTGCCTGACCATTAAGAGCTTTGTAGGTGAGGAGGAGGATTTTAAACTGTGTTGACAACATCTGTCTACAGACATAAACACACACACACACACACACGTTGGACTTTTAGTAAATAATCACACGAGCAAATGTGTGTGTGCGTCTGGTCCATCGTGACCCAGTCCACCCCCCCAGTGTGACTGTGTGTGTGTGTGTGTGTGAGAGAGAGACATTGTGGGGACCAGAGCTCCCAGTATTGTAACAGTCGGGAACAAAAGAGCCAGTTTTCATGTGAGTCCAACAGCAGCAGAAGACAGGAAGTCATTGAGCGGATCACATGGGACAGAGAGTGTGTGTGTGTGTGTGTGTGTGTGTGTAACGTGCAGCCAGTTTCTTCTTCTTCTTCTTCTTCTTCTTCTGACTCTGACTCTGACTCTGATTCCATTTATGTCGTCTAAATAACGCATGATGATCCTCCAGTGGAACAAACATGACGTGAACATTAGACCCTTCGTTTCCGACTGCTGGATGAGACAAACTTAGTTTTAGATGAGATGTTCCTAATAAACTGGCACCTGTATATAAATATTAAAAAAAAAAATATTGATTTATTGTTACTTTGTCCGTTGGTTATTTTCCAACCGAACCCTGTATCTCCAAATGGCACCGAGGAAACTCTTGTTCTTCAGATGGATGTTTTTAAATGGCTTTAAATGGTTTATTTAACACAAGAAGCAGGATTTGTTCGGCCCTGAATAGAACACTCCATCTTTATTAGTATTATTTTAAAATCACCAAATGTGGAGGTGGATAAAAATAGATCTGATAAATGGTCGAGTGATTTGATTCATTTAAACACGATTTGATTAAAACCGTGTTTCATAATTTTTCCGTCTTGCAAGTGGATGTGAAGAAAATGGAAAATAGATAAACTGTTGATCTATTTATCCATCCTGATAAACTGGTGGTCGCCGTTTATCATCTATTTTCCTCTGAACGGGACCATAATTTACTAAAGGAACTTTGCTTTTAAAAAACGTAAGAAAACAGTGAGAGATGCCGTCACTATTACCCAGAGTGCTTTGTGTTGTGATGCATGTGGACTGTATGACAGGCAGTCTGTGGATGATAAACATGAAAGAAGGCAACATGAGAAACTCTGCTGAAGTTCAGCTTCAGTCAGACGGACGAACTGTTGTTCGATCAGCGTCAATGTCGTGCATCTGGAGAAGTCGAGAGCTGTAAAGTGTGTTGCGTTACCATGGCGACTAGCAACCGTGAGCTGTGGTGAGCAGCTGCATATTTCAGTTTGAATGCTGCAACATTTTTCTTCTGTCTTCATGCATTTGAAGATGTAACATGAAAGTGGAGTTCATGTAAATGTCTCTTTGTTTTTTAAGAGAAAGTGTAAAACCCCACACCGGCTGGGTTCAGGATGTTTGTATTTGAAAATCCAGTTTCATTAGTGGTGTGTGTGTGTGTGTGTGTGTAAACAGTGGACTGTGTGATGGAAATCTTAGAGCTGGTTCACTCTAACAAGAAGTTTCAGGAGACCTGGATGTCTTACACAGGAATATTTATTGAAGCTCGATCGAGGAGAAAAGGGAAACACCACGTGTGAATCACAGCGTACTGCTACCCAAATCTGAAGATGGTGTCCTGAAGCTCAGTATTTAACCCTCCCCAGAACTGAGAAGTTCCTCTATATCCAAACAGGGTTATTCCTTACTCAGCCTGGCATGTGTGATGACTCTGTTGGATATCAGATCCAAACAAGGAAAGACGTCAAACTTTGCTGTCCTAGCAACAGCACAGCCTCTCTACAGTCTCTCTTATCCAGCGTCAACAACCACGGAAGATATCTAGCAGACCTTGGTTTACCAGAGGCCAGAGCCAACTCGGCCTTGTCAGGCACACAGAGTGAGACAGGCGAACAGAGACAGACAGGTGAACAGAGACAGACAGGTGAACAGAATGAGACGAGACAAGAAGGAAAATTCCTTCACAGACTGTCTTTGGATCCTGAATGTTTTTCCCTCAGTGCTCATAGGAAACCTCAATAAAACAGTCGAGTGTTGAAGCAAATGTAAAACACAGCAGCAGGAACGTGAACACATCAGACGAGTCTGTTTCTCCCAGTGCATGCTGGGAAGCTTCTCAGAACTGCAGGATATTGTTTCTGCCTATGATCAGCAATAAAACGTTAAATGCACCAGTGTTTCTCTGAGGTCTCCACATCAGGTACAACTTCATGTTTTTCTTTATGCAAATAATAGTTAGTTGGATCAAATCTGTGAAGCATTTTGAATCATTCCTCTTTGACTTTATTGGTAAAAAAAAAAAAAAAAAAGAAACCTACGTTATGTGTTAACAGACATTTATGTTGCAGCTGCACACGCCGGTCTGCGTGTTTCCGGTCTGAAGTTAGTTTCACTTTCTCTGAATGTTGTTGCGCAGCTTGTTTCCTCCATCTGAACCTCCAGCTGAAGGTAAAGGAACACGTTTCAACTGTTTTAGTTTCAGTAGAAACAGCAGAAATCTGCAGCTCCATTCTTCTTTTCTCCAAACTCTGAACTCTGACTTTAACTGGAAACTCTTCAGGGCTTCACACATCCGCCATTTTGTGTGGAGATCAGTGAGAGGAAACCGTCAGCAGGTCGACACAGAGTCGCTCTTACTGTGTAGCTCCACTGACTGATGACTGGAGGCAGCTTTTCCTGCCTGAATCCGCCTGTGGACGAGGCGGAGACGAGCCGCTGCTCTCCCGCTGTCTGAGCCTCTGAATGCGGCTGGAGAACAGCAGTTTGTGTCGGTGAACGGTCAGTCGTTCTGTTTCCAGCACAGGACTCATGTGGAGACGAGC
This sequence comes from Lateolabrax maculatus, assembly GCA_031216445.1. Taxonomy (NCBI): domain Eukaryota; kingdom Metazoa; phylum Chordata; class Actinopteri; order Acropomatiformes; family Lateolabracidae; genus Lateolabrax; species Lateolabrax maculatus. The sequence goes on along the minus strand of CM062215.1, from coordinate 232,845 downwards.
TTCATCTTCTCCTTCACTTCAGTAATCAGTCAGTCAGTCAGTCACAAAGACAACATCTGGTCAATAATCAGAGACATTTCTTTTAGAGTCATGGTTGAATGTTTGTACTGCTTTTATTGAGACTTGATTCATTTCAAACTATATTCAGGATCATATTATTCACCAGTGCTAAGTCAGTAATATGTGTGTGTGAATGATGGAGGAGAGTCTCTGAGTGTTTTAAAGTGTCTGAATCAGCTCCATGATCTGTGTGTCTCTGCTGCAGCTCCACCTGCTGACATGTTGCTGAGCGCCTCATTTATGTACAACTGAAATGTTGTTTCAATATTACAGACAGTCAGATTGACTCAGTGTGTGTCAGTGAATGGAAACGTCCTCCATGCGTGGTGTGTGTGCTGGGCTGCTCTTCACTTCACTGCAGCTTCGTGACGCCATCTAGTGGACCGATAGTAGAACTACAGCAGCTGACGGCAGCTTCCTCGGCCTCACGCTGCTGTCTGACTGCATTCAGCTGACACTGATATGAAAGAGAAAATAACAGCCAATCAGTGGAGGAGCAGCTGATGTTTCTACAGGAGAAATGATGGAAAGGAGGATTTCAGTTGATGTGCAGATGAATGATTTGTGTTTCCTCTCCAGGTGAAAGTGTGTGTGAGCTGATGTGGATGTGAGTTCAGCAGCATGGATCAGTGTGAGGACAGAGAGGAGGGAGTCCGTCCCTCTAAAACCTCTCTCAAAGCTCAGAGGTGAGATGAGGATCTCTAACTGTCCACCACTCAGATCACTCCACCATCATTATTCACACTCAAAGCTCTGTGTGTGTTGTGTTGAAGCCCAGAGAAGCAGCAGGGACCAGACTCTGCTGGACCTGGACCTGGAGCTGGAGCTGGACCTGGACCTGGAGCTGGAGCTGGACCTGGACCTGGACCTGGAGCTGGACCTGGACCTGGACCTGGACCTTGTGCTGGAGCTGGAGCTGGAGCTGGACCCAGCTGTGTGTCCTTCAAGAGCGACCGGTCAATTGTTCGCTTCATTGAATTTAAAGGAGAACAACCGTCTGCTCCACAGAGGTCAGCTGTTAATAACATTAAAATGTGGCTGATTGATGTTTGAACTGTTATTTATCCAGAGAAGTTTTATTAAAGCTGTTTGTTTATTTTCAGCATCGTTCTTCTTCACGTACATTTATATTCTCACATCTGAAAGCTGCCCAGTATAACCAGTGTGCAGCTCCTCACTTTAACATTTTCTCCACACTCGTTCTGACTGCTGTCTGATGACTGCATGAGTATAAAACAGGGATTTTATTGAGGCTAACCCTGATCCTCTGAGTTCCTCCATCAAATCAACATTTCCTAGTTTTCATTCACGTGACAACAGAAACAGAAACATGTCGGTGATAACAGCTGGACTGGGATCAGCTGCTCTAAAACACAGAATGAACCATCACACAGCTGGTTTCTCATTGATGCTGCTGATGGAAGAACGCCGATCATACTTCAGCTCAGTTTGCCTTGTTTTCCTACAACATGACAGAACTGTTTGTACATTGATTCACTCTGGAGAGCCTTTAAGAAAAGTTGTGGTCCAGTGGTGGAAAACACAGTTCTGCTGGATGGCCGGACAAAACAACGAGCAAATAGTTGTCAAATGCCTCCACGATGCATAGTTTCACTGTGTTCTGTTTTATGTGTTTCTCTCAGGAGGAAGCTGGAAAAACCTGAACCCAGCAGTGTGTCCATGCAGAGTGACTGGTCTGTGGATCAAAGGTCAGGACTTAAAACTGACAAGAAAAACTTAACATTTGTTTGTATCAGATTCTCAGTTGTCAGATCTCAAGTTTTTAAACCTTTACTGACTTATGTGGAAGTTGTCTGAGCACCAATGTTTTGCAGTGTATAGTTGAGACTTTTTACAATGTTGTCTGGTGTTTCAGTTTTGGTTCGATCCAATATTCACTCAAATTTTGTTCACATTGACTTTGTACAAACAACCCAAGAACAGTTGACGTCTGGTGTCAATGTAACGTTGGTTCTCCGAGTGAAGAGAGTCTCTCTCCACAGACATGTATAGTTACCAGAAGATCTCACATAAATATATATGTCGGTTATACAGTTTGCTTTCCTGACAGTTCACAACCAGCAGAAGTATTTAATAGTTTTTTTTAAATCATTTTAAAATCACTGATCAGCTATAACACATAGTCCTGTGGTTGCTCAGTTTAGCTTTTACATCTCAGATGAACTGCAGTCCTCTTGGAAGCAGACCAAGACCATTTTCAACTGGTTGTTTGGTCACACCACTGTTTGATTGACAGCTTTCACAAGAGCCTTACCAAACCAAAATTAAAGGGCGAACACACAAAAGTTATAGGTTATAGAGTTTCTTCTTACAGAATTGTGCACAATGAGAAGTCAACATGGAGACTATGTTTGTAATGAAAAGGCCAATGGAAAACTTTTTTTCTGGTTAATGGATGTTTAAAGCTCTTGCAGTTGTTTGTGTTATTACAGTACATTGTGCACAATGTCCACATGATAAATTCATATTCAAAAAGGTAAAGTGCATACCACCTTCTATAAACAACACCTGTGCCTGTTTGCTTACACGTTGCCCAGAAAAGTACGTTCTACATTTCATTTGACACACAGTTGAGAGTGAAATCATCCTCAGCTTTGGTTTGGTTTTCTCTTTTCCTGATGTTTCTCCCACTTCACCTGCTACAAGTTTATTGTGATTCACTGCCAATTAGTGCTGGACAGTTAACATCCAGATAGCTTGTGTAAGCTGTGTGTTGCTGTCCACAGTATTATAGGGGTCAAAAAGAGCTGGAGGGACTAAAGCTGACAAGCTGCTGAACCAACACAGTGAACTAAAGCTGCTCATGAATGCAGACTGGACTGTTGATTCACAGTGTGATCAGCAGTACAAGCAACACTTTAATGTCAGGGGAAACCATCTGATTCAATGTTGCCATCAACACTTAACTCAAAGGACCTTAAGCTTGTGTTTGTCTCTGTGTGGACAGACATAATGTGAGCTCATCCTTCATGATTCCTCCACAGAGTCGACCAGCAGAGCTCAGAGGTTCCCAGTGGTCAGTCAGCCCAGCAGCATCAAACACACCTGGACTCCATATTTATGGTCTGTACATGTACAACAACTACTTTTACATCTGTTCTGTTCACTATCATCTCCATGCTGCACGTTTTAGACCAGAGGATCGTCAGTCTGTCCAACATGGATCTGATGTTTGGTTCCATGATGTTAGTTTGATTGTGTTATTCATGTAATATTCTGTTCCAGCTGCTGGAGGAGAACATTGTCACTTTTGTGAAGAACGAGCTGAAGAAGTTCAAGAAGGATCTGAGCTCAGGTTACCCAGAATGCTTAGAGAGTCAGAGGGAGGATGAGGAGGTGTTGGACGGTGAGGATGAAGAGCGGAGGAGGAGCAGCAGAGAGGCCTTTCTGAAGATCACACTGCACTTCCTGAGGAGAATGAAGCAGGAGGAGCTGGCTGACCGTCTGCAGAGCAGTAAGAGGATTTCTCTAAAGATTTAACATGCTGGATAAATGGGACATTTACTAAAGTCTCAAGAGATGGAGGAACATATGTTTATATATGTATTCTTGAGGGGAATTAAACTTTCATGTGTTCTTTATGAATCACTTAACGATCTTCTTTGTTGTTTGTCCATTCAGAACTTGATCCAGTTTGTTTCGAGCGTAAACTTAAATCTAACCTGAAGAAGAAGTTCCAGTGTGTGTTTGAGGGCATCACTAAAGCAGGAAACCCAACCCTTCTGAATCAGATCTACACAGAGCTCTACATCACAGAGGGAGGGACTGCAGGGGTCAATGATGAACATGAGGTCAGACAGATCGAAACAGCATCCAGGAAACCAGACAGACCAGAAACAACAATCAGACAAGAAGACATCTTTAAAGCCTCACCTGGAAGAGATGAACCAGTCAGAACAGTGATGACAAAGGGAGTGGCTGGCATTGGGAAAACAGTCTTAACACAGAAGTTCACTCTGGACTGGGCTGAAGACAAAGCCAACCAGGACATACAGTTCACATTTCCATTCACTTTCAGAGAGCTGAATGTGCTGAAAGAGAGAAAGTTCAGCTTGGTGGAACTTGTTCATCACTTCTTTACTGAAACCAAAGAAGCAGGAATCTGCAGGTTTGAAGAGTTCCAGGTTGTGTTCATCTTTGACGGTCTGGATGAGTGTCGACTTCCTCTGGACTTCCACAACAATCAGATCCTGACTGATGTTACAGAGTCCACCTCAGTGGATGTGCTGCTGACAAACCTCATCAGGGGGAAACTGCTTCCCTCTGCTCGCCTCTGGATAACCACACGACCTGCAGCAGCCAATCAGATCCCTCCTGAGTGTGTTGACATGGTGACAGAGGTCAGAGGGTTCACTGACCCACAGAAGGAGGAGTACTTCTGGAAGAGATTCAGAGATAAGGAAAAGGCCAAAAGAATCATCTCCCACATCAAGACATCACGAAGCCTCCACATCATGTGCCACATCCCAGTCTTCTGCTGGATCACTGCTACAGTTCTGGAGGATGTGTTGAAAACCAAGGAGAGAGGAGAGCTGCCCAAGACCCTGACTGAGATGTACATCCACTTCCTGGTGGTTCAGTCCAAACTGAAGAACATCAAGTATGATGGAGGAGCTGAGACGGATCCACACTGGAGTCCAGAGAGCAGGAAGATGATTGAGTCTCTGGGAAAACTGGCTTTTGAGCAGCTTCAGAAAGGAAACATGATCCTCTATGAATCAGACCTGACAGAGTGTGGCATCAATATCAGAGCAGCCTCAGTGTACTCAGGAGTGTTCACACAGATCTTTATAGAGGAGAGAGGACTGTACCAAGACAAGGTGTTCTGCTTCGTCCATATGAGCGTTCAGGAGTTTCTGGCTGCTCTTCATGTCCATCTGACATTCATCAACTCTGGTGTCAATCTGCTGTCAGAAGAACAATCAACCTCCCAGAAGTCTGAAACAAGAAAAGAAGAATCTGCAGAAACACATTTCTACCAGAGTGCTGTGGACAAGGCCTTGCAGAGTCCAAATGGACACCTGGACTTGTTCCTCCGCTTCCTCCTGGGTCTTTCACTGCAGACCAATCAGACTCTCCTACGAGGCCTGCTGACACAGACAGGAAGTAGCTCACAGACCAATCAGGTAGCGGTCGCATACATCAAGAAGAAGATTGAAGAGACTCCCTCTGTAGAGAAAAGCATCAATCTGTTCCACTGTCTGAATGAAATGAATGACCATTCACTAGTGGAGCAGATCCAACAGTCCCTGAGTTCAGGAAGTCTCTCCACAGATAAACTGTCTCCTGCTCAGTGGTCAGCTCTGGTCTTCATCTTACTGTCATCAGAAAAAGATCTGGATGTGTTTGACCTGAAGAAATACTCTGCTTCAGAGGAGGCTCTTCTGAGGCTGCTGCCAGTGGTCAACACCTCCAACAAAGCTATGTAAGTGAGATTTATTCATCAATTTATACTCTCTTTTGGGGGTGATGAAACAAATAACTTATTACTTGTTTCTTAACTGTTGTCTCTTCAGACTGAGTGGCTGTAACCTCTCAGAGAGAAGCTGTGAAGCTCTGTCTTCAGTTCTCAGCTCCCAGTCCTCCAGTCTGAGAGAGCTAGACCTGAGTTACAACAACCTGCAGGATTCAGGAGTGAAGCTGCTCTCTGCTGGACTGGAGGGTCCACACTGCAAACTGGAGACACTCAGGTCAGAATTCGTTAACCCATTTAAATGATGACCATTAAAAATCTAGTTTACATTAACTGATAAACAGCTAACCTGCGTAGGATTTTGTCTGCAAATGTGATTTGTTAGCCTTGCATCACCAGACTAATTTACAAATACATATCAGTCTGGATCCTTTCAGTTCACTTTCAATTTCCGTGGGGCGTTATCAACCAGCGGAGACAACCAATCAGAGCAACTAAACGCCATTCTGTTGTATAGTACATCCTGTCAGATGTTCGGCAAACACATATTTCTTATCAACATAATGCATAAGTGCAGTTGTTTGTTCTTCTTTTAGAGAAAATTTACTGTCCAGTCTGTTTAATACTGCCGCTGTGGGGAACACGGCAGCCATCTTGGATATTTAAAAAGATGCCTCAGCGGCGCTCCTTTCTGTCACTCATTGTATTAAAAACCTGCCTCCTACTAGATAAACGGTTGTGATTGCTTTGCCCAACACAACGGCACTGCCAGTATCAAGGAAATCAGTTTTAATGGGAGCGACGTATCTGCCAGAGCAAATAAAACATGAGCTGGCAGATTCGTCTGGTCCCCAGGCTAATGATTTGTCAAATTACCTTTAACTAAACTGTGTTGTTTTGTGTGTTTGCAGACTGTCAGGCTGTCTGATCACAGAGGAAGGCTGTGCTTCACTGGCCTCAGCTCTGAGCTCCAACCCCTCCCATCTGAGAGAGCTAGACCTGAGCTACAATCATCCAGGAGACTCAGGAGTGAAGCTGCTGTCTGCTGGACTGGAGGACCCACACTGGAGACTGGACACTCTCAGGTATGAATAGGCCTGCTGCAGCCACAGACAGTCAGTCTGATAGAGGAAGAGCTGGACACATTTTCTCTAGGTTGTAAATATATGAATTGTGCAGACACTCCGTCGCTCTTCTAGTTCATGGGAACTTCAGGGACTTTGATATGAAAATATTTTCACACTAAAGAGTGATGAGGACTTGTCTCAGATATATGGTGATTTATTTACAATATTTACACTTAGAACGAACACAGAGAGAAGATAACATGTGATGCACAGTCACATGTGGGATACAACAAGGAGAAGCACATCTAATAATAAATGATTAAACCTCCGTTGGTTTGTTTAGTCAAGACACTGAGACTGATGATTAATAATCACAGGTGGAGAGCCAGAGAGGGATCAGTGACTGAAGCCACTTAGAATATAAGTAGGCAACAGGTTCAAATAACTACAGGATCATTTCCTTGTCCTTGTTTGTCACAGCAGATGTAAATCTGAGAGTCATTATTTCTGCTTTAATGACATCAAACATGACATGTGTAGGCCAGTGGAAATTATCCTAACAGTAATTATTACTGCTGTAATATACATCAGAGATATCAATTTAACACCAAACCACAGTAACAACCTGCACCAAACATCCCAACACATGAAATGATGCTCTTTATATCAGAAATAGGTTTTCTGAGACTTGTGAGGTTTTGGAGGGAAACGGTCTGGGAGTCTCTGTCACTTGGTTTTATGGCAGAGGTCTGGACCCAAGGACTGCTTCTGAAGTGGGACTCTTAATGGAGACGGGATCCTCCAAAAAGAAGTTTGTGTGTGTGATCAGATGTTGTGGTCCTCTTTGACACACACCAACATCCTGTGGGTCTCTCTCAGTGTATGAGGAGAGTGGCAGAGGTGAAGAGGTTTAGGGGGAGCAGGGAGAAGCAGCCGGATGCTCGTGTTGTGTTTCTGTGTATGAGAGCCATGTAATGTCCATGTCTGCATGCTGAAAGAGGAAGTGCTGGTCTGACCCCCCTCCTCCTTTCAGGGTGGAGCCTGGTGGAGTCCGATGGTTGACACCAGGTCTGAGGAAGTGTAAGTGTTTTTAATTTGATTCATGAAAACAAAGCAGCACACATTCAACCATCTTCAAACTGTGACATCACTCATTCACATCTCTGATGTCTTCATCAAACTGTCAATAATGAACCGATGATAGATCAATAACTGCAGCTGTATTGTGTCTTGTTCTCTCCATCAGATTCCTGTGAACTCACACTCGACACAAACACAGTCAGCAGAAAGATCAAACTGTCTGACAACAACAGGAAGGTGACACGTGTGGAGGAGGATCAGCCATATCCTGATCATCCAGACAGGTTTGACTGTTTTCATCAGCTGCTGTGTAGAAATGGTCTGACTGGTCGCTGTTACTGGGAGGTCGAGTGGAGGGGAGGAGTTTATATATCAGTGAGTTACAGAGGAATCAGAAGGAAAGGAGACAGTGAAGACTGTGGGTTTGGACGGAATGATCAGTCTTGGAGTCTGGACTGCTCTGATGGGCGTTACTATGTCTGGCACAATAACAGATTAACACTTATCTCTTCCTCCTCCTCCTCCTCCGGTAGAGCAGCAGTGTATGTGGACTGTCCTGCTGGCACTCTGTCCTTCTACATAGTCTCCTCTGACACACTGATCCACCTCCACACCTTCAACGCCACATTCACTGAACCTCTTTATCCTGGGTTTGGGTTCTGGTCTGGGTTCAGGTCTGGGTCCTCAGTGTCTCTGTGTTCTCTGTAGGACGGAGAGTCTCCTCCTGTTGGAGATACATTTTCACTGATGAACAGATCAGTTGAGTCTGTACTAGTTGTGTCCCAATTCTCCAAATCCAAAAATCGATTTGAACTTCAACTCTAAGGTTACGATTCGATTTGTTATTTTCACATGTTTTTCCCTTGACAACGGACATTTTCAAATTCTTTTTTAAAAAGATAAATGATACCAAGTACGATATAACCGCCATATTCTTAAGAATGTACCACACTGAGGCTGTATGGTCAGATGTAAATAATTTATTTAAAATGTAATAAGCATCCTCTGACCTGTTGATATTAACTGCAGCTTGAGCTCATTTATACAAGGCAGCTGAGTGAAAGGCAACGTGAAGGTTTTGAAGGGTCACTGTAGCGAATCTGTGACGTTCTGATTATCGACACTTTTGGGCACTGCAGTCATAAATTATGTGTTATTAGTGTTTCCACACACATACCCGACTTCAGAGGAACAACATCGGCAAACACTTGTCTGTTTATGCTTTAACTGACCATGAAACAAGCTAAACCAACTAGCATGCTACAGCTGATCTGATAGGAAGTAACTGGTGCACTGACAAAACTTTCCGGGTAAAACTTTCGTTATGCAGTATTTCTGTTATAAGCAGTGGGGGCTAAATGTTGCTATATCAGTGACTTCAGGGATGTTCCATTTCTGTTTCTAAGTCATCTCCGAATCTGAAAGTGGCCCTGTTGTCTCGAAATGTCTCTATACAGGATCGCAGTTACAGAAATCTTTCAGGTTATTGTAATAAATTCATCAATGTACAGAATCGTTCAGAGTGATTGAAAAGATTCCTCATTTACATTGTAAACTTGTTCCTCTTCCAGTCCTTTAAAGATGGAAGCTGTGATCATTAAATAGTGGAAAAGCTGTTGACTTGGACCTTCTGTCCTGTTGTGTTTGAATTCTGGCTCTTGTTCCAATAAAAAAATAATGTTACTGTGAGTGTGTTTGTTGTCTTTCTCAGGTCAGGACTACTGACATGATTCAGCTCAAACATACAGTATATGGACAAAAGTTTGTGGACGCCGTTGTACTTAAAGAAATGTTTTTTCCATCCAATACCTTACCTTTGGGATGAACTGGAATGCCAACTGTGATCACACCTGATCATCCAACATCAGTATTGGACCTCACTGATGCTCTGGTGTCTGAATGGGAGCAAATCTCTGCAGCAGGTTCAACATCTGCTGGAGAGGCTGAAACCAGAAGAGTGGAGGCTGTTAAAGCAGCACATTAATGAACATGGAGTCAGAGTCACATGTTACACTGTCTCACATGTTCAACTGTCCACATACTTTTGGCCATATAGTGTATTACAACATCAAAAAATACAGACAAACCTGCTCTCTCTACATGTGAATCTGTTTTAGTTGTAGCCTCCACCTTTATGAAACTGCAGATTGTTGAATTCTTCCAGTCCAGCAGAGGGCAGCACCTGATTAAGAGGACGACAATTCTGACTGTTGACACTCCAACTTTTGACTGTGCGCACCAAGAAAAACTACCCTGGGAACCAGACCAATTTGCAGCACATGTTTTATTTGCTCTGGCAGATACGTCTGGCCCCTCTCCCATTCAAACTGATTTCTTTGGTACTGACAGTGCCATTGTATCGGGCGAGTCAATCACAGCTGTTAATCTAGTATGAGGCAGGTTTAATACCATGATCAGCAGAGAGGAGAGGCATCTTTGTAAATAACCAAGATGGCTGCCGCCAATGCGGAGCGTTCCCCGGCCGGCTACAGCGGCAGTATTAAACGGATTGGACGGTAAATTTTCTCTAAAAGAAGAACAATCAACTGCACTTAAACTTTATGTTGATAAGAAATATGTGTTTGCCGAACTTCTGACAGGACTTCTGATGTGCCCGTTGATAACGCCCCTTGGAAAATGAGCTGAGAGGTTCCAGACTAATACGCATTTGCAAATTAGTCTGGCAATGCCAGGCTGAATAAAAACAGTCACATTGTCGCTGGTTTCAAGTCTTCTTCAGTACAGCAGGATGTTCATTTAGCAAATTATGTTCCCGTTTAGAGGAAAACAGATGATAAAGCAGCGTATGCTTTAGGGCGGGGCTACCTTGTGATTGACATGTTGTTACCACGGCGACCGCTAATCAGGATAGAGGCAGCGCTACAGTTAGTGTGTCCAACAGGCTTTGAGGTACCTCCTTTTCTTGTTTGGTGGGTGGTTCAGAGTTGTTACCCAATCAGCAGCGATGTGTGTGTATAAACCCGTTGTATTGAAATGCAGTGCCCCAATGCCGCAGTTGCAACGCTGGCATAAACACAACAGGGTGTTCAACGCACCGCCGTTTGTATTTAAATAAACGTTTTGTTATGTTTTATCTGAGCTGAACGTGCCCTTGTTCTCTTTTGCTGTGTTCAAAATGGCATACTAACAGTATGTACTTCAAACTGCGTACTAAAGGATGATTCAGTATGTCATTACCAGACTGTTCACACTAAAGTATACTCAGCTTCTCTGTGTCACGACTGTATTGATCACATGACTGTATCAATGACGACATGACAGGAGCTACCGTTTAATGAAAAGTGTACCTCTTCCACTCACATTATATACATTATATATGTGTTTTTCTTCTTAACTGTACCTTAACGTCATGGCTCCTGAGTGGCTCCTGCTTCACGTTCAGTCCAACCATGAGTCTTGCCACCACAGTCTGATGCTAGAACCATCTGTTTCGCAGTCGGCTGCTGGTCATTCTGAAGAGTGAGTGCATTTTGGGGCGATTGAGTCTGTCCACTAAGACCATTCACACAGCACATACTCAGAAACTCTAGTAAACATCCAGGCATTTCTCACATACATAACCCCACATACTAAGCAGTCTGAACACACTACAGCACTGTCCTTTGCATAAGTTTGCCTATTTGGACTGCCATCCTGGTTTTGACCCTTACCTGTGTCATGATTCAGTAAACTTATGTTTCTCCATCTTGTCATTAAATCCCTGAACTGTTCCTGTCTGCTGAATTGTCTGCATTTGGATCTGATTCCTTGCTGCCTCACACTCATTCCTGTGACAGTACAGTCTGCCAAAATATGGATCTAGCAGACGAAGCATTCTTTGCAAACTAAATGAGGATAGACTCACAACATTCAGTGCCTTCTAAATTGCTGCCAAAATGCCAGTATAATGCAGACTAATTGGAGTATTTACTGCCTCCAGTGGTCACACTGAGTCACTACAACACTACGTCACACTGATGTGTGTCTCACAGGATTCACACTTATTATTAGATCAATGTGTACTGATCAGTATTGATGACGTCATGAGGAGTGGTGATATAGTCCCCATCAGTATGTCAGTATTAATATGTGTATTGATGATAGTTTAACATGAGAATTAATGATAGTTTAACAGGAGTATTGATGATAATTTGAGTCTCTTTAACAGTCCAGTTCCATCCAGATGAACATGAAGCATGAATGTTTTGTAATGAAACGTCACTGTTGGCATCAGTGTGTTAACAGTCTTCTTTCATAGAATTGTTACAGATATTTATCAAGTTATGTATGTAAAATATTTTTCAAGATAGGAGGGCCTGTAGATTAAATTTAGATAATTTTATAGGCAATATGGTAATTTTAGAATTACAAGTAGAACATGAAGATCACCCAATTTTCGACAAATATAGTTTGGAATACAAAACCTAATAGAAAATATGTTTTTCAGACATTCCTCAATCCATTTGACTTAAATCACAAAAATGTAATAATTCAAATCCCCCTTGTTCTCGGGACGCTGAAAGTATTTCTGTTTTGAGGCGGTGGTGTCTAAGTTTGGATGTGGTGTTAGGCTCGTTCCAGATGAGCCAGGCCTGTGCAGAATCGATCACCGGCGATCGCCGCGCAATGCATGCCGGTTAGTTTTGTGTCCGACTTGATCCCGACTTGCTCTGACGTCATGCACTAATGGACAACGATGACCTCACGAGATCGAGGCGCTGCAAGACCCAGGGCATGATGGGAAACGCCTGGCTGTCCACTGATCAAACAGCTGATTGGCTCGAAGTTTTGTCCACAAACACCACGTGTTGTAGAAAATCCTCATTTTCTGTGTAGACAGATAGTTTAATAAGAATTTATTTAGATTTTTCCAGAATATAGTAATTGTTTCAGTCAGTGATTTATGAATTATGTTCTACTGAATGATGCTCTGATGATTTGACTGTGAAAGATGGACTTTCTTTATTGTTTAAACATGTTTGCACAGCTCTCTGATCCTGGTCTGTTTGAGTTCATGGTGTCTTGTAAGGGCTCGGCATGCATGACAAAAAATTTCACTAATACATTCATTCATATATATATATAATTTAAAAAACGAATTAAATAATAAATACAAATTCTAATAAAGCCTAAGCACAACTTGATGACTGTGTTTGTCAGCCAGAGAAGATGAATATGTTTAGTCCAAGTTATAATTACTGTGAAGCTACAGAAAAGCTATTAAACACCTGTTGGGAACTGAGTCTAATATATTCTGTGTCTCTCTGAAGGAAACTTGTGTGTTATCGTCCTCACTGCTGCTGTTCCTCTGTGATGCCTGTATGAAGCTGTGAGGACGTTGATTCACTAGTTACATTTCTTACAGTTTGGGTCGTATGATTGTTTTTCTGTAAACTCCACCAGAGACAGTTCATCTTTGGCTCTACTTAAACTACAGATGATCGAACAGGATATTTCCGTCACTTCCTGTATATTCTGTGAAGGCTGCTGGAAACTGTCCGACCTGCCTGCAGCTTTTTCTCAGCGCCTCCTGCTGCTGCCGCCTGGTCTCGTCCACTCTCCAGACGAGGCGCAGTTCATCTGGAACCAGCCTGTCTGCGTGTTTCCGGTCTGAAGTTAGTTTCACTTTCTCTGAATGTTGTTGTGCAGCTTGTTTCCTCCATCTGAACCTCCAGCTGAAGGTAAAGGAACACGTTTCAACTGTTTTAGTTTCAGTAGAAACAGCAGAAATCTGCAGCTCCATTCTTCTTTTCTCCAAACTCTGAACTCTGACTTTAACTGGAAACTCTTCAGGGCTTCACACATCCGCCATTTTGTGTGGAGATCAGTGAGAGGAAACCGTCAGCAGGTCGACACAGAGTCGCTCTTACTGTGTAGCTCCACTGACTGATGACTGGAGGCAGCTTTTCCTGCCTGAATCCGCCTGTGGACGAGGCGGAGACGAGCCGCTGCTCTCCCGCTGTCTGAGCCTCTGAATGCGGCTGGAGAACAGCAGTTTGTGTCGGTGAACGGTCAGTCGTTCTGTTTCCAGCACAGGACTCATGTGGAGACGAGCTTCATCTTCTCCTTCACTTCAGTAATCAGTCAGTCAGTCAGTCACAAAGACAACATCTGGTCAATAATCAGAGACATTTCTTTTAGAGTCATGGTTGAATGTTTGTACTGCTTTTATTGAGACTTGATTCATTTCAAACTATATTCAGGATCATATTATTCACCAGTGCTAAGTCAGTAATATGTGTGTGTGAATGATGGAGGAGAGTCTCTGAGTGTTTTAAAGTGTCTGAATCAGCTCCATGATCTGTGTGTCTCTGCTGCAGCTCCACCTGCTGACATGTTGCTGAGCGCCTCATTTATGTACAACTGAAATGTTGTTTCAATATTACAGACAGTCAGATTGACTCAGTGTGTGTCAGTGAATGGAAACGTCCTCCATGCGTGGTGTGTGTGCTGGGCTGCTCTTCACTTCACTGCAGCTTCGTGACGCCATCTAGTGGACCGATAGTAGAACTACAGCAGCTGACGGCAGCTTCCTCGGCCTCACGCTGCTGTCTGACTGCATTCAGCTGACACTGATATGAAAGAGAAAATAACAGCCAATCAGTGGAGGAGCAGCTGATGTTTCTACAGGAGAAATGATGGAAAGGAGGATTTCAGTTGATGTGCAGATGAATGATTTGTGTTTCCTCTCCAGGTGAAAGTGTGTGTGAGCTGATGTGGATGTGAGTTCAGCAGCATGGATCAGTGTGAGGACAGAGAGGAGGGAGTCCGTCCCTCTAAAACCTCTCTCAAAGCTCAGAGGTGAGATGAGGATCTCTAACTGTCCACCACTCAGATCACTCCACCATCATTATTCACACTCAAAGCTCTGTGTGTGTTGTGTTGAAGCCCAGAGAAGCAGCAGGGACCAGACTCTGCTGGACCTGGACCTGGAGCTGGAGCTGGACCTGGACCTGGAGCTGGAGCTGGACCTGGACCTGGACCTGGAGCTGGACCTGGACCTGGACCTGGACCTGGACCCAGCTGTGTGTCCTTCAAGAGCGACCGGTCAAAGGATGCTCTCATTGAATTTAAAGGAGAACAACCATCTGCTCCACAGAGGTCAGCTGTTAATAACATTAAAATGTGGCTGATTGATGTTTGAACTGTTATTTATCCAGAGAAGTTTTATTAAAGCTGTTTGTTTATTTTCAGCATCGTTCTTCTTCACGTACATTTATATTCTCACATCTGAAAGCTGCCCAGTATAACCAGTGTGCAGCTCCTCACTTTAACATTTTCTCCACACTCGTTCTGACTGCTGTCTGATGACTGCATGAGTATAAAACAGGGATTTTATTGAGGCTAACCCTGATCCTCTGAGTTCCTCCATCAAATCAACATTTCCTAGTTTTCATTCACGTGACAACAGAAACAGAAACATGTCGGTGATAACAGCTGGACTGGGATCAGCTGCTCTAAAACACAGAATGAACCATCACACAGCTGGTTTCTCATTGATGCTGCTGATGGAAGAACTCAGATATTATAATAAACTTTATAATGCCTTTATAATGCTTCCACGATGCATAGTTTCACTGTGTTCTGTTTCATGTGTTTCTCTCAGGAGGAAGCTGGAAAAACCTGAAC
The DNA here is from genome assembly GCA_031216445.1 of Lateolabrax maculatus. Lineage (NCBI taxonomy): Eukaryota > Metazoa > Chordata > Actinopteri > Acropomatiformes > Lateolabracidae > Lateolabrax > Lateolabrax maculatus. The sequence continues at coordinate 217,575 of CM062215.1, read as the reverse complement.
CCAGCTGTGTGTCCTTCAAGAGCGACCGGTCAACTGATCGCTTCATTGATTTTAAAGGAGGACGTGTGTGTGACAGACAGTAAGTTGCTGTCAGCATTAAAACACTTGTGGACAATATGACCTACATGTTCATATTTCCCTCCTGATGTTGCTCACTGCTGATGTTTGTCCTCATTAAATCCAGTCTGTCCTTATAATGTCCATGTTCTCCTAGAATGATGATGAAGGTTAGATTAGTATTAAAGGGCAGGTTCGCATGTTTTCAGGCCTGTCCCTGAACACAACAGTGACAAGTCCTTCTGTACACTGAAAGTTCACACTGGCCCTGAACACATCTCTTCCCCATATGATATCAATGGAAGTGACGGAGGACCAAATCCAGTATAACCAGTGTGCAGCTCCTCACTTTAACATTTTCTCCACACACAAGTTCCTCCATCAAAGGACCTTTAGCTTGTGTTTGTCTCTGTGTGGACAGACATGATGTGAGCTCATCCTTCATGATTCCTCCACAGAGTCGACCAGCAGAGCTCAGAGGTTCCCAGTGGTCAGTCAGCCCAGCAGCATCAAACACACCTGGACTCCATATTTATGGTCTGTACATGTACAACAACTACTTTTACATCTGTTCTGTTCACTATCATCTCCATGCTGCACGTTTTAGACCAGAGGATCGTCAGTCTGTCCAACATGGATCTGATGTTTGGTTCCATGATGTTAGTTTGATTGTGTTATTCATGTAATATTCTGTTCCAGCTGCTGGAGGAGAACATTGTCACTTTTGTGAAGAACGAGCTGAAGAAGTTCAAGAAGGATCTGAGCTCAGGTTACCCAGAATGCTTAGAGAGTCAGAGGGAGGATGAGGAGGTGTTGGACGGTGAGGAGGAAGAGCAGAGGAGGAGCAGCAGAGAGGCCTTTCTGAAGATCACACTGGACTTCCTGAGGAGAATGAAGCAGGAGGAGCTGGCTGACCGTCTGCAGAGCAGTAAGAGGATTTCTCTAAAGATTTAACATGCTGGATAAATGGGAGACCTACATATTGTTAAATATCTATTGACCTTCTGCGCGCCCATTTTTTGTTTGTTCCTTTTCCTGTTTTGTCTCCGAACCCCTGGTTGCTATTGCTATTGCTGACTTCAGAACTGAAAAAAAGGTTGTAGGTCCTCCCCTCTGGTAGGCGCCACAGAGCACTGAGAGCCAAAACTACCAGACACCAGAACAGCTTCTTTGCACAGGTCGTCTGTGTGTCTGTGTGTCTGTGTGTCTGTGTGTCTGTGTGTGTGTGTCTGTGTGTGTGTGTGTGTGTGTGTGTGTGTGTGTGTGTGTGTGTCTATATATATAGAGAGAGACACACACACACACACTGTTGTATATATATTTATATTTGTACATAATAGTTAAATGTTTATGCCTACCTTTGTTCTGCTTTGTTGTTCTTGTTTCTTTGTTTTCTCTTTACTTATTTGTCTATTTCTGTATATGTACGTTGAGCGCAACAGGAAAAACCAGAGTCAGATTCCTTGTATGTGTGTACGCATACATGGCCAATGAAACTGATTCTGATTCAGAAACGATCACTAAAACAGCTGATTCAACAAGTGAGTCTGTGAAATGCATAGCTTGCTCTTCCACTTGCATAAAATTATCCTTCATTTGACATATCAGTATGGTGTCTGGATTTTGAATGTTGTAGCGGTTCAACAGTCACTCTTTAAGTGGGGTTCCAGTCATAGTCAATCAAATAATAGTTATGGATTAGTTTTTTCAGTCCAATCAAATTCCACAAAATGTGGATTAAATAACAAACCAAGTTCAGTCCACTCAACAAAAAGTCTGTTTTAGTTTTGGTCTGATCCCACAATCAGTCCAGTTCAATGCAGCTCTTACACTCAAAAAAGGTGTTGTCCTGTCCACTCATATCACAATAGAAAAGTTAGTCTATGATTGCAGTTGCAACAATCTGCCAATACTATTTACAATATTTACAGGGGTATTCGCTGTCCAGTAGTCAGTCAAGCAATCAGTCACATGTGCAATGTTGCCATTAGCTCAACCAGCATCTCCTAGAAGAAATCAAGTGAGTAATATTACTAATACTTTTCCAACTTACTTAATGTGTATAATATGTATATTTAGATGAATTATGGACATTTGTTGAGTCTTTGTAAAGCAGTAAATAGAATAAAATTCTCAAAACCCAACAAGAAGATGAATCTCGGAGGAACCAAATATTGACAACAATAGACCTTACTGTCTTGCGCATCCTTTTACAGAGAAAAAAGTGATTATATTTCTTTGAGAGTATACTTAATGATGTTACTTGTACTTTCAGAATCTCCTGACATGTGCCAGCTTAACCTCAAATCTAACCTGAAGAAGAAGTTTCAGTGTGTGTTTGAGGGCATCACTAAAGCAGGAAACCCAACCTTTCTGAATCAGATCTACACAGAGCTCTACATCACAGAGGGAGGGACTGCAGGGGTCAATGATGAACATGAGGTCAGACAGATCGAAACAGCATCCAGGAAACCAGACGGACCAGAAACAACAATCAGACAAGAAGACATCTTTAAAGCCTCACCTGGAAGAGATGAACCAATCAGAACAGTGATGACAAAGGGAGTGGCTGGCATTGGGAAAACAGTCTTAACACAGAAGTTCACTCTGGACTGGGCTGAAGACAAAGCCAACCAGGACGTACAGTTCATGTTTCCATTCACTTTCAGAGAGCTGAATGTGCTGAAAGAGAGAAAGTTCAGCTTGGTGGAACTTGTTCATCACTTCTTTACTGAAACCAAAGAAGCAGGAATCTGCAGGTTTGAAGAGTTCCAGGTTGTGTTCATCTTTGACGGTCTGGATGAGTGTCGACTTCCTCTGGACTTCCACAACAATCAGATCCTGACTGATGTTACAGAGTCCACCTCAGTAGATGTGCTGCTGACAAACCTCATCAGGGGGAAACTGCTTCCCTCTGCTCGCCTCTGGATAACCACACGACCTGCAGCAGCCAATCAGATCCCTCCTGAGTGTGTTGACATGGTGACAGAGGTCAGAGGGTTCACTGACCCAAAGAAGGAGGAGTACTTCTGGAAGAGATTCATAGATGAGGAGCAGGCCAGAAGAATCATCTTCCACCTCAAGACATCACGAAGCCTCCACATCATGTGCCACATCCCAGTCTTCTGCTGGATCACTGTTACAGTTCTGGAGGATGTGTTGAAAACCAGAAAGAAAGGAGAGCTGCCCAAGACCCTGACTGAGATGTACATCCACTTCCTGGTGGTTCAGTCCAAACTGAAGAACATCAAGTATGAAGGAGGAGCTGGGACAGATCCACACTGGAGTCCAGAGAGCAGGGAGATGATTGAGTCTCTGGGAAAACTGGCTTTTGATCAGCTTCAGAAAGGCAACCTGATCTTCTATGAATCAGACCTGACAGAGTGTGGCATCAATATCAGAGAAGCCTCAGTGTACTCAGGAGTGTTCACACAGATCTTTATAGAGGAGAGAGGACTGTACCAGGACAAGGTGTTCTGCTTCGTCCATCTGAGCGTTCAGGAGTTTCTGGCTGCTCTTCATGTCCATCTGACATTCATCAACTCTGGTGTCAATCTGCTGTCAGAAGAACAATCAACCTCCCAGAAGTCTGAAACAAGAAAAGAAGACTCTGCAGAGACACAGTTCTACCAGAGTGCTGTGGACAAGGCCTTGCAGAGTCTAAATGGACACCTGGACTTGTTCCTCCGCTTCCTCCTGGGTCTTTCACTGCAGACCAATCAGACTCTCCTACGAGGCCTGCTGACACAGACAGGAAGTAGCTCACAGACCAATAAGGAAACAATCCAGTACATCAAGAAGAAGATTGAGGAGAACCCCTGTCCTGAACGAAGCATCAATCTGTTCCACTGTCTGAATGAACTGAATGATTGTTCTCTAGTTGATCAGATCCAGAAGTCCCTGAGTTCAGGAAGTCTCTCCACAGATAAACTGTCTCCTGCTCAGTGGTCAGCTCTGGTCTTCATCTTACTGTCATCAGGAAAAGATCTGGACGTGTTTGACCTGAAGAAATACTCTGCTTCAGAGGAGGCTCTTCTGAGGCTGCAGCCAGTGGTCAAAGCCTCCAACAAAGCTCTGTAAGCACATAAATTTGCATACTCCGAAAATACTTTAAAAACACAAACTCTTCAGCAGGAGAGAATAAATATTTACTACTTGTGTTTTAACTGTACATTTGCTTCTCCAGACTGAGTGGCTGTAACCTCTCAGAGAGAAGCTGTGAAGTTCTGTCCTCAGTTCTCAGCTCCCAGTCCTCTAGTCTGAGAGAGCTGGACCTGAGTAACAACAACCTGCGGGATTCAGGAGTAAAGTTGCTGTCATCTGGACTTTATAGTCCACATTGTGAACTGGGAACTCTCAGGTAAGATCAAGTTATTGTTTTTTTGTAAGTGATTTGTGATTGTGATTTCTTAATCAGTTCTATGCAGTTTCAATAACCTTCTTCATGTCAGGGTTTCCATCCATCCATTCTGGTCTTAGCCAGAGTGGTAGTACTTCCTACTACCGTGCCATGTCCTCAAGTTATTCAAGGGGGATTTGTAGGCGTCCCCATTTGTGACATGTTATTCCCCTAGAGTGTTCAGGGTCTTTCCTTAGGTCTCCTTTCAGCTTGACATGCCTGGAACACAAAGCCTGGGAGTCTGTTGGCTTCAGGGGACCTCCCAGGGCCAGGCAGGTACTCAAGAATGGGTTGGGGGCAGAGATCGGCTGTGGTGCTGGCTGGAAAACAGGCCGGGGTGCTGGCTGGGAAACCGTAGCACAGTCCTGCCACTTGGTTTGTGCCACCAACTGGGCAATGACAGGGTCACGCCTCCAGAAGCGTTTAAGGGAATGAGGAAGTCTGGCTCCTGATAAAAAAAACCTTCTGGATAACAGCAAATGTGAGCCAGGAAAAAGACAGGTCGGATATGCAATTGTCTTTAGAGTCCAGAGGAGATGCGGGGGCAGTAGAACAGGGCTGGGCTCCAGTGATGTCAACAGTACTGGTTTCCTGGAAACAATTGAGCTTCTTGATGCAATGATGTGGCTGAGAGGCCATGAAATTGGCCACAATCTGCTCAAACTCCACAACCTTTTCAGAGAAGGTGCATTGCTGAGCTGGATCCATAATCTGGTCTGGTCCTACTGTCACTGTCGGGGCCCGAGGGACACAGGGAACACGGCAGAGGACCCAAACGCAAACAATACAGGTCGGAGCAGCCAGACAGTCCATATTCTGATCTGTTCTGGTCATACTGTCACAGTAGGGGCCCGAGGGACACGGGGAAAGGACCCAAATGCAGACAACTCAGTTGCAAGGGAACGACCACATATGACGTGGACCAGACACACATGAACATATATATATATACACAAACAACTAATCACAGAAACAAGACACAGCTGGGGTGGGCAGATGCTGGAGAAAAGGAGGGAAACACAATGGCAGGGCAAACGAGACAGTTGAAACCACAAAATAAAACAGGAAACAAGTAATGAATCATGACAGTTTGGTGCTCAAACACAAGTTGATGGACAGTGTTTCCTAGATGACGTACTTTTAACGTGAAGATGAAGATAATTCTGTCAACGCTGTCTTGTTGCTACTGTTTAAGATTTTTCCAGATGCAATTTTAAAAAATACCATAAAATAATTTCCTGGGTGTATATGTATATAAATAACTATTGTTTTTATTTCATTTTATATTGATCCTGTTTATTCTAAATTTAATTATACGTATATATGTTTTATGATTTTCTGAATTCAAGCAGCCTGCAGTGTTATGGTGCCACTGTCTGGCATCAACTGGGCTCGTCAACGAGGGAACAAACTGGTTTACAGACTTTCAAGTGGAAATTAAAATTTGAACACCAGAACACTCGTTCACTTGTTTCATTTTTTGTTTTTAATACGTATACACAGGACCCTCTGGAAATATTTATTGATACTGTAAATTTAGATTCTAAAGTAGTGAAGATCCGTTGCCTGAAAAAGGGAGACATTTGCCATCTCCTGGAGCCTGGCCTGAGAGGGAGCCTGTGGGCAAAACAGCAAGCCATTGCCAACAGAGCCCAGGTTGCCCACTATGCAAAGATGCTTGTGACCATTCAGTCAAATCTACATTCAGTGACTATTATTACATATCAGGATTGTAAATTGATTGTATAGAAAATCTTTTATATAGTATTTTGCCCTGCTTCATTTTCACAGACAGTATCCCTAGCTGATTTCAAAAAGGTCATCCATGTATTGATATCATGTAATTCAGATGACATCATGCCTGTATTACTAGTTCAGTGATAGTAAACTGTTTGTCTTCTTGTTCATTACTGTCTCTCCAGACTGAGTGGCTGTAACCTCTCAGAGAGAAGCTGTGAAGCTCTGTCCTCAGTCCTCGGCTCCCAGTCCTCTAGTCTGAGAGAGCTGGACCTGAGTAACAACGACCTGCAGGATCTAGGAGTGAAGCTGCTGTGTGCTGGACTGGGGAGTCCACACTGTACACTGGAAACTCTCGGGTCAGATCAAGATAATGTTTGTCTTGAATGACTATTTCCCTAAACTATATCACTATGCAGTTTAAACAGCCTCTCTCATGTCAGGGTTTAGAATATTAGTAGCGTATAAGTATTTGAGGACTTTCTCTCTGAATCTTGCCCTTCAGGAGTGAATGCTGTTACACCAACCCTCACATTTCCCTCAGGTGATCTGCCATGCATTGTTTTGTGTGTTTCCAGGCTGTCAGGCTGTCTGATCACAGAGGAAGGCTGTGCTTCTCTGGCCTCAGCTCTGAGCTCCAACCCCTCTCATCTGAGAGAGCTGGACCTGAGCTACAATCATCCAGGTGACTCAGGAGTGAAGCTGCTGTCTGCGGGACTGGAGGATCCACACTGGAGACTGGACACTCTCAGGTATGAAGAGGCCTGCTGCAGCCACAGACAGTCAGTCTGATAGAGAAGGAAGAGCTGGAAACATTTCACACCGTCAGCCTGGCACATATGACCCTGACACACAATCTGACTGTTGTCTGATACAACATTACCTCACAACACAAAGTGACATAAAAACTTTTGTAAATGACTGTGGAAAGACAAATAAAAACAGATGAGTAAACCATTTTTACATTACTGTGGACCTTCTAAACAGTGTTTTCATATGTTAGATATTTAAGATATTTGTCCTTTTACGCTTGTTTTGTAAATCCGAAAAATAATTAGTATTACAGGTTTTATAACTGTTGCCACTTCAAAAAAAAAAACTTTTTAAAATAAATGTGTGTTGTCTAATTTCACATCTGATAAACAGGTGTGTAAGAAAATGAAATATGATTTAATAAGAACTTAAAATATGGGAGTATGAGTTTATGAGAGCCATGTAATGTCCATGTCTGCATGCTGAAAGAGGAAGTGCTGGTCTGACTCCCCTCCTCCTTTCAGGGTGGAGCCTGGTGGAGTCCGATGGTTGACACCAGGTCTGAGGAAGTGTAAGTGTTTTTAATTTGATTCATGAAAACAAAGCAGCACACATTCAACCATCTTCAAACTGTGACATCACTCATTCACATCTCTGATGTCTTCATCAAACTGTCAATAATGAACCGATGATAGATCAATAACTGCAGCTGTATTGTGTCTTGTTCTCTCCATCAGATTCCTGTGAACTCACAGTCGACACAAATACAGTAAACAGAGAGATCAAACTGTCTGACAACAACAAGAAGGTCACACATGTGGAGGAGGATCAGTCATATCCTGATCATCCAGACAGGTTTGAGCGCAGGTTTCAGCTGCTGTGTAGAAATGGTCTGACTGGTCGCTGTTACTGGGAGGTCGAGTGGAGAGGAAGAATTTATATATCAATGAGTTACATAGGAATCAGCAGGAGAGGAGTGAGTGAAGACTGTGTGTTTGGAGAGAATGATCAGTCCTGGAGTCTGATCTGCTCTGATGGTGATTACTCTGTCATGTACAATAACAAAGGAACACCTATCTCCTCCTCCTCCTCCTCCTCTGGTAGAGTAGCAGTGTATGTGGACTGTCCTGCTGGCACTCTGTCCTTCTACAGAGTCTCCTCTGACACACTGATCCACCTCCACACCTTCAACGCCACATTCACTGAACCTCTTTATCCTGGGATTGGGTTCAGGTCCTGGTCCAGTCTTGGTTCCTCAGTGTCCCTGTGTTCTCTGTAGGACGGAGAGTCTCCTCCTGTTAGAGAAACATTCTCACTGCTGAACAGTTGAGGGTTAGGGGTTAGTTGAGTCTGTAGAAGATCACAGTTACAGAAGTGTTTCAGGCTATTGTAACAAATTCATCAATGAACTTTATACAAATCATTCAGAGTGATTAAAAAGATTCCTTCATCTTTATTTACAACGTGAACTTGTTCCTCTTCCAGTCCTTTTAAAGATGGAAGCTGTGATCATTAAATAGTGGAAAAGCTGTTGACTTGGACCTTCTGTCCTGTTGTGTTTGAATTCTGGCTCTTGTTCTAATAAAAGCATAATGTTACTGTGAGTTTGTTTGTTGTTTTTCTCAGGTCAGGACTACTGACATGATTCAGCTCAAACATACAGTATATGGACAAAAGTTTATGGATGCCGTTGTCCATAAAGAAATGTTTTTTCCATCCAACACCTTTGGGATGAACTCGATCGCTGACTGTAATCCAGACCTGATCATCCAACATCAGTATTGGACCTCACTGATGCTCTGGTGTCTGAATGGGAGCAAATCTCTGCAGCAGGTTCAACATCTGCTGGAGAGACTGAAACCAGAATAGTGGAAGCTGTTATAGCAGCACATTAATGAACATGGAGTCAGAGTCACATGTTACACTGTCTCACATGTTCAGCTGTCCACATACTTTTGGCCATATAGTGTATTACAAAATCAAAAAATACAGACAAACCTGCTCTCTCTACATGTGAATCTGTTTTAGTTGTAGCCTCCACCTTTATAAAACTACAGATTGTTAAATTCTTCCAGTCCAGCAGAGGGCAGCACCTGATGAAGCAGATGGTGAGTCGGAGCCTAAATGAACATAAAGGCCAGAGGAGTAATCGGACTGTTGACACTCAACATTTGATTGTGCGCACCAAGAAAAACAGTCACATTGACTTAAACTGTACAGTGTCCAGATCTCGATTCAGAAAACAAGACAAACTTTTGAAGGTTGACGTCCAGAGCAAACAGATAAAGGTTCTGAGCGGTGAAGAACTGTTTTCTCTTAAAATTACGGCCTTATATTATTACACATTTGTGTTCATATAATCACCCTTTCCTATAAATTTATGACATTTTGACTTTCTTCCTCAAAATATTTCAACTTAACTCTCAAAATGTCTTTATTTCTCCTCACACCTGCTTCAATCCTGTGATATTGTGTTTTTGCGTATTTCTGTGTGTTGTGTATTGTGATACAATACAATGCAACATAGATACAATTACATTATGTCCTCCAAGAATTGTGTAAATTTCAGCATATTACAATTTTATCCCCTTAGATTATACACTTTTCTGAAAGTTTTTTCTTTATTTTGTAAATCTTCCAATTTTACTCTTAAATGTATTGATTTGTTTCGTCTCTACTCCACTGTTAAAGTTGTGTGTATTTTTGTGTGAATTTCAGTGAGTTAATGTGTATTGTGGTTTTGCCTGCAGCAGTGTGTATCTCAGTGTGTGTATCAGTGTGTAGTTGTAGTTGTTGTCATGAGGACAGTCGTCATGTGATCAGCTGATTCTCTCAGTTTAAACTCAGTCAGAAGTTTCATCATTTTCAGCCTGAACACACAAACACACGGTGAGTCTTTATTCTTCTCTTTAATCACATTAATTTCATCTCATTAACTTAAATGACATCACTTTCAACTTTAATTCCCTCTCATTAAAACTGCATTAACATAACAAACATTAACACTGCTAAAGTTTCTTAACTGACTGGGAAACAGAGTTCGTTGGTGTTCAATTATCAAAGAAAGTTGCATTGAAATCTTTAGTTTCATACATTTGTGCTTAACTTTAGTCAAAAAGTAAATAAACAAATCCGTAAATGAAATATATCATTTGAACAGAACATATTCATATAAACTGAAACTGTTGTATTTGTTTCTGCTGCTTAAATAAACTGTTAGATTCAACATGAAGAGAAACATGTCGGAACACTTTTTTTAATATCACTGACTTTTATATTGAAGGTTTTAATTAGCTGTTTAGTTTTAAAGTTAACTTTAGTCCTATATAAAAGATCAAGTTTAATAGAATAAACGTGAGATGTTCAGAATTTTAGTGATTTCAGAGGAAAATTGGTGAAATCATAGTTGTGTAACATACTTCAGGGTGTGGTGACAAACTGCAACCTAAAAAGAGACAAGCAACTCTCAGTGCAACCTGCAAATATTTTACATTCCAGCAACATTAATTAACGGAATGAATGAATCAGTTCAGCAAAATTATCAACAGTTTTTTTTTTTTATTATTTAAACTGATTTTGCAGTTTTTATGGTACATTTTAGTATAAATGAAATTTTGTGAAACTTTAAACTGATTCAAGTTTCTGCACTTTTGAGCTCCAGATTTAATGTTTCTGAACTTTTAAGATCTCACATTTCCCATATAAGTAACAAAGTTATCAATTTGAGGTGTATATATGTATGTAGTCTTTATTTGCGTGTGGCAAAAACATTTATATTAATTATTATTAATTTGGATTTAACTGACTGTCTGAAAGAGCCTGAAGAAGTTTCTTCAAGTTTCTGGAGGAACATAACTTCAAGAGTTAAATCTGTAAGAGCCTTTTAGCTCTTTCTGTTGTTTCAGTAGGAACTGTAGAACAGAGAGGTCTGATGGTTTATGGACAAGTAAATTAGCATGATTCATATAAAAGTGTAAACTGAAAAATATAAAAGGCCGAGACTAGAACCCTGTGGAACCCCAGAAGTCATTATTGACACTGAGGGATGATCAGGTTGTTCTGGTTCTGATGGATGTGTAACTAGTTAGTAACACAGATGTGTTTTCAGATAGTTTTGTTGCCCCCAAGGGACAACAAAACTAATAACTTAAAGTTAAATTATAACTTTACACCCCACAAGTCAGTATTGACACTTTAACCTTGATGATCATGTTGCTCTGAGTCTGATGGATTACACTGATACTAAAAGGTTTCATAGTATTCTGCATCATATTAATTCAGATTAAAGTTTATTACAAGTTTATTTTTATTATTCTGTAAATATTGTGATTTTTTTTTCATCATAACATTACAAATTTCTTCTCAAAATATCTCTCTCTTTTTTCTTGAGATATTGTAATCTTTTTTGGCAAAATCTTTTTTGTAACATTTGTGTGTTTAAGGCACTGACAAACAACCTTCTTATTAGTATGTCGATTAAAAATCTAAAGAACCAACAATAGAACCCTGAGGACCACAGAAACACTGTCAACATGATTATCTTTAATTTGTTTTTTATCATTTCAGCGTGATGGAGCGTAAACTGGATCTTTCCCGTCTGACGGACGAAGAGGCCAAACACGTCTGGGAGGTGATTCAACGAGACTTTAACCTCCGAAAGAAAGAAGAAGAAAGACTTGGGTGTGTACTGAACATCTATCCATCTATCTATCTATCCATCTATCTATCTATCTATCTATCTATCGATCGCAGTGGAAAACTCGAAAGTATTTGTTCTCGGATAACAACATTGAAATAAAATAATAGCAACACTTTATGTTAAATGTTGAGGTGTGAATAACCTGCCATAGAAAATATACTTTAGATAATGAATTAATTTACATTGCCAATATGATATTTTAGATTTTTAAAATTGTATGTGACACTTCATAATCCCTGTGGGCTGTATAGTTCTAATTCATATTGTAAATATAATTTAATTGGATTCACTTATTTTATTTTAATATATTTAAGGTATTGTTTATTTATCTATCTAATCAGGTAGATTATTTTATTTTGTCATATTTTATTGTACTTTTTAATTTACTTATATAAGCTATAAATTATTAATTACATGAGTGTATATTGTACAGTATATTTTTAAAAGCCTATAAAACATTTATCATATATAACAGCACATAAACAGACGTTACATTGAAAGATAAGTTCACACATACAAACATATACAGTCCATTACCTAATATTATTATCTAAAGAGAGCTTTCTATATTATATGATGAAGGAAACAATCAAACAAGGTTGACTCCTTTGAGTCAAACTTTATTAGTTAAGATTTTGTGTTTGTCATTGAAAAGAGCCTCTTCAGCTCACCTGCACAGGTTTCCTGTTTCTGTCTGTATAATAAACTGAAGTGAGTCTCTTCAGACGTTCGTCAGCAGTTTGTTTCTGACAATCGACTCGTTCATGGGAACTTTTACAGGAATTTGAGTGTGAAAGACGTCGTTGTTGCAGTCGATCACAACTCGGTCACACGGACGAGAGTCTGCAGGAGAAAACAGGAAGCTCACAAAGACGCTCTGTGTTCATCTCCAAAGACTCCAACTCCCATCAGCCCCCGGGGAAAACCCACTCAGACTGAGACAGAGAGGAAACAGCTGGAGAGACTTTTCTGGGTTTAAATACTTCCCTGTATTAACATTTTCTTTAAACTCCAGAAGTTTCCCTGTGAGAGAAATAATAACCGATTACTGATAATCAATAACGACACGATTCAGGAACAAACAGCCGCTTCTGCTTCAGTCTGAATGAATCGTTTCACTGCTGCTGATAATCGGATCAGAACCGTGAAATCACATTTAGGCAGAAGAAACACATGAACACATTTAGGATTCAAGAACAAACTGCTGAATGTGATTCACAGAATTCAATTTATTTATTATTTATTCAGAAACAAACAGTTAACTTATTTCTAAAGAAGTCTAAACGTTAATGTTACAAACATGAGTCACAACTTCAGACTGAAAACCAATAAATACATAAATAAATACAAATAAAAGAATGGATCTGATCATAACAGGAAGAGTCACTACGTTTGATTACTCTGAACTAAAAATAGCATAAAAATCACAGTTTGGGTCTAGAAGTGAACAGAAAATGAATTAAGAAAATTATAATAAATGTAGTAAAGAAACAGATCGGGTCAAAAGATCTTTATAAACAAGTTTAAAACTAGCAGCTTTTAATAACACATAACATTACACATACATTAATTACAGACTTATTAATTGATTAGCTGATCAATAGCTAATAAGTTACTTATTATTGGAAAATGACATGATATGTGCAGTTTTTCTGTGTTGGAGTTTTGGATTGTTGGTCGATAGGTTTAGGATATTTGACATTAAATGATGAATTGATTAGTTGATAAAATAATTGATAAGTTAATTAAAATAATAATAAGTCTCTCTGTAGAGCAGTGAGACATCATCAGTTTATCCTCTAATTAATTAAAATACTTGTGTTAATTCACTGGCTTTGAAACTTTAATGACATTTGGAGGAATCTGATTGGTTCCTCCAGCAGTGTGATGAAGTAAACGTGTTGTGAACATATGTGACAGTAATAACAAAATATCCACTGTGGGTGGATCCATATACTGACGAGTCTGGGAAGGTTTTCAAACTGTAGTTCAGGTCCCTGGAGGTGGACGTGGACATTTAACGATTCTGTCACATGAAACACTGAGAACAAACTGTTCTTTCACATGATGTTCAGCTGCTGCACCGTCTGCTCACGGACACTCGCTTAAATAAGAGTTACTGTTATGACTCAAACAGAAATCAGTTTATATGCGCTCAAGATTGTTTCCATGTAGTCAGATGTTGTCTATTAATGAGTGTGAACCAGCAGACAGCAGCTTCTGTCTGCAGTGTCCCCATGGACGGACAGACAACCATCACTGATCACTGTGAGACTGAAGGAAACTTAGATACAGGAAGATTCTTTGTTCTCTGGTTTCTGAGCTGATTTATGGAGCTTTATTCTGGAGGGACATCAGAGATAATGACTTCCTGAGAAAGAAGAAGTCACACTGAAGGATCCAACATGTGTTTCATGTCTGAGAGTTCACATTTTCCTGAGTCATGAGGAGGACAAGGAGGAGGAGGACAAGGAGGATTTTTGGACCTCAAGTATCACACGTTTTAATAAGCACAGATGCAGAAAATGCTGGAAGGAGTTCCTTCACTTTAGCACTTTGACGTGTTATCAGAGCAGCTCTGAGTCTTTCCCAGGACACTAAATATTGTGGTGACATCCTCTCCCCGTCTCTCCTCTGCTGCAGTGATTTGAAGACTAAAATCGAGAAGGAGGACACGAAGCGAGAGCTGCTGGGTTCTCAGACTCAACTGTCCGACTCGCATTGTATCCGCTGTCTGCAGCCCTTTAAGTTCCTGGTCAACAGTAAACGTCAGTGTCTGGACTGCCACATGTACACCTGCAAGTCCTGCAGCCGCTACAACAAGAAGGAGCATGGCTGGGTGTGTGACAACTGCCGCATGACCAGGTGAGACTACCACAGGTAGGTCTGGGTGCTGACAGCGCAGGTAAGGAACGCACCTGTCCCAGGAACACGGACACACCAGCTTATCTCTGTGGGGATAAGTAGTGTGTGAATAAATGTTCTGTGTTGGAACCTCGGTGCTCCACCTGTTCAGGTAAACAGTCAGGTTTAAATACGTGTTGTGTGTATTCTGAAGTATTTGTTGTGTGTATTTCTGCAGGGTGCTGAAGATCGGTACTGTGGGTTGGTACCACGACAACGTGAGAAATCGCTTCAAACGGTTTGGTAGCGCCAAGGTGATGAGGTCACTTTACAAGAGGCTGAACGGAGACGGTGAGTCTGATATCACTGTTACCTGCAGGACTCACCTGTGTGGGGGGGCGGGTCCTGACCACCGCTGTGATATCACTGTTACCTGTATTTACCTTTATTTAGTTCATTGTTAACTAAATAAGCAGCAAATCAATTATTGTCTATAATTGTTATGACTAATATGAATATGAATAATCTACATTTGTATAAATATTTACTATGAAAAGATATTCAGCCTCTTTCTGCAGAATAATCTACATGTAGCTCACAAGAAGTGTTATGTGTGTTGTGTATATTATAGGTTTTGAATATTTGTTAACTGATCGACTAACAGGTAATAGGGCAAGTAGAACAGTTAAACCTACAGATAAATGTACCCAAGAAGAGAGGCAGGCACGCAGAACAAAGACTGGAAATTTAGAGTGAATACAAACTAGACAATCTGGCAGATCGGGATATATACTGCAGGACTGATGAGGGAGCAGGTGGGTGTGGAGGTCATATGGGCAGGTGCAATGTTAATGTTAATAATATGGAGGTTTGGAGACACAACATGTTCAGCTACATAACAACTTTTTTAATTGTTTAACCCGGATGCTAAGTGCTACATGCTGATAAGACTTCCTGTGTCTGTTCTTCAGGTGGTCGTGATGACGACACTCAGAGTATGCCGGACGTCCGCAGCCGTGAGTCACTGCAGAAACTTTTTCATTCGTGCTGCACATACAGCAACATTAAATTAGGAAATAAAGAGATTTAAAGACACTAAATCTGAATTATAGCCTTAAATTCCTGAAACCTTCCCAACGTTTCACCCACAAACATCATCTAAACTTTAAGGAGACTTTGAACATTATTAATGTCAAATCTTCATATTTTTATGGAGTTTTTTAATGATTAAAATTCTTCCCTCATATAATTTATACAGATTATTCATGTGTTCGGCAGTCTAAGAAGGAACCTGCAGACAGCAGGGACAGAGACTACCACCATAGATCTTTTTCAAAATCTGCCTGTAAAATTATAGAAAAACATTCAAATGTCTTATTTTCTTTCATGAACCAAACTCTTTGATTAATATATGTATATGCTTCAAATGTATGTGTAAATTCATGTAAAAAAAAAAGAAAAAAATCAGATGTGGATGTTTTTGTTTGGAGATGACACATTTATGTCACTTCAACACATTATTATATTAACATTTTCTGAATTTAACAGTTTTTAAAAGTCTTGTATTTGTACCTGTAGACATGTAAAAGTCTTGTATTTGTACCTGTAGATGTGTAAAAGTCTTGTATTTGTACCTGTAGATGTGTATAACGGTGCTGAGGACGACCACGGAGAGACCGAGGCTCAGCGCTACAAAGTGGTAAATAAAAATAAAAACCTTGTGAAAGTGAATTAGACGTGAAATCTGTAGCTTTAAAAGTTTATTTCTTCCTTCCTGTCAGATGAGGAAAAGTAAACGTCTGCTGTCAGTTCATCCTCTGGACTTTGACCCCGAGGAATATTTCCCTCATTCACGACGACCATCTGTACAGGTAGGAGGTACATGAAGTACACAACACATGAAGTACGCGACACATGAAGTACAAGACGCATGAAGTAAGTTGAGCATGTCTTGAGCAGCAGATGCAGGAGGATCGAGGATACAGGAACGATGTGGACTACGACATGTACAACCACCGAGTGAACCGCAGGAAGAGTCTAGACCGATATGCTATGAGACCTGGTACATATACACAAATGCACACAGTACACACATACAGTGCACACCTTACAGGTGAGTTAAAGGTGAGGTAGTTATAGGCTGAAGCGCTCCATCTAGTGGCTGTAAGAAGAACTGTAGTTCCTCCTACATGAAATTCAAGATGAGGCAGCTTTATTTATACAGAACATTACGAACACAGAGGCAGTTTTACAGAACAGACACTGCAGTAATATATGTGTATTTACCTGTGTGTAGTTACTTGTGTGTATTTACCTGTGTGTAGTAACCTGTGTGGATTTACCTATGTGTTGTCAGATGACTATGGTGAGAGCAGGATGGTCCGGACTCGCTCTCTGTCTAAGATCAGCTCCTCAGTGGCTCGGCAGCAGTACGTCGACACCTCCGACGAGGACGAGTACCCGAGATACCCCCCCATGTACCAACAACCCGCCCACCGGCGCAGAAACAGCAGGGCCTCGTCCCAGGAGAATCTGGGACAAGCCCCGCCCGTAAGAGAAAACAACCAATCACTGTCTGTGTTTGAACTCTATAATACTAATTATTGGTTTATTACCTGGTTACTTACTGGACACTCTGCTGTAAAAACTGGGATTTGTTGCCATGTAAAAACAACACAATTTTGACCATAAAAACTGAAAAAATGAAGCCAACAAAACTGTACATTTTTTGCCTTGAAAACTGGAAAAACAATTAATAAAAAAAATGTTAAAATGTTAATCACGAAAACAGAAAAACTTCAGCCTTCCAAACTAAAACTGTTCTTCCATTAAAACGTTTGTGTTTTTCCTCGTAGATGAACGAGCTGAACAAACGCATGTCGGCCATTGAGAGTCTGCTGAGCCGCCTGGAGGAGAAGATGGCGCCTGCTGACGAGGTGAGACTCCCTACATCTCTTTTTTAATCCAACCAAGTTAGAAGAAAAACTCTGCTCATGGTCCTGGTGCTTAGAAATTACTAAAAACATACTTTAAGTTCAGGAAAGTAAATATATTTTCCGTCTCAGTCATCAACTCCATCGGGTCACAACGAGGAGGAGAAGCTGAGGAGGAAGCTGAGCGAGCTGGCAGGCAACCTGAGCGATAAGGGCCTGTCGTCGGAGGACGAGGCTGGGAAGAAGTCCTTCTCTGTGGGTAAAGGTCCCGTCGGCTTCAGGGGTGGCCCGGTTGTCACTCTGGACTCTCTGAAGGACAAAGAACTGAGCTCCTCCAGCGACGAGACGCCCACCGAGGCTCAGAAGGTAGGAAGGAGGTCAGGACGGACCGTCTGATCCCACTTACTCATGGGCTCAGATCCGAGGTAGATTTCTCAGCAAATGGGATCCTGGAGGTTTCTGAAACAACGTCAGTGTTTAGATAGATAGATAGATAGATAGATAGATAGATAGATTACTTTATTCATCCCCGAAGGGAAATTAGGTCATCATAGCAGCCGGTATATTTAAATACAATAAAATACAGTACAACAATAAAATACAATACAATACAATAGAATAAAATAGAATAAAATAGAATAAAATTAAATGTTCCAGTTTCTGACAGTAATTAAGACTCACACTGACTCCGTAGAGGACAAGATGGATTATTATCCCGTTAAGGCAAGAAGACCTCAGTTTGACCTGTTGAGAGGATATTGTACAGGATTCTCTCTTCAGGTTTAGGATGTTCTGTAAATGTCCAGGATCCCAAACGTGATGAATGCAGTAAGAGATGAGTGCTTCCATAGCATGGCTCGCTGATCCCCAAAGAAAAGCTTATAGTCCATCAGTAAAATGAACAGAACAGACCTGTTTTTTAAAAAGATCATCTTTAAAACAATATATATCAGTTTTGTCACTATGAAGAGTTCCACTCCAAAATAAGATTAGTCCGAAAGTTTTCACCAGAGAAAAATAAATGGAGAATATTGAATTAGGAGAAAAGAGTTTATAGTTTTCAATGTTTTTCTAATTAGAAGAAAAACTGAAATAGAAACATTTCTGCAGATTCAGATTCGTCAGCATTTCAGTGACTTTTCTTCCTGAAATGGAAGAAGGACGTTTTGAAGATGAGCTCTTCATTCCTGGAACTCTTTTCTGTTTCAGTGTTTCTGATATCACAGATTTAGATTTCCTGCAGGCGACAATAAAGCATCCGACTGCATGAGCGCCTCCTCACTAACCGGCTGCCTCCTGCGTTAGTTAACCTCCAGGAGCCTCTGCTGCCCCTTCAGCGGGTATGTAATGTGAAGGTCAGCAGCTGCCTGCCTGGACCACATGGAAACCACGGGGATCAGGCCTATCACCCACAATTCTTCTTCAGTGGTGTTTTACCTGAGTCATCCAAACAGCATCCCCATGTTTAAACAAGAGACTCTGTAAGTCCTGAGTGCAGTTAAAAACCGTTGTTACTGACTGCTGCTGGAGGCCAAGAACAGACTTTAGATTTCACACTGTATCCCCAACTGGAATCGATGGAGAGAAGGCTGAAAACCTGCAGAGTTTCCCTTTAAGTTTCTATCTTGATCCCGTGAGATGGAGCTAAGATCTTATTTGCATTAATGATCCCGTTAACCTTGTATTGCAGCTGATCCATGTGGCTCATTCAGTGTTTTTAGGGAGCGTTGTGGCAGCAAAGTGCAGTTATCTCCAGGATTGAAATATTTAGATTTGATTTTATTACTTTATATTCTGACATTATGTCTTCACACAGTGTTTCTGACTTCTCACTGGTGTAGAAAATGTGGAAAAGTATAAATACTGTGATACACTAATATTTGTAAGTAGCATCAGACGTTCACTCTCTCATTCAGTTAACCTGGTAAAAGGTTCACAGACACTCCAGGAAGGTGCTCTTTGTCCATGAGGAAATATGATCGCATGGTTGAATATAATGCAGATCAATAACGTACCTGTGGCTCGCCTAAACTGCGCTCCGACAGGATCCATCATCCCCACCAAAGAGAACTGGACCCAACCCTGAGCAGCTGACAGAAGAAGCACCTGCAGACTCTGGTGGTGTTTGCGTCCAGGCCGGCAGCTGCTGTAGGATCAGATGTTGTTTTCCAGCTGCTAACATCTGTCCCTCTACATGGCTTTCAGAGATCAACTGCCGCCGCCCTCTGTGACCTCACCACTGAGGTCCTGAGAACCATTAATGCCACAGAAAACGCAATGGTCGAGTACGGCCTGTCAGAGCCGGTCGACAGATCCCACTTAGTAGGGACTGACGTTAAGCAAGCAGATGATGCTTTCAGGGAACTTGAGGAAAATGTAAGCTTCAAACATGAACTGCACGCCTCGTTTCCCCCTAACCTCCTTTTGTCTGAAGGTCAAACTAAGCCGAACCCTCCCGCCTCGTCTGAAGCATGACAGAAACGTCTGGACTGGCTTTACTTCTCCCGGCTGCTGTGTCACAAACTGGGCTGGGTATCTGTAAAACACACCGGGCAGGACTGGATCCGGTTCAGGTCCAACAACAGCAAGTTCACTTTTAAAAGACACATTTCAGCATTTTCCTTTAACAAATGATGGTTATTAAAATACCAGAAGATCTCATGAGAAAACTGACTGGTAACTAAGAGAAAAGCATCTAGTTAATTAATAATCATCTTAAGAAAAGGATCTTTTAATCACAAGAAAATAAGATTTTATCTCCTAATTATGAAAAAATGTTCTCATAAATGGGAGAAAACTTTTTCATAAAGATTCTTCATTGCGTGAGAAAACAACATGAGAAAATCTCCGAAGTTCAAGGAAACAGATACGAGGTTGATCTAGATCATATTGATCAGCTGTTTATCGGTTATTGATCGCCGTCAGAGAAGCCGCCGTGTGTTCCGCAGTCATATGCAGCCCAGTTATCATCCTCCTCCTCATCATCATCATCGTCAGTGGTGTGGGGGTGTCAGCAGGTGTGTCTGTCCTCTCACCTGTCCAGGTGTACATCGCAGCCGGTCAGTCGTACAAACTGGAGACGAAGCTGCGCCGACTCGAGCAGAGCGCCAAGACTGATTTCGGAGGGACGACGGACTCCGAGCTGTCGGAGCTGGAGGACGTGGTGGCGCTGACCGCCGCCAGGGTCCAGAGCGCTGAGAGCGAGGTGGGTCGAGCCGCACACCTGGACCACATGACGAGACCACTATAATGTCCACAGCTTTCTGTCGGACTTGATGATGATGATGGTGATTCCTCTGCAGGTGTCTGATATCGAGAGTAAGATCGCCGCTCTGAGTGCCGCAGGATCCAAGAAGAAGGTCCGTGTGTTGTCCTGTTCTTCAAGACATAATTAAGAAATGATCTATAACATTCCGACATCTTGAATCACGTGACCTTTATTTTCTAATTACTAGACATGATTTTCTAATTAACCTAATTAATCATTATGTCTCAACTAAATGTGATTCGTGGCTCTACTTCCTGGTCGTGGGTTTGATTCCCTTCTAATTTTATCTGCGACGGTCCAACAGGTTTCTGGGTCTCATCAGAGGAAAAAGTCCTCACAAGATTTCTCCAGTAAGAAGCCCTTTAGTAGTTTTACATCACATACAGATTGTGGTTTACTGACTGAAGTCCATGAAGAGACTTTTTCTTCCATAAGTGTCCTTTAAATTCATGTATTGTTGTGGTTTTCCTTGACAGGAACCAGTAACGGAGCCCAGTGGAAGTCCAACAACATGTACTGAACGTCCTAACGTCTCCTCCACTCAACCAGTGATCATGTTTGTGAGTTTCTGGCCCGTGCTCCTCCTTCACTCTGTTTTTCTGCTGAATTATTTACCCGAACAAACCAAAAAGCTGTTTTCAGTCTAAATGTTATTTCTTCTTCTGGTTAACCTGCAGACAAATTCTCTCTTTATGGTTCGAATAATAAAACATCAAGTTCAAATTTACACATGTAAATTTGCCAAATGTCCTTTATTACTCACGCTATTATTATATATACAAACAGTATATATTAATATTATTATTACCTCATCTTATTAAAACAAATATAGAAAGTTTCAGGCTGAACAGAAACAAAGAATTCATCCTTTTTGTGAGTTTAAGACGAATCTTAGAAATAAACATTGCACATTTTCTACATTTGTCTCAACTCAAGGTCAACTTACGAGCCTTTTCTGGAGCTTTCAACCGCATCTCACAGTCCTGAAGAGTTTCTTATGTCTTTACGCTGTTTTTCAAAGCCTCCCTGAATGATCTCAGGAGTCCATTTATTTGACCTTATTAATTTGCCTGAAAATAGTCAAACTTGATCATTTTACTCTAAAAGAACAAAATGTATGGAAACATAATCCTGAATAAATGAGAGAAGTTTACAGTTAGTTTATATTTCAGTCAAAAACTGTTTATCTAAACGTAACTTCTGTCATTATATCTAAAACACTGAACACATTCCCAAAAATACTAAGTTACAGTTTAACGATTTAAAGATTGAATAATTTAAATGTAAATTAAGACTAAATAAAGTAGAAAAGAAGCAAAAGAAAGTATATAAACACATGGAGATTAATTAAAAAATTTCACTTGATAAGAACGAAGAAAAATATTAAAATCTCTAAATAAAATGATTCTTAAGATAAAATAAAATAATATATTATTTCCTTTTTGATGTTAACACTGACAGATGAGAAGAAACTACTGAAGTATTTAAGTTACATTTAAATTTGTAAAGTGACATTATGATTATAGGATTATATCATTATAATTATATTGTGAATTTAATAATAATAATAATTAGTAATTATTTTATACTGAAAATAAATTAAAATGATGAGTTAGTTATACATTATTTTAAATTATTAATAAACTGAATAATTAAAATGTGAAAGATGAATCATAAAATACTAAACATGGATATTTTGCTATTTTAATGTTAATAATCGATTTAATCTTGGCAGTAATGAACTTCCATAGTTTTGGTATTTGATTCATGTTTTCAGAATTTCTGATCACTTCAGATACGATCAATAAATGTCAACATTAGAACCAAAGAGTCAAATTCATTAAATTATATAAATTAAATATCAGTAGAAACACAATAGAAACATATTCTCCTCATGCTGTTTCTATAAATGTATTAATTGATCGACTGCTGATTGTAAACTGGATATTATTGATCAGTATTGATACTATTTGATGTGTGGAAATATTGTTTAGAAGATAAAAATGTTTAGTTTGTTTGAATTATTGATTATAGATTAAATGAAATACTGTATTGATCATAATAATAAGTGGTGAACTCTGTGTCAGCGTTTGACTTTCTGATCAATAAACTATAAGAATAACTCTGTGCCGATTAGTTATTGATTCTGCCTTCAAAATAAAGAGGATCAAAGTGTGTTCTTTTATTTTGAAAGTGTTACTGGAACCAGCAGCCTTACGTGACTCTTATTTCCATAATTAAATTAAATTAAATTTGATGATTCAAACTTTTTAACCTTAAACAGAAAAAGAACCACGTGACCATGTTTTTAATATTTGGTTATTTTAACACATTTATGATCAAATCTTTTTTTTTTTAATGTTGTGAATCTTTATTGATTCTTTTCTTGAAACTAAATTAACAAATATTATTTACATGCCATGTGAGCATGACATTTACAGACTTTGATTATCAGCATCATTAATCAAATCAAAGTGATCAAATTTACTTTTTTGTAATCAATGAAGACACTGAATGACTTTAATGAAAACGAAATAATAAATATAAATATAATAACATATACAAGAAGAACACTCATGAGAAATAAAAATATAAGTGAAGAACAAAAAAAACATTCATGTATTTCAGAGGTTAATGGACATAAAAGAATCCGCTTTTATTTTGAAAGCACTTCCTGTGTGTATCTAAATGCGTGTACCTTGACAGACTGAACATCCTCCCCACCACAATAAAAGTCTCCTCCGCTGTGTCACACTGCGGACCGCCGCGTCGGGATGCGTTCAGGGCCCGGTACCGACCCACCTGCGGCTCACCTGACAACGTGACCCGTGTTTACTTCACGGTCCCGGAGGAAAGAGTTCCGGTCGACTGTCGGCGGCGGCGGATTAACGCGTTTAACCGCCGTTTAACCGCCGTTTAACCGGTTCAACAGGCGACCAGAGCGACAACCGGCCCGGTTGACTGTGTGAGCCGCTCCGGTGCTCCGGTGCTCCGGTGCTCCGGTGCCCCGGTACTCCGCTGCTCCGCCGCTCCGCCGCTCCGGTTGGCAGCTCAAAGCGCTTTGGTTTATATTTGTCCGCCCCGGAACACGGAGGCCGGTTGTCCCGGACTACAGGACCGCTCCGGGGACTCACGGGCCCGGGAGACCAGCACCAGACACACAGCGGATCTTTTCACTCTGGGCCGGTCGTGTTTAGTATTGAGGAAAGATATATAGATATATATAGATATATGTAGATATACATATATATATATATATGTAGATATAGATATAAAGGTTCCGTGTGTCCCGGACTACAGGACCCCTCCGGGGGTAACTGGGCTGAAACCTCCTGATCGATGCGGACTTGAGGTTCGGGCAGGAACAGGATCCCGCACCGGGAGACGCTGACCTCGCTGATCAGCACTAGAGAAATCCCAGTTTTTAATCTGAAACATCTTAATTTAGTGTCTGTTGCCCTCGGACTTCCGGGTCCGTGTGTCCCGGACTACAGGACCGCTCCGGGGGTAACTGGGCCCCGCTGAAACCTCCTGACCGATGGGGACTCAGGGACCGGGCAGGAAGAGGATCCCGAACCGGGAGAAGCTGACCGCCGAGGACGATGCTCTCAACCAGATCGCACGAGAGGTGAGGCTGCTGATCGATACTGTTATTGGTTTGATTATTGATCTGATCTGAAGTTTCACAGCAGTGAAGTGTGTCACACTGCGGAGAATCTCTCAATCAACAGACCGGAAACACCTGTCAGCCCCCCCCCCACAAATCAATAATCAATACATGAAAAATAAATATCCATAAAACATTTAAAATCTATAATTGATCGTTCAAGTCATAGGTAATAAAAGAAAAAGAAATGAGTTTAATGTTAAATTAAACAAGTTTTAAATGAATGAAGATAAAAATATAATGAAGAGAAAAATAATTAAAGTGTCAATAAAAGACAATCAATAAATCAATACTTTAATTCACTTCATCAATATGATGTTTATTAGATCTCAGTGTTTTCCATTTCATTCATTTAGTTCCATTTGAAAGTGTTTTATTCTTGTTGTGTGTATTTGATGATTTATTTGATTGTTTTACTTATTTTCTTATTTTATTGTATTTATAGAAACAGTCAAATGTCAGATTATTGATCACTGAAAGGTTACAGTGTGTGTGTGTGTGTGTGTGTGTGTGTGTGTGTGTGTGTTATTGTTCATGTCCTACATTCTGACTCTGGAATGTGAAACTGATGAATGAGCTGCTCACTCAGAGGACACACCTCCTCCTCTTCCTCTTACCTCCTCCTCTTCCTCCTCCTCCTCCTCTTCCTCTTACCTCCTCCTCTTTCTCCTCCTCCTCCTCCTCTTCCTCTTCCTCTTACCTCCTCCTCTTTCTCCTCCTCCTCCTCCTCCTCCTCTTACCTCCTCCTCTTTCTCCTCCTCCTCCTCCTCTTCCTCTTCCTCTTACCTCCTCCTCTTTCTCCTCCTCCTCCTCCTCTTCCTCTTACCTCCTCCTCTTTCTCCTCGTCCTCCTCCTCCTCCTCTTCCTCTTCCTCTTACCTCCTCCTCCTCTTTCTCCTCCTCTTCCTCCTCCTCTTACCTCCTCCTCCTCTTCCTATTCCTCCTCCTCTTCCTCTTCCTCTTACCTCCTCCTCTTTCTCCTCGTCCTCCTCCTCCTCCTCTTCCTCTTCCTCTTACCTCCTCCTCCTCTTTCTCCTCCTCTTCCTCCTCCTCTTACCTCCTCGTCCTCCTCCTCCTCCTCTTCCTCTTCCTCTTACCTCCTCCTCCTCTTTCTCCTCCTCTTCCTCCTCCTCTTACCTCCTCCTCCTCTTCCTCCTCCTCCTCCTCTTCCTCTTACCTCCTCCTCCTCTTCCTCCTCCTCTTCCTCTTCCTCTTACCTCCTCCTCTTTCTCCTCGTCCTCCTCCTCCTCCTCTTCCTCTTCCTCTTACCTCCTCCTCCTCTTTCTCCTCCTCTTCCTCCTCCTCTTACCTCCTCCTCCTCTTCCTCTTACCTCCTCCTCTTTCTCCTCCTCCTCCTCTTCCTCTTCCTCTTACCTCCTCCTCCTCTTTCTCCTCCTCTTCCTCCTCCTCTTACCTCCTCCTCCTCTTCCTCTTACCTCTTCCTCTTTCTCCTCCTCCTCTTCCTCTTCCTCTTACCTCCTCCTCCTCTTTCTCCTCTTCCTCCTCCTCTTCCTCCTCCTCTTACCTCCTCCTCCTCTTCCTCTTACCTCTTCTTCCTCTTACCTCCTCCTCCTCTTCCTCCTCCTCTCCTTCTTCTTCTTTATGATATAATATAATTTTTATATTTTTTCACTAAACTGAACCTTTGATAGACTTTTTCTGACATTTTACTGACTGAACGAAAGATGATAAATAATAAATAAATTTGAAAAAAATGAATACTACTACTACTACTAATAATAATACTTCTTCTGATGTCACTTACATAATCGGCAATAATCAATAAAGAAAGTGAAGCTGTGTGAAGCTGATCCTGGTTCAGCTCAGGGGCGAGGCTCAAATGATCAGTATGTGAGGAGGAGGAGGAGGAGGAAGGTCAGACTGTCAATCATGACTTTTCAGATTCACACCAAAGTCCTGTTTAGATCTGAATGATTTTAATAAGAGTGAAACAGTATTTACCAAATGTTTGATGTATTGGTTTCACAGAATGCTTTTATTGTGAAGGACACACAGGAAGTGTTAAGTTAGTGTCAGCTGTTGTTTTTCACTTTTTATGAAGAACGTTAAAGAAGCTGAATAACAGCTGGAAACTGGTCCAGTCACATTCAGACAGACAGGGTTCACACAGGGGAAACAGCCTGTCTGCCTGCCTGTCTGTCTGTCTGTCTGTCTGTCTGCCTGTCTGCCTGCCTGCCTGCCTGCCTGTCTGCCTGCCTGTCTGTCTGTCTGTCTGTCTGTCTCCCTGCCTGCCTGTCTGTCTGCCTGCCTGCCTGTCTGTCTGTCTGCCTGCCTGTCTGTCTGCCTGTCTGTCTGTCTGTCTCCCTGCCTGCCTGCCTGTCTGCCTGCCTGTCTGTCTGTCTGTCTCCCTGCCTGTCTGTCTCCCTGCCTGCCTGCCTGTCTGCCTGTCTGTCTGTCTGTCTGTCTCCCTGCCTGCCTGTCTGCCTGTCTGTCTGTCTGTCTGTCTCCCTGCCTGTCTGTCTGCCTGTCTGTCTGTCTGTCTGCCTGTCTCCCTGCCTGCCTGTCTGTCTGCCTGCCTGTCTGTCTGTCTGTCTGTCTCCCTGCCTGCCTGCCTGTCTGCCTGCCTGTCTGTCTGTCTGTCTCCCTGCCTGTCTGTCTCCCTGCCTGCCTGCCTGTCTGCCTGTCTGTCTGTCTGTCTGTCTCCCTGCCTGCCTGTCTGCCTGTCTGTCTGTCTGTCTGTCTCCCTGCCTGCCTGTCTGCCTGCCTGTCTGTCTGCCTGTCTGTCTGCCTGTCTGCCTGCCTGCCTGCCTGCCTGTCTGCCTGTCTGCCTGTCTGCCTGTCTGTCTGTCTGTCTCCCTGTCTGCCTGTCTGTCTGCCTGTCTGTCTGTCTGTCTGTCTCCCTGCCTGCCTGTCTGTCTGTCTGTCTGTCTGTCTGTCTGTCTCCCTGCCTGCCTGTCTGCCTGCCTGTCTGTCTGTCTGTCTGTCTGTCTGTCTCCCTGCCTGCCTGTCTGCCTGTCTGCCTGCCTGTCTGTCTGTCTGTCTGTCTGTCTCCCTGCCTGTCTGCCTGTCTGTCTGCCTGCCTGTCTGTCTGCCTGTCTGCCTGTCTGCCTGCCTGTCTGTCTGTCTGTCTGTCTGTCTGTCTCCCTGCCTGCCTGTCTGCCTGTCTGCCTGCCTGTCTGTCTGTCTGTCTGTCTGTCTCCCTGCCTGTCTGCCTGCATGCCTGTCTGTCTGTCTGTCTGCCTGTCTGTCTGTCTGCCTGTCTGCCTGCATGCCTGTCTGTCTGTCTGCCTGTCTGTCTGCCTGTAATCCGGCTACACAGATTTATAGCATGTTGCTGCTTAAAGTGTGATTTTTGAATGTAGTGTGGTGAGTGATGAGTCTCTCCTCAGTGACGGTGGCAGCAGTGACCTACTGTGTGTGTGTGTGTGTGTGTGTGTGTGTGTGTGTGTGTGTGACCTCCATCCTTTAATCCTCTGCAGCAGCACAAACATTAATCTGCAACTCAACATGAGACTGACACAGATCTGTTCATCATCTGGACCATCACTGATCCTCCACTCTGTTTACAGCCCTGTTTACTTCCTGTTTACAGCCCTGTTTACTTCCTGTTTACTTCCTGTTTACAGCCCTGTTTACTTCCTGTTTACTTCCTGTTTACTTCCTGTTTACAGCCCTGTTTACTTCCTGTTTACTTCCTGTTTACTTCCTGTTTACAGCCCTGTTTACTTCCTGTTTACTTCATACATGTTCACCTTTTCAATACAAACTATTCATTCACTTCAGGATGGAAACTTGTTTATGTTCACACTGGCAGGGCCTCAGGTGTGTTGTTGTCATGGTGATGGAGGGCGTGTCTCTCGGTGCACAGACAGGTGGACGGGGGGGGGGGGGTCAGCTGACTTCATATCAAAGCGTACAGAGAATAAACTACAAAATGAAAAAAAAACTAGTTTTTGTAATTACTTGGTGGTATTTGTTGGTATTTGTTAGTATTTGGGGCTACTTGTTGGTACTTGTGTACTTCCAGTTGTTCCTGAAACATTGACTGACTGTGATGAGATCATTGAGTGTATTGATGAGAACATGTGAAAGCAGTTTGATACAACTATTGATTAGTGACAACAACTAACACACTGTTACTGATATTCTGGGCTTTTAGTTTGTCATTTCTATCTTTGCCATGTTCAATAACGTCCAGTAACCCTCGGTAACGTCCAGTAACCCTCGGTAACCCTCGGTAACGTCCAGTAACCCTCGGTAACGTCCAGTAACCCTCGGTAACCCTCGGTAACGTCCAGTAACCCTCGGTAACGTCCAGTAACCCTCGGTAACCCTCGGTAACGTCCAGTAATGTTAATCTGTGTATGTGGATGATGTTTGATTATTAGTAATCAGTAATACTATCGATCTGTCGTCAGGCGGAGGCCAGGCTGGCAGCGAAGCGAGCAGCGAGAGCCGAGGCCCGAGAGATCAGGATGAAGGAGCTGGAGAGACAACAGAAAGAGGTAAGGAAGCTTTTATTCTGAAATCATTTCATACCACTCAACACATACATCACATCCTGTCACCTGATTGGTTTCAGAGGTGACTCGTGTGATTGGCTCACAGCACAAATAAAAGGCAAACTGATACAAAGTGTAGTCAAATTTTTTTTAAATAAGGTGTTTCTGTTCCACTTGAGCTGAAAACTTTCAGTCTAAGCATCTGAAAGAAGTTGAAGTGGCAGTTCATAAAATGTTGTTTTTCTGAAGCTTGAAAGCAGTGTAAGCGTCAGCTGCAGTGACACTGGTGAAAGGAGTGGAGGAACACTGAAGAAAAATGTAACAACTGAAAATAGTTGAAGTGCTGAAGGCAGACTTCATGATTGGCACTTGGTATTCAATGGTGAAAATTTGAGGCATTTTGAGCCTAAACTAAATAAACTTTATTGATAAATTGTGATAAAAGTGTTGACATGAAACTGAAAATATGAAATATTATGAAGTTTTTAATCTAATAAAAAGTAAACATTTGAACTAAGGCTGGTTTTCCTAATCCTTAATTATTATTAAAGGTTTTGTATATAAACCTGAAACCTGATCAGCTCCAGGTGAGCTCACCTGTGGGTGATCCTGCAGACTTAAAGTCCGTCTGGGGTCAAAGGTCAGACTGTGAGGTAACTGAGTGTAAATGTGTTTAATCATCAGTCAGTCAGTCAGCTGCTTCGTGATTCACTGACGTTTGGATCTTATTGTTCCTCACTTCTCTCTGGTGAGTAACTTTATTATTTTCAACAGCTGCAACATTTTACCATGATAAGATTCACTTTAAATATAACAGCAGCCTAATTTTAGCTCCATGATAAAAGTACTTGTTATATTTGTGCACTTATATCAACAAGTACAGTGAAACATTTGACTTGTTGCTACAAAACAAATGATTCTAATTTAACTACCGATTTCTCTTTATTAAATTCAACATATCTCCTTAAAACAACTTGTCAGAGCAAGATTGATTTCTAGTTATGTTATAACAAAATATGTAATTAAAACACAAAAAATACGTTGAGTTGAAACAATGTTTTCTCTGGAAAAACAGTTGTGAGGCTGGCAGCCTCCATAAGAGCCAGCCAAAATATTACAAAACATCACAATCTTCATAATAATCATGAAAAGAAATTCAAGACTAGAAAGCTGCTCAAAGTTTGGATGTGAAATTTGCTCAAAAATATGTGAAATAATATAATCAAATCAATCGAGTCAATAATATTATTTTGTAGCTCTTGGATGTTAAGTTAGTAGATGTTAAATAAAAGACGTTAACAGTATAAAACTAATGAGTTGAGTATAAGTTTTGTCTAAAACTGAATTGTATGTTTTCAACAGCTGTTAGCAAAAAGGTCCTTTAGGTTCTGTATGTGATGTGGAACTGAATGTTTAACGCTTCAGACTGAATTAAAACCAGTCATATAATCACGATCAGTGCTGATAGACATCACAGCCCCATCAACCAACCACAGGTTCAGACGACTGATGTCATCAAATGTTTTATTTCTGATAAGAGTCACATTTCAACACTTTACTTTGTTTGTTAATGTGAGTCACGTGATCTGTTCTGTCACATTGTCAAACCTGAAAGAAGTTGAAGTGGCAGTTCAAAAAATGTTTTTTGTTGGAGTAATATCACTGAAAGGAATGGAAGCATCAGCTGATGTGACAATGCTGAAAGGAGTGAAAGTGTGAGTTGGAAGCAGTGACAGAAGTTTGAAGCGGTAGATGAAACAGAGCCAGTGAAAATAAAATTTAAGTGACTTCAAGGTAAAATGTAACTACCGATGTACAGTCTGATCTACATCACTGTCATTTAACCCTAACACACCCCTGACCCCTGAGCCCTGACCCCTGACCTCTGACCTCTGAGCCCTGACCCCTGACCTCTGAGCCCTGACCTCTGAGCCCTGACCTCTGAGCCCTGAGCCCTGACCCCTGAGCCCTGACCTCTGACCCCTGACCCCTGACCTCTGACCTCTGACCTCTGAGCCCTGACCTCTGAGCACTGACCCCTGACCTCTGACCTCTGAGCCCTGACCTCTGAGCCCTGAGCCCTGACCCCTGAGCCCTGACCTCTGAGCCCTGACCTCTGAGCCCTGAGCCCTGACCCCTGAGCCCTGACCTCTGACCCCTGACCCCTGACCTCTGAGCTTGTGTTTCTAACCTTCAGTCTCTCCTCTTGTTTCTCCTCCTGCCTGCTGTAGCTGTTTCACAGCCACAAGGTACGACTAACTCCTCCATTCCACCTTAGATATACACTGGTGTGTTTGTTTTACTCCTGTAGGAGCACCGGCCGGGTGGGCTGTACCGCTCAGCCGACACGCTGAGCTCTTAGTGACAGGAAACGGTCAGGTTATCTTTGTGAGCTAAGCCCCACCCACCTGCCACACCAACAAGTTTAAAACAAACACAACTGTTTTTCTCTTCAAATCTGCAACCTGAAGTTTCATTTTATCATCTGTTCTAATGTTTTGTCTTCCTCTTCCTCCTACAGAAGTATTATGGTCTGGATAATAAGTGGGGTCACATTGAACAGTGGATGGTAGGACTGTTGTTACACTCTTCAGGAGTGTTTAGGACTCTTTAGACCTGTTTGGGGACTGTTTAGGACTATTGAGCACTGTTAGGACTGTAGTTACTCTTGAGGACTCTATATGAGCTGCTGTCTGACTCGTGAAAACCTCGTATCTGTCAAAACTGATTTCTCTGATCAGCTGTGAACTTTACTAACCTCTCAACAAACACCAGGAAGTGACATCATGATGAACCCTGCTGATGTCAAGTGTTATAGAATGATATTATATGTACAGATGATGACAGAAGCAGTGTGGTACTGAGGAGTCAGACCTCCTCGGGCCTCCACAACAGCTTCAGCGCTCCTCTCCAAGTCTGAGGAACTCCTTCTTCCTTTATATGCAACCTTCATTTAATCAGCTGGTCTCAGTGAGATCCAGCAGAGACCAGGAGGACATGAGTGATCTCCTCTCACTGTCAGCTGGAGGTCAAAGGTCAAAGCAGTCCAGCCCATCCTGACCCAGTTCACCTGCTGGGACCAGTTAGTCCAGTTCCAGAGACGGAGGTTTCCATGAGTCAGCAGGACGGAGCTGCTGTTGGTTGTTATTGTGTGTTTGTTCTGCACGCGCTCAGACGGACTCACACATGGATTAACTGCCTGTTTAATCCACGTCTGACAGATTATCAGACCTCAGACCTCTTCATCATCCTCCCCCTCCTCCTCTTCATCCCCGTCCTCCTTCTCCTCTTCACTGTTTACTGCATGTATAGTTTCTGTGTGTCTGAGCTGTTCTATATGTTTTAATGTAGCTGCACTCTGTGTGTGTGTGTGTGTGTGTGTGTGTGTGTGTGTGTGTGTGTGTGTGTGTGTGTGTTACACTGATGTCTAATGACCTGCAGTGACTCCCCTCAGCATGTCTGACAGTGGCTAGTTGAGTCCCTGGGTGTTGTCTGTCAGGAGGTTTCCTCTGTACGCAGCAGGCCTTTACTGGTTTGTGTATTGATGAGATGAGAGTAAAAGAAGCCGAATCAGTGATCTGTTATCAGTCTGTTCAGAGGAAACCTGACTGTCACTCTTCTTCTTCTGCAGTCTCAGCTCTTTCACTTGTCTGTTGTTTTTCTTCTTCGTGGCTTTTCAGGAGGACAGTGAGCGCTACTCTCGCCACTCACGGAGACACGCTTCGGTCTGTATCTCCTTCCGTCTTTACTTTAGTTTTTACATGAACTTTGTCAAATAAACCAGATAGCTCATTAAGAAACATCCGTAATTAATATTAATTAATTAATTAGTATTAATTCAGCTGATTGGACGGTTCGGGTCTGAGGGAAAGGTGGGAGATGTCTTTAGATTCAGAACATCCAAACACATCGGGGGACACTTTGACTCTTTAATGACTGAAGAGGCTCATCAGCTGAATCTTTAAAGGTCAGAAGGTTTAACACAAAGCAGAAACCTCCTGACCCGGACCAGGACCAGGACCAGGACCAGGAGCACACTGGAGGATCTGGTCCCAGCCTGCTGTGAGTTAAAGTG
This sequence comes from Lateolabrax maculatus, assembly GCA_031216445.1. Taxonomy (NCBI): domain Eukaryota; kingdom Metazoa; phylum Chordata; class Actinopteri; order Acropomatiformes; family Lateolabracidae; genus Lateolabrax; species Lateolabrax maculatus. The sequence continues at coordinate 184,681 of CM062215.1, read as the reverse complement.
TCTGGTTGTGTGTCTGCAGATGTCCGATGATGAAGAGAAGATGTCTGTGGGCAGTCGAGGCAGCTTCAGGGTGAGTCTCTCATTAACACACCTTTAGAAACTGAGTTCACGACACACGGCTGCAGGTCAAAGAGTAAACACACACAGATCATCAGACTGAACCCGATCAATAAGCAATATCAGCTGCAGGTCACATGTCTGATCCTGCTGTCGGCTTCCTTTTTTAAAGTCTATCAATAAATATGTGCAGTTAAGAGCCGTCTACACCAGGAATATAATTGAAAATATATCGGTTTAAAATCATTGGAACTCAGCGTCAAATGACAACAGTGACAAACGATATTGTTGGGATCATTTTCAGAGTGATTTGATGATCAATAAAAACACAGACAGAATTTACAGCACGTCACCTTATTAAACGCTAAATTCCCCAAATATTTTTCTGCAAATTACACTTAAAAAAAACGTTGCTGTCGTTATGGTTATCTTTACAGTTTACTTTATAGCAGCTGAGATAACCGTGGGAACAGACTGATGGCGTACAGGAAGTGAAAACTCTCTGGACTCTGTTTCATGAGTGAAGTCTGGTCTGTTCTTCTTGTCTGCAGCCCTCAGTGTTTGCTGAAGCTCCTCGCTCTCTCAGCTACAGGGTCGGTCTCTGACATCACTTCCTGTCTGTTGGTGTCTGTGCTGTCAGTAGATCTCAGACTCTGACATCACTTCCTGTCTGTTGGTGTCTGTGCTGTCAGTAGATCTCAGACTCTGACATCACTTCCTGTCTGTCGGTGTCTGTGCTGTCAGTAGATCTCAGACTCTGACATCACCTGGCCCTTTAGTTTCCTCCTGTTGTTCGTTTTAACTCCCATCGGATCATTTGATTAGTTTATTATTGATTAATGACGAGTGACGTGACACTTGACACATGACAAGCTGATTAAAATGATTCAAACTGTTCATTGATTTTCTGATAAACTGAAGACAAACTAACAGCTGACTGTTTCCTTCCTTCCTTCCTTCCTTCCTTCCTGTCTTCTTATTTTCATCCCTCCGTCTTCACCCACTTCCTGCCCCCCCACCCCCACCCCCCCACCCTCCCCAGCCTTCAGACTACAGTGGGTTTCTGGGCTCCAGCTCTCGGGCCTCCTCCAGGGCCAGTTCAGCTCGTGCAAGCCCAGTGGTGAGCTCTCTTCTCTGGGTGTCTTTCTGACCGTCTCCCCCTGTCTCTCCTGGTTCTCTCTGTTGTTTTATTAACATTTTCTATCAATATACAACTGATCAACATATGACCGATCAATAACTCCTCACTGACATCATGTTACACTAGAGTCTGGCTCCAACTGGTGGCCGTGAAGTCCAAATGCAGTTTCAAGCAACAAAGTTTATTTGAAGCAGTTTAAACCGGAGCTCTTTAAATACAAATAGTTACCTGTTAATCACTCTCCAATCGATCAATATGTGTTTGAGTGTTCAGGTGGAGGAGAGACCTGACAGAGACTTCCTGGATAAAGTAAGTCAAATTTCCTCTCATGTTTCTCTTTTGTTCACCACTGTTTTTTTTAAACAGTGGTGATGAAGATGTTTGTCCTCCTCTTCCTCAGGCCTCGAGGACGGCGTCCACTCTCTCCGCCGCCACGCTCGCCTCTCTGGGCGGGGCTTCGTCTCGCAGGGGAAGCTGTGACACGTCGTTCTCCGTGGAAACAGAGGCTTCGATCAGAGACGTGAAAGTACTTTAATAATTTATAATACAGAGACGTGTGTTAATGTGTCAGAACAGAATAATAAAATCAATCAGCCAATCAATAATCATATTGATGACTGTGTCCAGGACTCCCTGGCGGAAGTGGAGGAGAGGTACCGTAAAGCGATGGTTTCTAACGCTCAGCTTCACAACGAGAAGACGACTCTGATGTATCAGGTGGAAACTCTGAAGGAGGAGCTGAGCGACATGGAGGAGCTGCTGTGGGAGTCACGGCGACACTGTGACCATAGCAACAAGGTCGGGGGACACACGGGGGTCTCTTATATCTATCATGAGTTTGACAACAGTAAAAACTAAAATAGATAAAAAAGTGAGTTTTATAACTTTAGTAAACATTGAAAGCTAAACATCGTCCACATGGATCATCATGGTGATCTGTCTGTCCACATGTCCACAGTATATATTCAGATCTCAGCTGTCTGTCCACATGTCCACAGTATATATTCAGATCTCAGCTGTCTGTCCACATGTCCACAGTATATATTCAGATCTAGCAGTAGCGGATCATTAACCCCTTGTTTTCCTCCTGTGTGTTTCAGGAGTTTGAGCGCGAGCGACAGGCTCACAGTGTTCTTCAGTTCCAGTTTAAAGAGATGAAGGACAGCGTGAGACAGACCGAAGAGCTGTTAACGGTCCGTTTCTAAACTCACTGAGACTCATCAGATCATCTGCATAAATGTTAACGTGACCTTCATTGAGTTTTTATCGTTGTTTTATTGTAAAAGTGAATTCAGAGTGAAAAACCATCAGCAGAAAGAAGAAAAAAACGTTGAGAGAGAGAAAAGATTCCGACAGCTTCAGTGTTAAAAGTTAATTTCACCCAAATAATGACTGAATTAAATATCTTCTCAGGTTTAGTTCCATGAGTCACTGCTTTAAAACATTTAAAAAGGTTAACTGAGTCTTTAATGCAGCTCGTTCTAACAGACTCTTTATTTAACCGTACTAACTCTTCCTGCTCTCTTTCACACTTCTTCCTGTTCTTCACACTTCTTCCTCCCCCCAGGAGGTGTCTGACCTCCGGCTGAAGAGCAGCACTTATTGTCAGGAGGTTTCTGACCTGCAGGAAGTTCTGCAGTGGAAGGAGAAGAAGATGGCGGTACGACACGAGTCCTGATCCTTTAACCCTTTAATTGACCTGTAACCTGGTTCTCCAGGTTCCTTTTATAGATATACAGTATGTATGCATATACGTGTATGTATATGTGTGTGTATGTATGTATGTATGTGTATATATATATATATATATATATATACACACATACTGTATATTCAATAAACTAAACTAAAGCTGAAACTTCAATCTGTCCAACTTCCTGTTTCTCTTTACAAACACTAATATTTCTAAATTTTTTCCTGTTTCACTTCCTCTTCTTCCTCCTCCTCTTGCTTTTCTTCCTCCCCTTCCTCTTCTTGTACTTTCCCTTACACCACCTTCTCCCATTTGTTGTTGTTCTTGTTGTTGTTGTTGTTGTTCTTCTTCTTCTTCTTCTTCTTTTTCTTCTACTTCTACTTCTTCTTCTTCTTCTTCTTCTTCCTCCTCTCAGGCGTTAGAGAGGCAGAGAGAAATCTCTGACATCGTTCGAATCGAACGTGACCGGCTCAAAGATGACGTGGTCTGCCTCAGAGATTTACTGAAGGTATTCAGAGGAGGAAGTTCAGACTGAGAGGTCTCTTCCTCTACCTGTGTGATGTCACCGAACATCATCAGTGTCATCGTCACCTGACCTACAGATCGCAGATGAAACCTCATCATTTCACTTTCCAACAACATCAAACAGAGAAATCCTCACATTGATTATTGATGATTAATTCTTGATGACTTCATGATTTTCAGAAACACGGAGTCGTCGTCTCTCCAGAGGTCTCCACCAATGGGGAAACAGGACTGGGTGAGGGTGAGGATGATGTCAGCGCAGAATCTGCTGCCCGATTGGCTCAGGAGCCGTCTCATGTTGGCAGAGAGAGCATGCTGGGTAAGGATAAATAAAACCTGCGTATGAGTGTCAGTCTTTGTCATTAACCCCTGAAGAGTCTTTAACTTTATGTAGACGATTTTTACAATAATTTTTAAGGCTACAATACAATAACACTAAAATGACTTGAATGAATGAATATGAAAAATAGTATGGAAGCCCACTGTCAACAGGAAAATACCAAACAGATGAAAACTTAAATAAAAATACTCATACTCAGCCAAAATTATGACTTTAATAATTGAAACACAATAAGTGAAACCTTTTATTAATTCCTAATATTTCTTCTACTTTTTTTCTTGGGCTTTCATGAGGTAAAAATGTAGATTTCCCTTTTTAAAGAATTAATCAAATTCACTTACTTTTAAAGTACAAATATGTGTGTCACATTTTGGATTAAAATGCATGATCTTTAACAAATGCATGCCTCTTAATCATGTTTGTTTAATTTTATGAAGAGCATTTGATGACTTCAATCCACTAAGCGTCATGTTCCGGTTGGATATTTTAAAATTCAGCATTTACCTTCTAACACATCAGCATCGTCCTGCAGGAGGGTCAAACAATCAAACTCTCCTTTAATACTTCTGTGATCCAGACATTGATTCATCTCACGCCGATTGGGTTTGGGGTTGATTCCCATCATCTTTACAGTTCATTTTCCGTCTTTTAAGTCTTCAAAACAAGTCAACTCTATTTGGTCTTCCAATGTCTCCTTCGTGGTCTTACAGGGAAAGTTCGGGAGCAGCAGCCAGCTGAGGGCAGCAAACTCCCACAAGACGACATGACGTACAACCGCTGTCGGATTTATAAACGTTCCCAGTCACTTAACATAATTTCCACCACTGACCAAACCAAAGCAGACACTTTAAAACAAGTGAAGAGTTTAGATAAACGAGCTAGAGAAAGACGAGACAGAAAAGAAAAACCTCCAGGCAGAAACGAAGGCGCAGGGAAACTTCCAAGAAACAAAGGAAGCGGAAAGGATCCAACCAAGACGTTTCAAATCAGACAGGATGTTAAGTCTCTGTTTAGAAATGAACGAATCAAAAAACATGTAGATTGGAGAGATTCAACTGAAGAAGTCCACAAATCAAGACTTGTTCCACCTCGACCGGCAAAAGACATAATCCTTGACAAAATGACAATAGTTTCAAGTATCATGGCTGTTGGCAAACAAAACTCTCTGACTAAAGAGAAACAAACACAAGATATTGCAGTTGTGATTGGAAATGAGACTCCATCTTCTGACACAGTTGCTGCAAACAAGAGTTTGTCTGCTGTTGATCATATTTTCCAGAATCAAGCAAAAGATGGAAACACATGCAGGGATGTACGCTGTTCAAAAGGGGAATTAGTGCCAGATATTCCAGTTTTGGGGGCAAAAGAAAAGAAAAGAAATAAGCTGAATACTGCAACATCAGTGGACACTTTGAAAGAAAATGAGTTTGTTGACAAGATGGCTGAGATTGATGGTGAAGAGTGTGATGGAAGTTTTGAAGATGAAGATACAAAACTTCTCATAGATTTGGTAAAAAAAAATGAGATGGTTGTATCGATGGGTAAGACCTCTCAAAGTCTCTTACACCAGCAACAGACAGTTTCAGAGAATTTGGGAAGTACCCTAAACGAAGTCACAGCCTTAAAGAAGGATAACCCTAAGCCTAGGAGAATTTATGAAGGGGAACCGGTTAGAGAAGCTGTTCAGATTCAGGAAAAGATTCAAGACAATTCCTCTGAACATCTTGGACGTAACGACCAGACAGAGACACCAAACTCATCAACGCTGTCACCGTTTGTTCCGATCGAGATGTGGAAAGACTGGAGTGGTTTGGAAGATACAATTCAAAGCATGCTAAGAGGGTTTATAGAAAATCAAGGTTTCGTAGCTGAAATCTCAAGAATTTTTCCAGACGTCTCAGGATCTCTTAATCAGTGGATCTCAGATTTGGAAGAGACACTAAAAAACGTTGCAGAAAATGTGTCTGATCAGTATAACCGAGCTGACCAAGTTTCAACAGGCCAAATGACTGTCATTAAACTCACTACGGAGGGTGAACTGCCTTTGAAGGACTTGCAAGAAGGGATTAAAACCTCAGAAGATCCTGAAAGTATGGAGCAGGGTGCTGCTGGACATTCAGCAATAATAAAACAATCAGGGATGTTGGAAGTAGCATCTCTGGAGGTACATCCTCAAACTTCTAATGTGTCCATGGACTCAAGGAAAGTTTGTGAAGACGTTCAGGATCCTCCAGCAAGTGACGACCAAGAAAATACCTCATGGGTCATGTCTACCATATGTAAATTTAAGGTGGAAGTCATTGAATCCTCTTCGGAAGAAAAGTCTGGCATGAATTCTGTTGACAAAGTAGAAGAAAAGCAAAGTCAGAGCGATCCACTGGTGACAAGCTGCTCAGAGGAATTTGTTTTTGTTGAATCTTACTTTGCTGAACCTGCAAAAACCAAAATGGTGGCACCTGGGTCAGATCTGGGCTTGGTAGACTCATCAACAAGGCAGGTAGCAGAAGTTGTTGCTAAAGCAAATAAACAAAGAGAGATTGTTCATAGAAGTCAAAGCTGCCTTGTTATTCCTGTTGAAGAAGTTATTGAGTCACAATTCAAAAGGTATCGAATGTTATCCACAAACTCTCATGTTGGTCGAGGTTCAAAGGTCAGAAGGCTTATAGAAATAACTGCAGATGAAATCAAGGCAATGGCTGTTCCAGAATTGGTGTTGATGAGCCTACAAGAAGGGATCATTTTTGAGGATCGAAGGGTTGACGAGTTAACAGGATCGAATACTGAGGATCTGGAAGAGCAGTCAGCTGGAGACATTGATAGCTGCGAGGAAATTGATGAAGAGGCAGAACAGCAACTAGCAACGCAACATCAACCAGTGATGGAGGTTATTGTTGAAGATGTAAAAGTCACTCCGGTGAGCAAAGTGAAGCACCTGAGTGGAAGGAAAGGATTCAGTTTGGACAGCAGGAAAGGCGAACACAAAACTGGCTGCAAAATTTCATAATCTAACAAGAACGAACTGTAATGTTAATGTACTGCTGTTATATCTTTGATTGGATTCTTAATGCAGTTGCCAGTAAATTAAGTTGCATTTTGTTAGTACTTTAAATTAGTAATTTAACATTTATTGAAGAGGAAACAGCTAGGAAGCAGCTAACCTTGCTCTGTCCAAAGGTAACAGAATCCACCAACCAGTCACTTTAAATCACTGATTAACATGTTAACACTGATTTTTTTCTTTGATTGCACATTATTTCACAATCTTTTAATTCAGTCAAAGAGCATGGTGCGTCATGGTAAAGGGGCAGAACTTGATTGGAAAGAGGACTGAAGTGGACCAGAAAGAGAACTGAGTCCTCTTTCAAATTTACTGACATGGTGAACGCAAAAATATCTGAGTCCCTGTTCTGTTGATACACTTTTTGGTCCAGTTTGGTTTGTTTAAAAATGGCTACTTGTGAAAACACCCTTATAGAACCAAGTTTGAGGTTGACTTTGGTGATAAAAGGCCATTAATGCATAAATCTCAAAGTAAACCTACAGAAAAGTTTGGTGTGTTTAAAAGTCAGATAGAACCCAATACAGATGAACTGGGTACGGTGTCGGCTGTGTGCAGTCCACAATGTGGCTGGAATGTGTTGCAGTTGAATCCTCATTCTTGAAGTCACTCTTTCATTAAACCAAAATATGTTCTGTTTAAAAACAATAAAGAATAAATCTCACTTTCGTTTGTTTTTTTTCAAAGCAAGTGTTTGATTTTTGAAGCAGAGAGCTGGACCGGGATTACTTCCCCCACTGCTACGATTGGTTGGTTAGAAATACAGTTAAAAAATGATTGACAATTATTTAACAGTTATCGCCATGTAGATATACATAAGTGTAAGATGCAGTATATAATATATTTAAACATCTACACTGAGCCAACAGGTAAAATCTTATTAAAATAAATTGACAGTAAATTCTGGTTTCTTTAAATTGTCTGGCAGCCATTTTGATTTAATTTACTGTATTAGTTTTATTATTTTAGAGCTTATTTACAATATGTATTTATCAGTATGTTTCCTCTTTGAGATGTTCTTGCCAGTGAAATCACAACACTGTACGGGGGTAAGAAACTGTGTTTATTACCTCATTTATGAATATATTTGTGTATTTCTTTGATTTGCTGATTATGTTTGAATTCCTACATATTCATTTATATAAATCCATGTATTATGATTATGGGAAACACTTTTATGGTTATAATTAATGCATAATTATTTGGGGGAAATAATTGGCCATTTTTGGTGCTCAAGTGAATGAAGCCACTGACTCAAATTTTTATACTAATTCCCTTTATATTGGGTTATCTCTGAGCTTAATATTTGTGTGTAATTTACCAACAACTGAGAGGAAAAATGTGATTTTTTTTTTTCTAATTTTTGCTTTTTTGTAAATACTTGATCCAAAAATCCTTCAAATTAAACAATCTGAGAAGATTGAACCGTAAAGCTTTGGTTCTGTTTTTGCTGTATTATTATCGTGACCTTTGTTTCTGATGTGCAGTCCGACTTTAAGACAATATAAAGTTTCTTTCCTGTTGCATTGCAGAGCTCCGGCTGAAGAAACTGTTTGAGGAAAGAGAGAGTTTACAGGATCAGGTGAGAAGACAACAAACAGACCATCATTTCAGTCAGTTTCTTAAAGCTTCATGTGTGAAGTCCATGGCTTCTGTGTCTGTGTGCAGGTGAGGCTGTTAAAGTCTCAGTTGGATCAGAGGCAGAAGAATGGGACAGACGGCGTCCAGAATCCAGAGGGGGGCAGTCTGGAGAACGGGGTGGACTCTCACCTTCTGGACCTACAGAGTGCGTGCTCCTCTTCTTCACATTTATCTTCTTTGTTGTTGTTTTCATCCAAACCTTCTTTTTCCTTTTCATCTCTGTTGTCTTCTTCACTGAGTCTTTGTTTTGTCTTCTTCTCCATCTTGTCTTTTCTTTTATCTTTGTCGTCGTCTTCACCTTCATCTTCTTCATCTTCATTTTAGCTTTTTTATCGTCATTCTTTTTCATATATATTTATTTATTATTCTTTCTCTTTTTTCATATCCTAATCTTTTTCTTCTTTTTTCATATTTTAGTTGTTTTTTGTCTTCGCCATTATTTTTGTCTGCTTTGTCGTCTTCATCCCCTTCATTTAAACTCTGTCTTTGTCCTCTTCTTCTTATTCATCATGTGACAACTTCCTGATGACAGCATCTTTATAAGTTGCTCCAACATCAACATTAGTAACATTGAAAGTTCCTTGATGACGCAGAAGTTTATCTGCAGGGTTTAAAGTATTCTGACTCTGTTTTACGTTCTGTAGGAGACGCCAACCGACAAATCAGTGATCTCAAGTTCAAACTGGTGAAATCTGAACAGGAAGTCAACACACTGGAGCAAAATGTAAGTGTCGACATGTTCAAACAGTCCAAGTTTCAAAAGCAAAACAGTATCATCGGCATATAAAGATTATCTTGATTCAGTTTTATGACATTAAATATTTCAAATTTTTTTAGGAAGGGATCTGATTAGCAGTGGAAGTCGGACACATTTCTATTTGTAAATTAATAGTAAAAGTCATTAAACTGTCTGCAGCTTCTGTTTATCTGATTGGAACATTTTAGGGTCACAGAAATGTTTGTTCTTTCTGTATCCATTAACCTTTTGTCATGTTAATGATTTTGTTATTTAGGCCTTTGTTGCTGTGTCCTTTCTGTCCCTTAAAATATTTATCCAATCATTCAAAGTAAATATGAGTGATTTGTAGTCATAATAAGACCAAACTCTTGTGAACTCTTGAACCTTTACTTTAACTTGTGTGGACTGAAATTCGTTTGTTTTATACGATCCTCCACAAGAAGCTGAAATCCAGCAACAGTTCAGAAAATGCTCTGTGAAACAACCGTTTATTTTAAGCCATCTGCAAGGCATCATAATAATAAACTAGGGACACACAAACATCAGTCGTATGCCTTAACTGCAGTTCTTTTGGTTCCCACAAAGACAATAAAACCACTTTTCTAAAAACTGTCCTCCGTGACGCTGCGTCTCACTCAGGTGATTCGACTGGAAGGTCAGGTGAGCCGATACAAGTCGGCGTCAGAAAACGCAGAGAAGATTGAAGACGAGCTGAAAGTGGAGAAGAGAAAACTACAGAGAGAGGTGAGCCCACTGCCGTCGTTTTAATTCTATTTCTGGATTTGATTTTGATTCTGTTTTTTTATTTATATGAAAGTGTTTTTTGGATATGTTGGTATATCTTTTTTATTTACATTCTTTATGATTTGTATTTGAAGTCACTTTTTTGATTTATTTCCAGTTTCCAGTAAACTTGTGTCTGAAAAAGCACAACGTTTTTTCAAATATTCAAATGGACGTGTTGAATGGATTTCAGTAGAAACTAAACGCAGTTATTAACTTTAATGGAAATGAGAACATAAACATCATCCGAAAGAGCAGCTTCTCCTTTTCCTTCTATAATTTTGTTCAGTAAAGATCGTTTGGGTTTGTTTTGTGAAATCTGAATTTTTGTGTCTCCTTTTGTGTCCCAAATTTAGTTGTCTTTTTCCTTTTTGTGTATCCTGAACTTTTGTGTGTTTCTGTTCTTCAGCGACCCAAACAGACATGTTGAAGTTTATTATCGTCCGTCCTTCCTTGCTTTGTGGATGCGGAAAGACATGTTAAAGTATGTTTTCGTCTCCCTGCAGCTCCGCTCGGCTCTGGACCGGATCGACGAGCTGGAGGTCAGTAACAACCACCTCTCCAAACGTCTGGAGAAGATGAAGGCCAACCGTAACGCCCTGCTGGCCCAGCAGTGAGACTCCATCCTGGGACACGTCCTCCTCCCAACAGTCCAAATCCTCCAGTGCACTGTTTTCATCTCTTACCAAATGGACTGACCGACAATCAGCGCTTGTTTTACTCTGCATGCAGCACCAGGCGGGTGGAGTCAACTGAGTGGGAAACACATCATCTGAAAAGACAAAATGTGATTAGTGAACGATCAATTAATCAGTCGATCATTCATGGACACGTTTAAACAATCACATCTGTAATGTAGCTCTTTGATCCCGGTGCCATGAACACAGCTGACATCCTCAGTGGGTGGAGTTTACCACCAGATTTACAGGTTTATCTGTATTTGAGCATCACAGGGAACCAATTCAAGATAAATCACACAAAAATCTCCATTGTACTATTTCGGACTTGTAGCTCAGCTGGATAAAATGTTACTTAAAGACACAAACTTGATGATGTTATTATGTAGTGTTGGAAATTTTCCCACAATAATGAGATATTTGACTCATGATCACAAGATAACAGGATAAAATAAATGATTTCATCAGCTATCCACTGAAATGCGTCTAACAAAAAAAACACGTAAAGTATATACACATATCTGACAGAGATCCCAATAAAACCGGATTAGAGCCAACAAGCTGAAGGTACAGAGTTTAGTAATATGAAGCTAAAATATTCTTTATTCAGGGAACAAAATGAGTAATTCTATAATACTAATACTATTCTCAGATTAATATTTACTTTTATATATGTGTGTGTGTGTATATGTATGTGTGTGTGTGTATATATATGTGTGTATGTGTGTGTGTATATATATGTAAATATTAATCTGAGGATGTATCTAAGCCTTTCCCCTGATGCCCACCAACCTCCATCTCAATTTAAATGAGTAAATCTTGGCCTGATGTGGTAAACTCCACCCGCCTGAACCTTCAGGTGTGTTAATACAAACACTACATCTGCCTCATCAACATTCAGCTGCTCCATCCATGTGAAGTGTGACTCTACCTCTCCCCTAAAAGACTGGGACAGACCAGGACAAACCGCAATGACCCGGAGCGGCACGAACAGGTTCAGACCGGCATCAACAGGATCAGAGCGGAACCAACAGGATCAGATTGGCCTGCATCAGACCAGCACGGACAGGATCAGACTGGAACAAACAGTATAAGATTGTCCTGGATCAGACCAGCACGGACAGGATCAAACCGGCACGAACAGGATCAGACCGGGATGAACAGGGTCAGACTGGAACTAACCCAATCAGACCGGCAGCAGCTGAGTTTTATTTTAGTTCTTTGTGGATTTGTTTCTTCGTTCCTCAGTTTATTTTTATTGTTTTTTTGTTGAAAAGCACTTGTTTTCTCTTCGTGTCCTCGAGCTTAACTCCTCATTAACCCATGTTTGTTTATTTTAGTCTGTTTTTAGTTTGAGGTTTGGTGGGGCTGGATGTTGAGAAATGTGACTGTAGTTCACATATCAGGTTAGTAGAATCCTTCAGAACTGAGAAATTTATGTTTTTTATTTTCTGCTTCGTAAAGAACAAAATGCAACACGAATCCTACAAGAACAGAACAAACAGCCCGTGTGGGAAAATAAGAAGCCAAAATAAGTATCATTTAACACAAAGTTTCAGATGTTTTGTTACAGAAGTGAAACCGAGTTAGAAGAGTTCAGCATCCAGCTCTGCCCGGGATGTATCTGTGATGTGTTCAGGTAACAGAGGAGGGCGTGGCCAGGTGTGTTCATGTGTATATATAGAATAGATGGAGACACAACTGGCACACCCGAATCAGGAATATTCCACATAATGTTTGCTTTTAGGATTTTTCATGGCACTCGGGATGTAAAATCACCAGCTTGTAAATGTCTGAATATTTATGTCTGTAACGAATCATCGGTGAATGAATGAACGTATGAAGAGTTTGTTTCCAAAACAACTTATTGATCCTGTAAATTGTGCTCATCATCATTTTAGTCATTTTAAAGAGAAACATATTCGGTTTGGTGCGTTTTGTAACATCTAACAGCTTCTGAAACCTTTACAATCACCTGTTTAAACCGACAATCTGGTGACCTTGCCCACTTTATGCATTGATTGGCCAGGTCTGTGGAGGTGAGAATGGGCGGCGTTTGAACTTTCTCTGTCAACAAAACTATTTTTGCAACAAAGTTGGTTTCTCTGTGCCACATCATACAGACAGAAGTAGTGTTAAAGGTAGGATAGCTGGGATTTTCCAATTTAGAGAGCAAAATTGATCAAATTGCTGCTTTTCATAGATTTGCTGTTTGTTTCCCGTAAAAAACTTAATGAAAGAATCTTTTCATGTTGCAACAGGTAGCGAAGGACGTATAAAGTTTTAGAATCAAACTCTACATATATTAGAAAATATATAATTTGACTAACGTATCGCAATAACACTTTTGTGTCTGAATGTATGAGTCGCTGCAAACTGACAACAAGAAAAATTGTCAATATCGCCAAGTTCTTCATCTTCAGATAGACGGGAACCTGACCGTCGTCGCCTTGGTAACAGAAACAGGACCGTCGTCAACTTGGTAACGGGAACTGGACCATCGTTGACAAGGTGACGGAAAGATTTGAATCATGAATCTGATCGGGGAAAACTTTAATGTATTTTATTGTGTCCTATTGATTAGGATGTGGGATATCAAGATATCAGTATATTAACATGAACTGATGTAGTGGCTCAGTGGGTTTATTGATCAGTGTGACGGGTGTTAAAGGTGAAGCTCTATATTAAAGTCATGCAACATCTCAGTTTGACTCTGTTTGGTTTGATTTAAAGTGAGTCAATGACTTTGTTAAGTTTAAATGACTGTAAAATTCCAAAATATTACAACTTTTCTTGTAATACTATGACTTAATTCTCGTGATCTCAGATGAATCAGTGGCCCTAACTCTCTCTTTAAAACTGAATGTATGCTGGTCAGGTCTGGGTTGGTTTCCCACGAGTCTGTTTGGGATCCAGTCCAACATTTAGACCTCCAGTTAACCCCTCGGTGGTTCTTTACACAGACTCAAAGTTTTCTCCCTCTGAGGCCCAACGGTTTGTTTCTCACTCTGAAGCTCATATTTACGACCTGTGCAACGTGACTTGAACACAGCATTATCCTCTGACACACACACACACACACACACAGAGGCCTCCATCATTATTGTGGTCGTCGTGGTAACAGCCCTGTGTGTTGTGTCACTGTGAGAGAGACTGAAACAAAAAGTCTGAGGCAGCCAATCAGAGTGCAGCTGACACTCCAACCCCCCCAGCAGAGAATCAAAGGAAACCTTAACTTCCACAGTAAACCAGTGAAACAGCTCACATCCCAGCACAGCAGACACTGGCTGTCATATGAAGCAGGGGATCCTGGGAAGACAAACCGTTGATTCAGCAGACTGATCCTGCAGTCAGCAGGAAGGGAATTCAGGCCCATAGGCTCCTCACACCTGTAACAGGTAACAAACCCAGAAATTACAGGTGAACAGAAGAGACGACAGACAGAAAATGTGCATTCTTTAAAACAGTTAAAGATTAACATGAAGTTTTGTTCATGAAGAAGTCTGTAAATCTTTAATTGAATCAACATTCTGGAAAACTAAAAGCAAAAATATGTAGTTTAGTTTTTAGTTCCTCATCAGGAGAAACAGATAAATTTAGTTGGTTTCAGCTCTACTTTTTACAAACTCTTCATGTTTTGTGTCTGAAACTGTAAAGTAACTAAGCTGTTAGATAAAAGTATGTGGCGGAGGAGAAGGACAAAGTAAAGTACAAATACCTCAACCTGTACGTCAGTAAATGTAACATCAGGTCACATGACTCAGGTGGTGATGATGTCACAAACTGTTTCTGCTGTAAAAAGAAATGAAAACTCCCACAGTGTTGTCTCCCTCAGATCTGACCTCTGACCTCTGTGGTAGTATGAAGCCGTACAGGAAGTGGCTGCTGCTGGTCCCGCTGGCCTGGCTCCTCCTCTTCCTGTCCCTGCTCTGTCACTTCCTGGACCTCAGGTCCCCCTCGTTGCCTCAGTCCAGGTCTGCTGCAGAGTCCGCACTCACCAGGACTGAAACCCGCCGACTTGCCTCTGTTCAGGGGGGGTCCCTGATACCGGCTGGAGTCTCAGGGACGGACTGGAGGAGGAAGAGGACTGACTACAGGTCCAGGTCTAAGGCCTACTACAGGTCCAGGTCTCTGGAGATCCTGCAGAGACTGTGGACCGGGAACTTGACGGCTGGGATGCTGAGTCCTCGTCTGCAGAAGGTCCTGAAGGCCCAGCTGAGCTCCAACAGGCACCAGGTGGTGTATCGGGGGCCAGGTGGGAGCCGCAAGTCCGGTCTGCAGCTGTACTGTGAGCTGAAGAGGAGGACCAGGATCCGGACTGTGGACGGGACAGAGGAGCCGTTCTCCAGTCTGGGCTGGGCCCGGCTGGTGCCTTCAGTGCCCCTGCAGGAGCACCGGACGTCTCAGTATCAGAGCTGTGCTGTGGTGACGTCAGCTGGAGGCATCCTGAACTCATCGCTGGGGAGGGAGATCGGTGAGTCCACATACAGGACTGGGGGGGTCCAACCTGAGGGTCTGGACCCCCCAAACAGGGTCACAAGATTAAAGGACCATTTCACTGAGCAGCAGGTTATTTTGTTTTAATGGAAAAACAAAAACAAAAAACAGAAATCTAAACATGTTTCTGACAAAAAATTCACCTTTTTGTCAAATACTGATTTCAGAATTCATCTAAAACATATTAAATGAAACGATTTGTCAGTTTTATTAAGTGGACTGAATCTGCCAGGAACCCAAAATAAAGTATTTAGAGTCGGCCAATCTTAACTCATGTTGCCCTTACTCACTTACACTGGGGCTTTTGACCACATCACACAGTCTTCCTCCTCTCAGACGTCACTTTGACTGTGAAGACTGTGAGATGTGGTGTAAATCCCCAGAAGTGGACCTTTAGTTGAGAGGATTTGTCCGAGATCCAGAGTGAAGTTTTAATT
The DNA here is from genome assembly GCA_031216445.1 of Lateolabrax maculatus. Classification (NCBI taxonomy): domain Eukaryota; kingdom Metazoa; phylum Chordata; class Actinopteri; order Acropomatiformes; family Lateolabracidae; genus Lateolabrax; species Lateolabrax maculatus. The sequence continues at coordinate 169,093 of CM062215.1, read as the reverse complement.
TGATTAAGTTTGTTGTAATGACCTTTAATGACCCCATCAGGTGAGTTCAGGTGCAGTTTGTTTTGTAACCACCTGAGGGAGCCATTTACCTGCTGACATCTTTTAACTGTTAGACTCCCATGATGCAGTCCTTCGCTTCAACGCCGCTCCGACCAAAGGCTTCGAGAGAGACGTGGGCAGCAGAACCACCATCCGCATCATCAACTCCCAGGTACTGACTCCGCCCACTCACCTGGAGCTCACCTGGTTTCTGTCCTCCATGTTTCCTTTCAATTATTTATGAACTAAAACTTCAACTTCTTCTTCTCCTTCTTCTTCTTCTTCTTCTCCTCCTTCTTTTTCTTCTTCTCTTTCTCCTTCTTCTTCTTCCTCTTCTGCTCTCACCATCAGATTGTGGCACGGCCCAAACATCAGTTCAGCAGCAGCTCGTTGTATCAGGACGTCACTCTGCTGGTCTGGGATCCGTCTCCGTACTCCGCCAACCTGACCAAGGTCCTCTATGACTCTATTATTATATTGTATTATATGATTATATAACTATATTCTTACTATCTTAGTTTATTATATTTTATCATTGTTGTCCTTGTTTTTGTTGTTGTTTATATGTTGTTGTTGTTTACATGTCGTTGTTTACATGTCCTTGTCGTTGTTTACATGTTGTTGTTGCCGTTGTTGTTGTCGTTGTTTACATGTCGTTGTCATTGTTAAAATGTCGTCGTTGTTTACATGTTGTTGTTGTTGTTGCCGGTGTTTACATGTTGTTGTTGTTGTTGTTGTTGTTTACATGTCCTCGTCGTTGTTTACATGTTGTTGTTGCCGTTGTTGTTGTCGTTTACATGTCGTTGTCATTGTTAAAATGTCGTCGTTGTTTACATGTTGTTGGTGTTGTTGTCGTTGTTTACATGTCGTTGTTTACATGTTGTTGTTGTTGTTGCCGGTGTTGTCGTCATCCTCATGTTGTTGTTTGTCTTCAGTGGTTCGTGAAGCCGGACTTCGATCTGTTCTCGGCATACGTGGAACGCCGTCGCCTCCGGCCCGAGCAGCCGTTCTACATCCTCCATCCAGAGTTCATCTGGAGTCTGTGGGACCTGATCCAGGACAACACGGAGGACCAGATCCAGCCGAACCCGCCCTCATCAGGGTTCACAGGTACCAGCTGCAGTACTCGCTCTAATACACACTGAAGTACACACACTACAACACACTGCAGTAGTCACACTACACACAGTACTACACACTGAAGTACTCACACTACTACACACTGCAGTACTCACACTACTACACAGTACTACACACTGAAGTACTCACACTACTACACACTGCAGTACTCGCACTACTACACACTGCAGTAGTCACACTACACACAGTAATACACACTGAAGTACTAACACTACTACACACTGCAGTAGTCACACTACACACAGTACTACACACTGAAGTACTGTACTAACACTACTACACACTGCAGTAGTCACACTACACACAGTACTACACACTGAAGTACTCACACTACTACACACTGCAGTAGTCACACTACACACAGTACTACACACTGAAGTACTCACACTACTACACACTGAAGTACTCACACTACTTATCATTTAATTCTTAATGATTTAAGGTTAAAGCTTAAAGTAGAAAACAACAACTCAAAATATAGTAAATGAAATGTCATCACTGTTAAAACCATTAAAACTTATTATTCCGTTCTAATTATACTGAAATACAATAACTAAAGATGTTTATTTGTGTATTAAAGTAATTAAAACATGAAATCTGTTAGACGACATAAATACAATAAGTACAAGTTTGTACTCTTCAGATCAATAAAACAACAAATACAATTCAAGCTGTAAATGTATTAAATAAAACTGTCAAATTATAAACATGTAAAAGCTGCCTTGCTTTTGCAAATACATAATTACATAAAGAATAAAGAATCTGACATTAAATATAATGTGTATAAAAGTGAATATATAGAGATTTAAAGCAGCTTGTTTAGTATCCAAACACAGTTTGTTAATTCACATATGAAAATATAAAATGTTGTTAAAGAAGAGACGGACGAGTGCGATCAGCTGACCGAACTTTATTCCAACATTTTCGCAACAACAGATGTTCAACAAAGACCACAGAAAAATCTCCACGTTTTATTGTTTTAATGACGTTCACACACAACCTAACGGAGATGTTCAGATTTTCACTTTGTTCACTAAAGAAACAAACTGTTGAATTAGTGACTGGACCTCTGATTGTGTCATTCAGTGCAGCTGACGATCATCTCACTTCTTCGTCTTCTCTTCCTCTGAGAACTGTTTCCTGCTCATAACGCACTCGATGCAGCTTTACATTTAAGACAGAAGTGTTAGAAAACTGTTAGCTGCCATCACGTGGACGACATTTCTTCAATCACTGGAATCTGATCAGATGCCGACTGTATAATATACATATATGTATACACAAATATGTATATTATACCGATCAATAGTGGAATATTAGGCTCCATGTAAACGCAGCTACTGAAGGTTCCTACTTTAACATATAATGTTGGATTTAGTGTCTTATTAGGTTTAATTCAATTTAACTGAAACCGAATGTAAACACTTTCACTCTGTTGATGCATTCGTGAGGTTATTATTGATTATTGAATTTTAATCTAGAAATGTTTCATATTTTTCATTTAATGTTGTGAATGTTGTTTGATTCAACGTAATAACATACTTTTAATTTTAATTTGTATATTTTAATAATGAATACAGTTCTTATTTCTGAGCTCATCATTTTTTAATTTTTTAATTTAAGTTTTTTAATTCAACTGTTAACATTTGAGCATAATGAGAAAAAAAAATTCATATTTTTCATTTAATAGACATAAAACACAAAGTTACACTTGTTTATTATTTCTATTTATCAGAAATGACCCATGAAGCTCAACTTGTTTTAAAGCCACCTTTACATTTTTGTTAGTTATATAACTCACTGTAATCATAATGGATTTGTTCATAATCAATAATAATGATTACAGCTGTGTTATCAATACACCACTGGAGAACTTTGATTTGAACATTTACAGTTTTAAACTCGCCTGTGAGTTCTTTATTTGATTAGTTTATGTTTTAATTAAAAACTGACTGACTTCTGCCTTTTAGTTTCTAATTGTATTCATTTTATTTTTAATAAAGGAACCTTTAGTCCATACAGGTGCCTCCATGTGATTAGTTCATGTAACTCTGTATTTTTTATTATATAAATCCACTTTGTCCTCCTTTCTGCGTACGTCATGTTGTGTTTGATGTGTCAAAGCTAAAATCTTTGAATCACTTTGAAAAACAGCGACACAGTTTGTCCTCTGTACTTCCAGTCAGCCAAATGTCCAGGTTTTCAGGTGATACCATCACTGCACTGACGCACCTTGGGTCACCTGGGTCACACTTGGGTCACCCCGGTCACCTGGGTCATCTCGGGTCACCGGGGTCACACCTCAGATCACCTGGGTCACCTCGGCCCCACCGGGGGTCACCTCGGCCCCACCGGGGGTCACCTGGGGCACACCTGGGGTCACCTGGGATCACAAACAGGTGTTTCCAGGAGGCGGAGCCACGGTGACACAGGTGGGGCGGGTCAGGTCTCAGGAGGAGGATCCAGGCTCAGCAGCGTCGATTTTGTCAGACGCGGCAGCGCTGGTTCCCTCCATGTCGACCGCACTGGCTCCGGTGAGCTGCGTCGGGGCGGCGCCGGCGTGCCGGACAGCGGCCGGGCTGCTGTGACCCACTCGACGGTGGAGCTGGACCGCCGTGGTCTTGGAGGGCATGGAGGAGGGTCCGTTCTCCATCAGCTGGTGTTCACAGTGGAATAGGATCAGGAAGCAGCGGTAGAACTGAAGACCAAACAGGAAGATTAATGATCGATTGAACATCGAGAATCAATAAACACTAAACTTAAACAGGTACTGACGTGTTACAGAGAGATCTCAGCCGGATTCGAACCGACGACACGGTGCTTCATAAAAACACGTTCCTTATTTTTTTTTCTGTATTTAGTATTTTTTTATTGTAAGTTTTAATTTTGTTTTTATGGTCGATATTTATTTATATTGTTTTTTTCATTTATTTGAAAATATTTCTTTCTTTGTCTTGAAGATTTAAAAAAATATTTGTTGTGACGATGGTGTCACCGTTCCTGTCTGTGTTCCAGGGATCCTGTTGATGATGTCACTGTGTCGAGAGGTCAGCGTGTACGAGTTCATCCCGTCCGTCCGTCGGACCGACCTGTGTCATTATTACGAGTGTTACCATGACGACGCCTGTACGCTGGGAGCGTATCACCCTCTGCTGTACGAGAAGCTGCTGATCCAGAGGATCAACGAGGGAGACCGAGACCAGCTGAGGAGGAAGGGAAAGGTCACCCTGAGGGGGTTCGGGACGGTCCAGTGCAGGTCATGATCCGGGTTTATCACACTGAGGTGGAGGTAAAGATTTCGTTTGGTCTTTGAACATCCCTCATGCTGCCTTCAAGAACTGCTGGGAGATTTAATCTCCTACAACAACATCAACACAAAGTTTCACCCAAATGAAACTCAGAAACCAGGAAATCATCAAAATCAAAGTCATGAATGTTTATTTCAATCCGATGCTGTTGAATATGAGGAGTTAGTGGAGCTTTTTGATTTATTTATGACTCCTTGATTATCAAAATAGTTCCCCGTGTTTTAACTTGTCATATTTTTGACAAAAGTATCTCATAACTTGACTTATTAAATCATAACTTTGACTTTTGTCAGTTTTCACAGTTTTGGGAAATTCTCTCTTGAATTTTTATTTAGCGTCTCAGTTTTGATGTTTATTGCAAGCCATCTCATCGTTTTGATTATAAGTTATTATAAAATTATATTTGTGAGTATTTATTTTTGTCATTCTTAACATCTCATAAGTTTTTTCCTGGCAGTATCAGACTTCCATAAAAGTCTGTTGATCTTTATTCAGACGGTGTGTTTACTGTCCTCTCACACCTCCTGTATTTTTTTCACACGTTCATTAACCGGGACTGAAAGGATCTTTGTGGGTTCATTATTTTTAACAGATTTAGCAACATTGTTTCTGTCCTCTGCAGCTCTGTGAGGAAACAACAGGAATCTGGTTTACGTCTCTTTGTGAAACTGCTCAGCTGTGACAGGAACCAGCTGTAGATGGACCCTCAGGCCCCCAAATGAGTCTGCCACCCAGAAAAGATTTGGTATGTTGCCAAGATACGTTTTGGACGACACAATTAAAGGTTGAAACGACTGAAACGCTGTCAGGCGTTAAACAAAGAAAAGTCTCAGAAACAAAAGCATGAAGCTGAATTTCAGTTTGTTGAAGAATAATAATCAGCAGCAGAAATGTGTTTATTTTATGAAAAAGATCAAATCCTCTGTATTTTAACACAATTTACTACAAATCAGGTTTTTCAGATTGAATCCATCACATCTGATTATGTAGTTGCCATGGTGATTCAGAGAGACTCCTCTAATCAATCTGTATTTACTGTAACATCATAAAACACTGCGTGGAGTGCATGTGGTTTGTGTTAAATGGGTTAAAAACAAACAGAAGTCTTGGATACAAATAAAACTGTTTCCTATTTAAAACTGAATAAAAGAACTTGTTTGTAACACCTGCGTGTCTGAATTCACCTGTCAAACACTTCTGGAAGCTTGTTTACGTTAGCATCTGCGTTATCATTATACTGTATATATCAACCCTGACATAGGTGCGCTTCACCTGTCTTTGCCGTTCAGCAGCTGCTCACCTGTTTGTTCATGAGGATATAGATGACGGGGTTGATGACAGTGCTGCTCTTGGCGAGGATCGACGGGACGACGCTGGCGACGGGGCTGATGACTCCCGGCCGGCCGAAAGTGGCCATCATGGCGACGATGCCGTATGGCATCCAGCAGAGCAGGTAACACACCACCGTGGTGATGACCATGAACAGGATGTGAAAGTCTCTGCGACGAGCCGCTGTCCGCCTGATACGACCCACCTGAGAGACAAAATGTAGGGGGGAAACTAGCAGAACCTGAAGTTTCCCACCTGTGTGACCATGTAACCCACCTGTCTGAGCCTGTGACCCACCTGTGTGACCATCTGACCCACCTGTCTGAGCCTGTGACCCACCTGTGTGACCATCTGACCCACCTGTCTGAGCCTGTGACCCACCTGTGTGACCCTGTGACTCACCTGTGTGACCATCTGACCCACCTGTGTGACCATGTAACCCACCTGTGTGACCATGTAACCCACCTGTCTGAGCCTGTGACTCACCTGTGTGACCATCTGACCCACCTGTCTGAACCTGTGTGAGCCTGTGACCCACCTGTGTGACCATGTAACCCACCTGTGTGAGCCTGTGACCCACCTGTGTGACCATGTAACCCACCTGTCTGAGCCTGTGACCCACCTGTGTGACCCTGTGACCCACCTGTGTGAGCCTGTGACCCACCTGTGTGACCCTGTAACCCACCTGTGTGAGCCTGTGACCCACCTGTGTGACCCTGTGACCCACCTGTGTGACCATGTAACCCACCTGTCTGAGCCTGTGACCCACCTGTGTGACCCTGTGACTCACCTGTGTGACCATCTGACCCACCTGTGTGACCTAGTGACCCTGTGACCCACCTGGGTGACCCACCTGTCTGACGGCGTGCAGCAGGCGGCCGTAGCAGTAGACCATGACCAGGACAGGGAGGCCGAGGCAGAAGATGAACAGACAGATGATGTACGAGTGAGAACCAGATGACCTCTCGGTCCACGTCACCGAGCAGCTGGTTCCGGCCCCCTCCAGACCATAACTGCTCCAGCCCAGCAGGGGGGGCACCGTCCACGCCACCGAGTACAGCCACGACCCCCCCACTGCCAGCAGGGGCTTCCTGTAGTCCGGGGCCCGCTTGTTGTACACCAGCAGGGTGCTGTAACGGTCGTAGGAAAGGACGGACAGAGAGACCAGAGACACGATCCCTGAGGGAGAGGAAACAGGAAGTGAAGCACCTGGAACACCTGGAAAACCTGAGACACCCAGAACTCTAAAACACCAGAACCTGGAATGCCTGAAATACCTGAAATACATGGAACACCTGAAGCACCTGGAAAACCTGAGACACCTGGAACACTTGAACACCTGGAAAACCTAAGACCCCTGGAACACTTGAACACCTTGAAAACCTGAGACACCTGGAACACTTGAACACCTGGAAAACCTAAGACCCCTGGAACACTTGAACACCTGGAAAACCTAAGACCCCTGGAACACTTGAACACCTTGAAAACCTGAGACACCTGGAACACTTGAACACCTGGAAGAAGAGAGTAACTTTAGCTAACGTTCAATAACCTTAATTGTCTGTTTACCTACAGTATTAGTTGTTTTGCAGTAAACTGATTGGCAGGTGTGTGGGCGGGACCTGGATCCCCCCCCCCCCCCCCCCCCCCCCCCCCCACAGGCACAAGATGGCGGCGCTCACACCTGGGATGTTATGGCTGTTTTGACGGCCCTGACTGCAGTATGAGTCTTCCAACATCTGAAACTAAAGACATGAATGTTTTGACTTAAATTTGGCCTAAAGCATTGATCTTTTCCAAAGGATAAAAGTGGTTTATTGATCCATGAAACCGGTTTATTGATCCATGTATGGGGTCCGGAGCTCAGTCAGCTGATTCTGTTATTATCTGATAACATAAACTTCAACCTTTTCTTCTTCATGTATAAATACTTCAGACTGGAAAATGTTCTTTACATCCTGCTTTCTCGTGTCTTTTCCAGAAGACTGATCACTTCTGACCCAAATCTCACTAATTCCATCATTACAGACCTACTTAAGTCCTGAACCGTCCCCCATGTGGGTCTGATCTGCTTCAGCAGCTCTGAGGAATCATCACGAGTCCTCCTGGTTTAATGTCTCTGAGACCAGATTTACCTTTAAAGAATATAAGAAACAACTAAAGTCACATGAGAATACTGTGTGTCCACAATGTGATTGGCCTAGCTTAGCACAAAGACTGGAAACATAGGGAAACTGCTAGCCAGACCGCAACAGAACAGCTGAGGTAATGTTGATGGCAACAGGGAATACTACAGGAATACCACAGGGAATATCACAGGGAATATCACAGGGAATATTACAGGGAATACTACAGGGAATACTACAGGAATACCACAGGGAATATCACAGGGAATATTACAGGGAATACTACAGGGAATATCACAGGGAATATCACAGGGAATATTACAGGGAATTCTACAGAAATACTACAGGGAATATCACAGGGAATATCACAGGAAATATTACAGGGAATACTACAGGAATACTACAGGGAATATTACAGGAATACCACAGGGAATATCACAGGGAATATTACAGGGAATACTACAGGAATACTACAGGGAATACTACAGGAAATATCACAGGGAATACTACAGAGAATATTACAGGGAATACTACAGGGAATATCACAGGGAATATCACAGGAAATATTACAGGGAATACTACAGGAATACTACAGGGAATACTACAGGAAATATCACAGGGAATACTACAGGGAATATCACAGGGAATACTACAGGGAATATCACAGGAATACTACAGGAATACTACAGGGAATATTACAGGGAATACTACAGGGAATATCACAGGGAATATTACAGGGAATACTACAGGGAATATCACAGGAATACTACAGGGAATATCACAGGGAATATTACAGGGACTACTACAGGAATACTACAGGGAATATCACAAGGAATATTACAGAAAATATTACAGGGAATACTACAGGAATACTACAGGGAATATTACAGGGAATATTACAGGGAATATTACAGTAACAATACACTGTTTCACTGTGAAAAAGTGCAGGATGGCGTTACATGAAACATCATCCTTCTCCTCTTCTCCTTTATTCTGTGCTTCCTTTCCTTTTGTTCTTCTCTCTTATCCTTCCTTCCTTCTCCCCTTTCCTTCTCGGGTCGGAGGATCTGAGGTTCTGAGGGTCTCGGGGTCAGAGGGTCTGAGGGTCTGGGGGTCTAAGGGTCTAGAGTTGGAGGGACAGAGGGTCTGGGGGTCGGAGGGTCTGAGGGACAGAGGGTCTGTGGGTCGGAGGGTCTCGGGGTCGGAGGGTCTGAGGGTCTGGGGGTCTAAGGGTCTAGAGTTGGAGGGACAGAGGGTCTGTGGGTCTGTGGGTCTCAGGGTCGGAGGGTCTGGGGGTCGGAGGGTCTCAGGGTCTCAGGGTCGGAGGGTCTCGGGGTCTAAGGGTCTAGAGTTGGAGGGACAGAGGGTCTGGGGGTCTGTGGGTCTCAGGGTCGGAGGGTCTCAGGGTCGGAGGGTCTCAGGGTCTCAGGGTCGGAGGGTCTCGGGGTCTAAGGGTCTAGAGTTGGAGGGACAGAGGGTCTGGGGGTTGGAGGGTCTGAGGGACAGAGGGTCTGGGGGTTGGAGGGTCGGAGGGTCTGAGGGTCTAGAGTTGGAGGGACAGAGGGTCTGGGGGTTGGAGGGTCTGGGGGTCGGAGGGTCTCTGGGTCTCAGGGTCGGAGGGTCTCGGGGTCTGGGGGTTGGAGGGTCTGAGGGTCTGAGGGTCTCTGGGTCTCGGGGTCTCAGGGTCGGAGGGTCTCGGGGTCTAAGGGTCTAGAGTTGGAGGGACAGAGGGTCTGAGGGACAGAGGGTCTGGGGGTTGGAGGGTCTGTGGGTCGGAGGGTCTCGGGGTCGGAGGGTCTGAGGGTCTGGGGGTCTAAGGGTCTAGAGTTGGAGGGACAAAGGGTCTGTGGGTCTGTGGGTCTCAGGGTCGGAGGGTCTGGGGGTCGGAGGGTCTCAGGGTCTCAGGGTCGGAGGGTCTCGGGGTCTAAGGGTCTAGAGTTGGAGGGACAGAGGGTCTGGGGGTCTGTGGGTCTCAGGGTCGGAGGGTCTCAGGGTCGGAGGGTCTCAGGGTCTCAGGGTCGGAGGGTCTCGGGGTCTAAGGGTCTAGAGTTGGAGGGTCTGAGGGACAGAGGGTCTGGGGGTTGGAGGGTCTGAGGGTCTAGAGTTGGAGGGACAGAGGGTCTGGGGGTTGGAGGGTCTGGGGGTCGGAGGGTCTCTGGGTCTCAGGGTCGGAGGGTCTCGGGGTCTGGGGGTTGGAGGGTCTGAGGGTCTGAGGGTCTCTGGGTCTCGGGGTCTCAGGGTCGGAGGGTCTCGGGGTCTAAGGGTCTAGAGTTGGAGGGACAGAGGGTCTGAGGGACAGAGGGTCTGGGGGTCTGGGGACCTGAGGAGCAGAGGAGGTCTCGACATGTTGGACCTGGTCTCAGACCTCAGCACGTGCGGGTACTAAAGTACTGAGGTGAAATATTTCTACTTTTACTCTTTTCTTTGGAGACGCGAAAGTTCGCCTGACTCACCGAAGCAGGAGTTGACGAAGCCGTACCACATGCAGCCGTGGCGCCCGTACAACCAGCGGGTTCGCAGGCTGGAGGCGAAGCTGAGCGTCGTGCCGCACACGCAGACCAGCATGTCGCTGACGCTGATGTTGAGCAGCAGCATGTTGACGGGGGTCCGCAGAGTCTTGAAGCGGCAGAACAGAACCAGAACCAGCAGGTTGTTGAGGAACCCGAACACCATGATGGAGCCCAGAAACACCGACACCACGCGGTGGCCGCCGCGCGACAGCCGCTCGTGCGGTTCGCTCAGGTCTGAAGTCCGGTTGATGTCGCTGAGGTCGGAGAACATCGCGGCGCGGATCAGGTCGTCAGCGGAGAGCAGGAAACCATCTTCACACTGATGAAGAGTCCGAGGGAGGAAGAGTCAGAGTGATGAAGGAGAAGCGTCCTGCAGCCACGCGCCGCCTCTCGCCCCCCCCCGCCGGCCGCTCCAGCACCGCGCCGCGCGGACAGCAAACTGATAATCAATAGAGGATCGATAGTGCAGCGCGTTACTCACTCAGCCACGCGCGTGCAGCCGAAGTGACGCTCCGCTCCGCGCGCGCTTCAAGTACCGTCCACACCGCAGAGCACGTGACTAAACGAGCTCCTAAAGTTACTACAGATACTACAAATACTACAGATACTACAGATACTACAAATACTACAGATACTACTGATACTACAGATACTACAAATACTACAGATACTACAGATACTACAAATACTACAGATACTACAAATACTACAGATACTACAAATACTACTGATACTACAAATACTACTGATACTACAGATACTACAAATACTACAGATACTACAAATACTACTGATACTACAAATACTACTGATACTACAGATACTACTGATACTACAGATACTACAAATACTACAGATACTACAGATACTACAAATACTACAGATACTACAAATACTACAGATACTACAAATACTACTGATACTACAGATACTACTGATACTACAGATACTACAAATACTACTGATACTACAAATACTACAGATACTACAAATACTACTGATACTACAAATACTACAAATACTACAGATACTACAAATACTACTGATACTACAAATACTACAGATACTACAAATACTACTGATACTACAAATACTACAAATACTACAGATACTACAAATACTACTGATACTACAAATACTACAGATACTACAAATACTACTGATACTACAAATACTACAAATACTACAGATACTACAAATACTACTGATACTACAAATACTACAGATACTACAAATACTACTGATACTACAAATACTACAAATACTACAGATACTACAAATACTACTGATACTACAAATACTACAGATACTACAAATACTACTGATACTACAAATACTACAAATACTACAGATACTACAAATACTACTGATACTACAAATACTACAGATACTACAAATACTACTGATACTACAAATACTACAAATACTACAGATACTACAAATACTACTGATACTACAAATACTACAAATACTACAGATACTACAAATACTACAGATACTACAGATACTACTAATACTACTGATACTACAGATACTACTGACACTACAAATACTACAGATACTACAAATACTACAGATACTACAAATACTACTGATACTACTGATACTACTGATACTACAGATACTACAAATACTCCTGATACTACAAATACTACTGATACTACAAATACTACAGATACTACAGATACTACTGATACTACTGATACTACTGATACTACTGACACTACAAATACTACAGATACTACAAATACTACTGATACTACAAATACTACAGATACTACAAATACTACAAATACTACAGATACTACAAATACTACAGATACTACAAATACTACAGATACTACAAATACTACTAATACTACTGATACTACAGATACTAGTGACACTACAAATACTACTAATACTACTGATACTACTGTTACTACAAATACTACTGATACTACTGATACTACAGATACTACAAATACTACAGATACTACAGATACTACTGATACTACTAATACTACAAATACTACTAATACTACTGACACTACAAATACTACTAATACTACTGATACTACTGTTACTACTATATCATTAACATTAACATATATACTACTACAATGATTTAGAAAATGTGCTGCTGATAAAAATCTGAAAATAGTTTCACACTTTTGTTAATTAAGAGGCAGTATAAAAATTTAATAAATAATAAAAATAGATTTTTCAGTTTCCAGTGGACACTTGGAGAGAAAATGCTTTCGATATGACAGTGGAAGAATATTGTTTGCTGTGTTCAAGTCCCATCAGAATGATCGTAAATACTTCAGATTCCAACTGGAAACTTTTCTGTAAAGTCTCTGAACTGACTTGAAGCTGAAAAATACAGACGGACCAAACAAACATGAACGCCTCACATTTAATGAATACAAAGTTATAATGAATCTTTCCATCACACGTGAACATCATCATCATCATCATCATCATCATCATCAGCAGAGGAACACGTGTGTGATATTAAACAACGAGCGGTCTCGATGTTGGAGCATTAACTTCCTGTTCCTGAAGAATAAACTGATCCGTTAGATCTGTGGTCAGTCTGGATCAGGGTAGGTCTGTGGTTAGTCTGGATCAGGGTAGGTCTGTGGTCAGTCTGGATCTGGGTAGGTCTGTGGTTAGTCTGGATCAGGGTAGGTCTGTGGTCAGTCTGGATCTGGGTAGGTCTGTGGTTAGTCTGGATCAGGGTAGGTCTGTGATCAGTCTGTGGTCAGTCTGGATCTGGGTAGGTCTGTGGTCAGTCTGGATCTGGGTAGGTCTGTGGTTAGTCTGGATCAGGGTAGGTCTGTGGTCAGTCTGGATCAGGGTAGGTCTGTGGTCAGTCTGGATCTGGGTAGGTCTGTGGTTAGTCTGGATCAGGGTAGGTCTGTGATCAGTCTGTGGTCAGTCTGGATCTGGGTAGGTCTGTGGTAGGTCTGGATCTGGGTAGGTCTGTGGTCAGTCTGGATCAGGGTAGGTCTGTGATCAGTCTGGATCTGGGTAGGTCTGTGGTCAGTCTGGATCTGGGTAGGTCTGTGGTTAGTCTGGATCAGGGTAGGTCTGTGGTCAGTCTGGATCAGGGTAGGTCTGTGGTCAGTCTGGATCTGGGTAGGTCTGTGGTCAGTCTGGATCAGGGTAGGTCTGTGGTCAGTCTGGATCAGGGTAGGTCTGTGGTCAGTCTGGATCTGGGTAGGTCTGTTGGTGTCACTGATTTACAGACTTAAATGAAAAAGGCACAAAAACCAGTTGAGATAAAATCATTTTATATGTAAATAAACTGAATCATACTTATAGTTTTAGTTTCTGCTGTTTTTGTGTTTTTTAAAGTTTTGAAGTATAAATCAGCAGTAAATGAACAAACATATTGATTATAGTAAAAGGTTCCCAGCTTTCCTGTCGGTGAGCAGCAGTGAGGCTGCAGGCGAGCGTGACTCCTGCTGCAGCTCAACGCCTGCAAGGCCTCATGGGAGATGGTGCAGGGGGAGGAAGAGGCAGCTGGCTGCAGACATGTCATCTCAAGAAGTAGAAGAAGAAGAAGTTACATTCGGATGTTTTATTAACATGATGAATTCAGATTAATTATAAATACACAAACTCGACGTATCTGAGATGTTTTATTGAACAGAAAAACATCATTAAATCTCACCTTTTCTCCGTGGGGTTTGGTCTGAACAAAAAAGTAAACACAGTTCAGTTTGTGCTTGATGTGAGGAACAGCCCTGGTGCATGCTGGGAGAGTCTGAAGCTCTGTAACCTTGAATGGTAAACAGGTATAACAGAAACTAAATGAGCACTCTTAAATTAAAAAGTTGTAATATTGTTGTAATATGTGATGTCACACAGTCCTGACCAATCAGACAGCTGAGCTTAATTTAAATCTTTGAGGGTTTATTTCTTCTTCTGTCCTCTCAGACGTTGTCACACCTCACCTGTCCAGTCTGAGTCAGTCAGTCTGACTGTCTGAGAACTTGGACTTACGTCTTCCTGCGGAGCCTCACCCCCCGATCTCATGGACTTGCAGGTAACTCCACCTGTCTAACTCACCTGATATGTGTGAGCTCAGGTCAGAAACATGTTATAACATGTTCAACAAACTCCTCGGGGCTTTTACTCTGATAGTTTACAGGAAGCTGTAACGTGAGTAAATGTTGGATTTTTCACCTGAGGACTGACACACCTGTTTGTTTCCTGATCACCTTCATGACTTCGTGTAACTTCCTGTACACCTCCATGACACTTTAATATGTGTTTGTTTTAAATGGATGTTTTTCCTATGAGGTTCTGAATAGTGACAGCTGTGTTTGCTGTGTGAGTTTTCTGTTTAAGTCTTCGTTCTGCGCCTGCTCCCTGAAATATACGTGACTCAGTGAAGGAGAAGACACTCAAGATGGCCGAGGTCCCCGAGCAGCTCCATCTGGAGACCACAGCTGTCACCACCTCCAGCATCAGACCCCCATCAGACCGGGACCCAGCTGACCCCCATCAGACCTCAGACCATCGACACCACATGGACGCATTTTCACGGCAGTTTTATTTATTTACATTTATTTGGAAGAAAAAGTAATTTGATCCTTTACTTCAGTACACAAGTATTATAATTATAATTATTATTATTATTATTATTATTATTATTATTATTATTATTATTATTATTATAAGTATTATAAAAAGTACTTCATGTATCAGGACAGTTTTTACTTCAGTTTATGAATCTGAATATTATTTATTTTCTTAAAACAAGTTAAGTCAAATCTGTTGGTTCAGAAACGTGTGTGTGTGTGTGAATAGCTGCTGGCTATAAGACGCTGTCATTTATTTTCACACTAACTCGACCAATGAGATTATTTTTATTTCTGCCTCCAGAGAATCTGAGCAGGCGGAAATATGTTCCATCATCATCATCATCATCTTCGTCCCCTCGATGGCTCCTGATTGGTTGCTGAAGCTGTGACAGATGGATGATCAACAGCAGCAGAGAGATGCTCGCTGTCTGAAGGTGAAACTTTAAACCATGAATATGTTTTGAATATGAATATGTATAATATTTATTTAGGAAAGAAGATTTGTGCTGATGAGATGAAAAAGAACAAAAAACGAATGGACTCACACACGTTACCTGACAATTATCTTAGTCTCAATCCAGAATTTACTTTAAAATGGTAGAATCCAGTCCGAACAGGGCCCAAGGACTCTGACCAGGGTCTGAAATGGACTCGAAGACTGATGGAGGGTGTGGATTCTTCTTTTTCTTCTCCTCCTCCTGCGTGTTTGTGTCTAATAATAATGGAAAGTGTTGAGTTTCGACGAGTTATTTAATCTCTGAGTGAACTTGAACGTCGATGACATCATAGAAATATACCTAAAGATCACATGTCGTCTGACATCACCTTCTGAAAGTCAAACCGCAGGGTTCATGTCACCCATCTATCGTCTCCTTGTTAGACGAGTTTCAGGTTTTAATTTCTCATCTTTTCCCCTGGAGACAAACAGAAGAAGAAGATTTTACATCTGTAATTTCATCCAGATGTTTGTCTGTTGGAGCCAAATTAATTTTTTAATCCCATTTCATCTTCTTATAATAACCAACTCACATTGTTTGTTTTAGAGAACGAGATAATAACTCGTCATCATTTGATTAAAACTCATTATATTAACACATTATGAAGAGATAATAATGTTTTCACCTGAACAGGCTTCAAACTCTGAACTTCTACTAAGCAGCGTCTGTTCGTCCACAGTGTCCCTGTGGACGAACAGACAACCATCACTGATCCCTGTGAGACTGAAGGAAACTTAGAAACAGGAAGATTCTTTGATCTCTGGTTTCTGAGCTGATTTCTGGAGCTTTATTCTGGAGGGACATCAGAGATAATGACTTCCTCTGATGTTCCTCCTGGGCCTCTGTAGTCTGTTCAGAACCTGTTGGCATTATCGGGGCCTCACCTGAGGACCCCCCCACTTCACAACAAGAAGTATTAGTGTGGATTTTGAGAATAAAAGTTGCAGTCAGAGTGAGTGTGAAGGTCAGGCTGACTGCAGAGCCCTCAGGCTTCATCGTCATCATCATCATCAGCTGATCTAAATACAGATGTTGTGTTCGTCAGCCAGCTGAGGCGTCGCTCGTCACCATTGGTCTCAACAGGAAGTGTGAAAACCTAAAGTGTGATCTTTCTGCAGGCTGATCTGAGAACAGCTCGTCTTTCACTTGACTTTCACTACCTTTTTTAACAACTGGCATCAGAAATATAACAAAGATGACATGTAGACATCAATCATCTAATTGATCCACAATCAATAGAGCGGATGAAAAACAAGTTAAAACAAGATATATTAACATGAAGTCTGATAGCCTTTATGTATTTGTACCTCTTAATATATTTACTCTACTTATCCAAATAAATGAACATCACAACTGTTTTCACATTTTGATTCGGTGACCCGTGCTCTGAGTTGTTTTTATGCTTTAAAGTATTTGTGTTCCACTTTATCAAACACTGCTACAGTCAAGCAAAGTAAGTACATTTACTCAAGTACTGTACTTAAGTACAATGTTGAGGTACTTGTACTCTACTTACATATATACAATTAATGCTACATTAAACTTCTACTCCACTTCATCTCAGAGGGGGATGTACTTTTTACTTCACTGCATTTATTTAACTGCTATATTTACTTAAATTTTACATTGAATGTGGTGCATGTCGTAGATCTAAGACCCCAAAGATCTTCAAAGGTGATTAAATCAATCAGCACACAGAATGATGTGGGGAGGCTGCAGTAGTTCAGCCTGTGAACATTTCATGGAGCTATGACACTACCTGCTGTGTCTGCACCTTGTGGACAGTTGACTGTATTTATTCATGTTTTATTAATAATCGTGAGGAGCAGCAGTGATCTGAACATCAGCTGTTTCCCAGCAGGAACTTTTATTTCGTCTCTACTGTGAATTTTTCCCTGCAGCCAAACTGAGTCACTTCCTATCGTCTTCTTTAACACTTCGTCTTGTTTACATGTGAAGTGGAAGTTTAAACATCTTGTGTTGAGGTGTGTGACTGTCATGATCTGTTCCTTTTTGTTTTTTGTCACATTCTTGCCCCAGCTATCTGTGTCACTGTTTTTCTCTGTCTTCACTTCTGCTCACTCCTTCTCAGTTTCCCCGACCTGCCATTCCCTCACCTTCCACCAGATGCCCTCTGACTTTCCCTCTTTTCCCCATCACCTGACTGCCCCACCATCTACACACCTGTGTCCACTCCTCTCTGCCTGTCAGCCACTCCTTCCTCATCAGTTCAACTCCCTTCACCTGTTCACTCACCTGCCTCTGATCACTAATCAGTCAGTTATATATACCGGTCCATTTTCTTTGTTTAGTTGTCAGATCCTTGTTTTTTGTTTCTGTGTTCCTATGTCTGTTCTGGATACCCTGCTACCTGATTATTCACCTGCCTGCTTTGGACTTGTCTTTCGTCATTTTTGGAATAAACTCTTAATACCATACCTGTTGTCAAGGTAGCTCTGAAGTTGAAATGCAGCTACCCTTCAAGAATTTTGGAGATGTTTGATAAATTGAAGATAGGCTAGTAGTTGTTGTGGTCATTGGAGTCTTAACCAGGTTTTTTCAGGGTGGTCTGATTATGGCAACTTTCAGTGAAGGGGGGGACTGTACCGGTGGACAGAGATGAGTTGATAATGGAAGCCATCAGGGAAATCATAGAGGGCAAGCATGCTTTAACTAAGGTTGTGGGGATTGGATCTAGTTGACAAGGGGGGGGGGGGGGTTACTGGACTCACTAATCAGTTAAAAAATGTCAGTCATTTAAAACAGTGCATGGGGACAGTTTTATGGTGCTTGCTGGTGGTAGATTAGTCTGCATGATGTTAGCAGAGGCCAGCTGCTTATGGATTGAGGCAAACGAAAACCTATAGAATTAATCTTCAAGAAAAAGCTCAAGGTTATGGGCAGGTAGGACCAGGATGTATGTTTTCACCACTTTAACCTTGTTTGCAGAAAGAAATCTTGGTCTTATACTGGGGACAATACAATGAATAAAGTTTTAAAAAGAAACTGAATTCTGTGCTGAATCATCTGGTTCTAAGAAGAACAAAATCTGCTTCTGTTAAATATTGAAGATTGTTGCCACTAAAGAGAAAATGTGTAATAATATAAAATAAGGTTGTAATTTTACAAGAAAACCGTAGCGTTCTTCACCACTCAGAACCTTTTATATGTTTCCTCTGGATGTCAACCTTTTAAAGTTTGTCTTGTTTTCAGAGAGTATGAGATCTGGACACTGTAAGGTTTAGATTATTGTGACTGTCAAATGTTGGAGTGTCAACAGTCAGATCACTCCTCTGACCTTAATGTTCATGCAGGCTCCAACTCACTTTAACAGCCTCCATGCTTCTGGTTTCAGTCTCTCCAGCAGATGTTGAACCTGCTGCAGAGATTTGCTCCCATTCAGACACCAGAGCATCAGTGAGGTCCAATACTGATGTTGGATGATCAGGTCTGGATCACAGTCGGTGATCCAGTTCATCCCAAAGATATTGGATGGAAAAAACATTTCTTTATGGACAACGGCATCCATAAACTTTTGTCCATATACTGTATGTTTGAGCTGAATCATGTCAGTAGTCCTGACCTGAGAAAGACAACAAACACACTCACAGTAACATTATGCTTTTATTAGAACAAGAGCCAGAATTCAAACACAACAGGACAGAAGGTCCAAGTCAACGGCTTTGCCACTATTTAATGATCACAGCTTCCATTTTTTTAAAGGACTGGAAGTGGAACAAGTTTACAATGTAAATGAAGAATCTTTTCCATCAATCTTTGTACAAAGTTCATTAATGAATTTATTACAATAACCTGAAAGATTTCTGTAACTGTGATCCTGTACAGACTCTGTTCTGACTGAACTGATCTGTTCATCAGTGAGAATGTTTCTCCAACAGGAGGAGACTCTCTGTCCTACAGAGAACACAGAGACACTGAGGAACCAGACCTGAACCGAGACCAGAACCCAAACCCAGGATAAAGAGGTTCAGTGAATGTGGTGTTGAAGGTGTGGAGGTGGATCAGTGTGTCAGAGGAGACTCTGTAGAAGGACAGAGTGCCAGCAGGACAGTCCACATACACTGCTACTCTGTCAGAGGAGGAGGAGGAGGAGGAGGAGGAGGAGGAGATGGGTATTCTTATGTCCTTGTGCCAAACAGTGTAAGAGCCATCTGAGCAGCTCAGAATCCAGGACTGATCATTCCCTCCAAACACACAGTCATTACTGTCTCCTTTCCTGCTGATTCCTCTGTAACTCACTGATATGAGAACTCTTCCTCTCCACTCGACCTCCCAGTAACAGCGACCAGTCAGAACATTTCTACACAGCAGCTGAGGACACTCATCAAACCTGTCTGGATGATCAGGATATGACTGAACCTCCTCCACATGTGTCACCTTCCTGTTGTTGTCAGACAGTTTGATCTCTCTGTTGACTGTGTTTGTGTCGATTGTGAGTTCACAGGAATCTGATGGAGAGAACAAGACACAATACAGCTGCAGTTATTGATCTATCATCGGTTCATTATTGACAGTTTGATGAAGACATCAGAGATGTGAATGAGTGATGTCACAGTTTGAAGATGGTTGAATGTGTGCTGCTTTGTTTTCATGAATCAAATTAAAAACACTTACACTTCCTCAGACCTGGTGTCAACCATCGGACTCCACCAGGCTCCACCCTGAAAGGAGGAGGGGGGTCAGACCAGCATTTCCTCTTTCAGCATGCAGACATGGACATTACATGGCTCTCATACACAGAAACACAACACGAGCATCCGGCTGCTTCTCCCTGCTCCCCCTAAACCTCTTCACCTTTGCCACTCTCCTCATACAGTGAGAGAGACCCACAGGATGTTGGTGTGTGTCAAAGAGGACCACAACATCTGATCACACACACAAACTTCTTTTTGGAGGATCCCGTCTCCATTAAGAGTCCCACTTCAGAAGCAGTCCTTGGGTCCAGACCTCTGCCATAAAACCAAGTGACAGAGACTCCCAGACCGTTTCCCTCCAAAACCTCACAAGTCTCAGAAAACCTATTTCTGATATAAAGAGCATCATTTCATGTGTTGGGATGTTTGGTACAGGTTCCTGTTACTGTGGTTTGGTGTTGAATTGATATCATATATATATAACAAAGTTTCCATCACTCTTTAGTGTGGAAATCTGTTCATATCAAACTCCCTGACGTTCCCAAGAACTAGAAGAGCAACTGAGTGTCTGCACATTTCATATAGTTACAACCCATGTTTGCTGTTTCAACTGTTTCACACTGATAAAGGAACACTTTGAGAAACACACTTGAATGTATCATCTCAGAAGTAATGTCCTGTCCTGTCCTGTCCTATCCTGTCCTGTGGTTGTCAGGTTCCAGAACAGTTTAACTCAATATAACTGCTTTGAAATTATTGGAAGGTTTATATTTTTATAAGCTAGCAGTTTCCCCCTGCTTACAGACTTTATGCTAAGCTAGGCAAAACATGTCCTGAACCTACCTCTGTACAGAGATGAAACTGATTTGATCTCAGATCTCTCTTTTTTCATGTTCAACCAATGTTTATGTTTTAAGCAAAGGAAAAAGGCTTCCTACATGTGTGATTGCCCATATAACACTCATCAAAAAGACAAAGAAAATGAGTCCAGCTCTTCCTCCTCTATCAGACTGACCGTCTGTGGCTGCAGCAGGCCTATTCATACCTGAGAGTGTCCAGTCTCCAGTGTGGATCCTCCAGTCCAGCAGACAGCAGCTTCACTCCTGAGTCTCCTGGATGATTGTAGCTCAGGTCCAGCTCTCTCAGATGAGAGGGGTTGGAGCTCAGAGCTGAGGCCAGAGAAGCACAGCCTTCCTCTGTGATCAGACAGCCTGACAGCCTGCAAACACACAAAACAACACAGTTTAGTTAAAGGTAATATGAGAAATCATATTTGCAGACCAAATTCTACACAGGTTAGCTGTTTGTCATTTTTCAGTTGATCAGGTTAATGAATCCTAACCTGAGAGTTTCCAGTGAACACTGTGGACTCTCCACTCCAGCAGAAAGCAGCTTAACTCCTGAATCCTGCAGGTTGTTGTTACTCAGGTCCAGCTCTCTCAGACTAGAGGACTGGGAGCTGAGAACTGAGGACAGAGCTTCACAGCTTCTCTCTGAGAGGTTACAGCCACTCAGTCTGGAGAGGAAATAATGAGCAGACGAGAAAATTCTTCTGTGAAATCAATAATAATACATTTAACATTTCTGTAAAGAACAACATTTTTACACACTTACAAAGCTTTCTTGGAGACTTCAACCACTGACAGCAGCCTCAGAAGAGCCTCCTCTGAAGCAGAGTATTTCTTCAGGTCAAACACGTCCAGATCTTTTTCTGATGACAGTAAGATGAAGACCAGAGCTGACCACTGAGCAGGAGACAGTTTATCTGTGGAGAGACTTCCTGAACTCAGGTACTGTTGGATCTGATCCACTAGAGAACAATCATTCAGTTCATTCAGACAGTGGAACAGATTGATGCTTCGTTCAGGACAGGGGTTCTCCTCAATCTTCTTCTTGATGTACTGGATTATTTCCTTATTGGTCTGTGAGCTACTTCCTGTCTGTGTCAGCAGGCCTCGTAGGAGAGTCTGATTGGTCGGCAGTGAAAGACCCAGGAGGAAGCGGAGGAACAAGTCCAGGTGTCCATTTGGACTCGGTAAGGCCTTGTCCACAGCACTCTGGTAGAACTGTGTCTCTGCAGATTCTTCTTTTCTTGTTTCAGACTTCTGGGAGGTTGATTGTTCTTCTGACAGCAGATTGACACCAGAGTTGATGAATGTCAGATGGACATGAAGAGCAGCCAGAAACTCCTGAACGCTCAGATGGACGAAGCAGAACACCTTGTCCTGGTACAGTCCTCTCTCCTCTATAAAGATCTGTGTGAACACTCCTGAGTACATTGAGGCTGCTTTGATATCGATGCCACACTCTGTCAGGTCTGATTCATAGAAGATCAGGTTGCGTTTCTGCAGCTGCTCAAAAGCCAGTTTTCCCAGAGACTCGATCATCTCCCTGCTCTCTGGACTCCAGTGTGGATCTGTCCCAGCTCCTCCTTCATACTTGATGTTCTTCAGTTTGGACTGAACCACCAGGAAGTGGATGTACATCTCAGTCAGGGTCTTGGGCAGCTCTCGTCCCTCTCTGGTTTTCAACACATCCTCCAGAACTGTAGCAGTGATCCAGCAGAAGACTGGGATGTGGCACATGATGTGGAGGCTTCGTGATGTCTTGATGTGGGAGATGATTCTTTTGGCCTTTTCCTTATCTCTGAATCTCTTCCAGAAGTACTCCTCCTTCTGTGGGTCAGTGAACCCTCTGACCTCTGTCACCATGTCAACACACTCAGGAGGGATCTGATTGGCTGCTGCAGGTCGTGTGGTTATCCAGAGGCGAGCAGAGGGAAGCAGGTTCCCCCTGATGAGGTTTGTCAGCAGCACATCCACTGAGGTGGACTCTGTAACATCAGTCAGGATCTGATTGTTGTGGAAGTCCAGAGGAAGTCGACACTCATCCAGACCGTCAAAGATGAACACAACCTGGAACTCTTCAAACCTGCAGATTCCTGCTTCTTTGGTTTCAGTAAAGAAGTGATGAACAAGTTCCACCAAGCTGAACTTTCTCTCTTTCAGCACATTCAGCTCTCTGAAAGTGAATGGAAATGTGAACTGTATGTCCTGGTTGGCTTTGTCTTCAGCCCAGTCCAGAGTGAACTTCTGTGTTAAGACTGTTTTCCCAATGCCAGCCACTCCCTTTGTCATCACTGTTCTGATTGGTTCATCTCTTCCAGTTGAGGCTTTAACGATGTCTTCTTGTCTGATTGTTGTTTCTGGTCTGTCTGTTTTCCTGGATGCTGTTTCGATCTGTCTGACCTCATGTTCCTTATTGACCCCTGCAGTCCCTCCCTCTGTGATGTAGAGCTCTGTGTAGATCTGATTCAGAAGGGTTGGGTTTCCTGCTTTAGTGATGCCCTCAAACACACACTGGAACTTCTTCTTCAGGTTAGATTTAAGTTTATGCTGGAAACAAACTGGATCAAGT
The DNA here is from genome assembly GCA_031216445.1 of Lateolabrax maculatus. Classification (NCBI taxonomy): domain Eukaryota; kingdom Metazoa; phylum Chordata; class Actinopteri; order Acropomatiformes; family Lateolabracidae; genus Lateolabrax; species Lateolabrax maculatus. The sequence goes on along the minus strand of CM062215.1, from coordinate 145,495 downwards.
TCTGAATGGACAAACAACAAAGAAGATCAAAATCATTAAGTTATTCATAAAGAACACAACCTAAATAATGCATATATAAACATGTTCCTCCATCTCTTGAGACTTTAGTAAATGTCTCATTTATCCAGCATGTTAAATCTTTAGAGAAATCCTCTTACTGCTCTGCAGACGGTCAGCCAGCTCCTCCTGCTTCATTCTCCTCAGGAAGTTCTGTGTGATCTTCAGAAAGGCCTCTCTGCTGCTCCTCCTCTGCTCTTCCTCCTCACCGTCCAACACCTCCTCATCCTCCCTCTGACTCTCTAAGCATTCTGGGTAACCTGAGCTCAGATCCTTCTTGAACTTCTTCAGCTCGTTCTTCACAAAAGTGACAATGTTCTCCTCCAGCAGCTGGAACAGAATATTACATGAATAACACAATCAAACTAACATCATGGAACCAAACATCAGATCCATGTTGGACAGACTGACGATCCTCTGGTCTAAAACGTGCAGCATGGAGATGATAGTGAACAGAATAGATGTAAAAGTAGTTGTTGTACATGTACAGACCATAAATATGGAGTCCAGGTGTGTTTGATGCTGCTGGGCTGACTGACCACTGGGAACCTCTGAGCTCTGCTGGTCGACTCTGTGGAGGAATCATGAAGGATGAGCTCACATTATGTCTGTCCACACAGAGACAAACACAAGCTAAAGGTCCTTTGATGGAGGAACTTGTGTGTGGAGAAAATGTTAAAGTGAAGAGCTGCAGACTGGTTATACTGGGCAGCTTTCAGATGTGAGAATATAAATGTACGTGAAGAAGAACGATGCTGAAAATAAACAAACAGCTTTAATAAAACTTCTCTGGATAAATAACAGTTCAAACATCAATCAGCCACATTTTAATGTTATTAACAGCTGACCTCTGTGGAGCAGACGGTTGTTCTCCTTTAAAATCAAAGAAGCGATCAGCTGACTGGTCGCTCTTGAAGGACACACAGCTGGGTCCAGGTCCAGGTCCAGATTCAGCTCCAGGTGCAGGTCCAGGTCCAGGTGCAGGTCCAGGTCCAGGTTCAGCTCCAGGTCCAGGTCCAGCAAACTCTGGTCTGTGCAGCTCTGGGCTTTAACACAACACACACAGAGCTTTGAGTGTGAATAATGATGGTGGAGTGATCTGAGTGGTGGACAGTTAGAGATCCTCATCTCACCTCTGAGCTTTGAGAGAGGTTTTAGAGGGACGGACTCCCTCCTCTCTGTCCTCACACTGATCCATGCTGCTGAACTCACATCCACATCAGCTCACACACACTTTCACCTGGAGAGGAAACACAAATCATTCATCTGCACATCAACTGAAATCCTCCTTTCCATCATTTCTCCTGTAGAAACATCAGCTGCTCCTCCACTGATTGGCTGTTATTTTCTCTTTCATATCAGTGTCAGCTGAATGCAGTCAGACAGCAGCGTGAGGCCGAGGAAGCTGCCGTCAGCTGCTGTAGTTCTACTATCGGTCCACTAGATGGCGTCACGAAGCTGCAGTGAAGTGAAGAGCAGCCCAGCACACACACCATGCATGGAGGACGTTTCCATTCACTGACACACACTGAGTCAATCTGACTGTCTGTAATATTGAAACAACATTTCAGTTGTACATAAATGAGGCGCTCAGCAACATGTCAGCAGGTGGAGCTGCAGCAGAGACACACAGATCATGGAGCTGATTCAGACACTTTAAAACACTCAGAGACTCTCCTCCATCATTCACACACACATATTACTGACTTAGCACTGGTGAATAATATGATCCTGAATATAGTTTGAAATGAATCAAGTCTCAATAAAAGCAGTACAAACATTCAACCATGACTCTAAAAGAAATGTCTCTGATTATTGACCAGATGTTGTCTTTGTGACTGACTGACTGACTGATTACTGAAGTGAAGGAGAAGATGAAGCTCGTCTCCACATGAGTCCTGTGCTGGAAACAGAACGACTGACCGTTCACCGACACAAACTGCTGTTCTCCAGCCGCATTCAGAGGCTCAGACAGCGGGAGAGCAGCGGCTCGTCTCCGCCTCGTCCACAGGCGGATTCAGGCAGGAAAAGCTGCCTCCAGTCATCAGTCAGTGGAGCTACACAGTAAGAGCGACTCTGTGTCGACCTGCTGACGGTTTCCTCTCACTGATCTCCACACAAAATGGCGGATGTGTGAAGCCCTGAAGAGTTTCCAGTTAAAGTCAGAGTTCAGAGTTTGGAGAAAAGAAGAATGGAGCTGCAGATTTCTGCTGTTTCTACTGAAACTAAACCACCAACTAAACCGGTTGAAACGTGTTCCTTTACCTTCAGCTGGAGGTTCAGATGGAGGAAACAAGCTGCGCAACAACATTCAGAGGAAATTACTATATGGCTGCGTTTCATTTGTATTGCTACTTCCCCTTATTCACTTCCTCTTAGCTCTTGGCATTACGTAACAGGATACGCCACACAGAGTGCAGAGGGGGAGGAGCAGTGGGTGTGAGTGGAACCCTGTCGCCCTCGTACACTTTCAGTCCAAACTATCAAGGATTTACCGCCAGTTGTTGGCTTACTACTGTACTGCTTACAACAAATCATCAGAAAAACCTGAGGACTCAGTTCAATGAGGCGGATAATTGTAATATGTTTGCATTTGGTAATTAGCTGTATCAGTTTCTGATTTAGAATTGTCAGAAGTATTGTTGCTACGGATTTATGATATCTTACAAAACAACGTTTTTTTCCATGTGTTTAAGGATAATGTGTCACGGCTTATGCCGTTGCCTCTGTGTTTCCATGTTTTCTTTGTTCCCCTCCTTGTCTCCGCCTTCCCTGTCTGTCAGTGTGTCGTGGGCGTGGTCTCCACTCCTGGTGCCTGGTGCTATTCCACACCTGGTCTCAATCATCTAATCACGATCTCTATAAGAACCCCGGTCTTCTCTCCACTCATGGTCAGATTGTTCAGTCACCTCTGTGGTATATGAGCTCGGCTCCACGTGTGAATTTTCTAGTGAAAGTCTATTGTGTATATGTTTCCAGTGAATATTACTGATGTGATTTCCTTTCTTGTGCCTCAGGATCGACAGTGCTACTTCGCCTGCCTCACCTAAAGCTACCAGTGTCTCCTGCTTATCCTCAGCCACACTCTTCAGTCAACCTGCAGCCAACCCACTGGTTCACTCAGTCAGCCCTTCCGACACAGCAGCTCAGCTCCCCAGCTCGTCGGCCAGCCTGTCCTCTGCCTCTTTCCCTGTCGAAGTCATTGAACCATTTATTTCTCACTACTCAACCTCTGTCTGTGTCTGCTTTCTGGTCCAACCAAAACTAAGACCGTAACATAATGTTGGGAATAAAGACATGACACAAGCTGAATGGAACAACAGTCTAAGTAAATATTAACTAATTAGTTAGGCCTATAGGACCCTTTCTTCAGTAAAATATAAATATTTCTTAAAGACCCATCTCCCTAATCCTCTGGTGGCAGGGCCGATATTACATGGCTTCTGATATTTGATATTTGGATAATGGATATAAGACTTTCTCTTTCATGTGGCGGTCATAGTTTACAATCCAGTTTTCAATTTGAAACATCATGTCCAGGCGACGTTTTGGCTGATCTCTACTGATTTACATTTAAATTAAGCTACAAAAGCAAATAAAAAGCAAAATCGTCATCAGATGATAGCCAAACGCTTCAGATATGCATTTCGGACAATGCGTTCTGCCTCTTTGGCTCTGCACACCGACTGTTTTTCTGCATGCAACCAAAGACCGCTCAAACGTGATCGGTCAATACTGCTTAACAACAAATGGAAACCAAACGCCAATGCCAAAAATTTGGTCCCTTGCCGACAGATTCTGCATTCATATACAGATATCTGTTTATAAAAAGTAGAGAAGCTTCCCAGCATGCACCATGAGAAACAGACTTATGGATTCAAGTTTAGCTATTATTGTGTTTTACATTTGGTTTTACAATATATATTTAGAGCATTTTGTAAAAAGCGTGGCAGGCTGTATTAGAATATTTTACCAAACCACAAAACTGGACTCAAACACCAGAGAACAGTCGGACAAACCAGGACCGAAACACCAGAGGACAGATTGAAGTGAGAAGGATTAGTTCTGATGTTGGCAGCAGCACTGAATGTGGGAGCCTTAGTTCCAGTTGTTGCCAGTAGGGGGTGGTGGGAAAGTTTTCTTACTTCTGTTGTCCACAGAGGTCAAGAAGAAGGTCAAAGTTATGGACAGAAAGTCCCTGTGATGTCTGTGTACTCCCAGCTGTTCATAACAACAACAAATAACTTGTTAATCAACTTTCAACATCCACATGGAAGCAGCAGGAACATTAATCCAGAAACATCAGATAAACAGGAAGACTGACAGGGAACAGTTCACTGCAACGTGAGTACTTTAAGTACATTTTGTTGGTAATACTTTCATACTTTTACTTCAGTGAGGTTTTAAGTGTAGGATTTTTACTTATTGTGAAGTACTTTCATAGTGTGGTATTAGTACTTTTACTGCAGTAAAGGACTTGTGTACTTCATACTGAGTGTAAATGTCAGCTGACAGTTTGTCCTTCAGCTGTTTGTTTTACGATGATTCACCAGTCTGAAGTTAGCTCTTCATCATCTTCCTCCTCTTCCTCATATTTTAGGGTTCATAAAACCAGTTTCAGTGTGGACAGTGCAAACCTTTCATCTTAACAGTCAGGACTGATTTAAAGAAGACACTGAATCCGAGGCAGAAAACAAAGACTTTAACACTAAAGCATCAAAAGTAAAATCAAAGATGTGGAGCAAACTGGAAACTGGCAGACAGACTGTAGACTGGATCCTGGATCAAGTGTTTGACTGTCTGAGACTCTTCAGAGGCTTCAGGTCCAAAATAGAAGTGACAAGTGACTGATAACGGAGATTAGAAAACCAGCTGCACATGAAATGTGGGTCGCAGTTTAAAAACAGACAGAGATCAACTTTACCTTCTAACAATACCACAGTTTAAGTTTAGTTCAAGAGAAACAGAGAGGAGTTTATTGAGTTATTGATTTATTTTTCTTTACAGACACAGACATCTTTACTGTTGTATTTATCTTTTACATTGAGTAATGTAGAGAGTCACCATGATCCACTGAGGCTCGTGCACGTTTGTCGGCATGTGAACACACAGCCAAACACATGCTGAGGTATATATAGGTACGTGTGTGTATGTATATGTGTGTGTGTATATATATGTATATGTGTGTATATATACACACTGTATACAGTGTGTGTATATACCGTATGTATGTATGTCTGAAATGTGATAAATAGGCTACAGCTCTGATTCCAAACAACCAAACACGTGCTGAGTTGATGTAAAATGTCATCAAATCAAACCGCGACCTCAGACTGTAGAGATGAAACAATATAGGATTAAAAAAGTCAGGACAAGATAATAAACGTAATAAAACTCCACAAAATTAGACATGACGGGCTCTATTGATGTCCAGAGAGAAAGTTCCTGTTGATACAGAAGAGCACAAAACAAACGACACAGAAAAACAGATAGCATATAACACACATACAGTTTAGACGGGTTGAACCTTTTAAAACTAAACTGTGAGAGAGAGGGTCACATAACGTGGACTTCTTCCACAGAGGTCACAGAGGTCGGTCTCACCAACACTAGGTCCAGATCCAGATCCAGATTCTTTTGTCACTCCGTCTAATTTAAGTGTCAGTCTGGATCTGGTTACTGATCCAGTTTAAGTTGATGATCTCAGGGATACTTTACCATCTTTGAGATAAACTTTATATCTGAAGGGCGACTCAGCAGATTATGAACTCCATATACGACCACTGCTCACCTCAATGATTCAGCACATATGGGATGTTAATATATGACTACTCATGATATTACACTGGCAGAAATACATAGGAATAAATGAGAAGACAGCGTCAGGAGGTCACATCTCTGTGCTGACATCAACTCGATCTCTTTATTAGTTATTGAATATGATAAAATCCAAATAAGTTCCATCTGAAGAGTAAATCCCACCGAGCGTTTCTCAAAAACAACTCAACATCCAGTGTTTCACATCCTGTGTGTAGTGTTTGTTTTAGCTGTATAAATATATGCTTATATATGAATAGATATATATGAATATATATGAATATTTATGATCATATCTCTGCATATCTGAACTCAGTTTGTATTTTCTCTGTTATACTTTCCTGTTCTGCTGTAACTGTCCTGGGATCAGCTCATCTGTGTCCTGCAGTATCTTAATGATCATCATCGCTTGTTTACTGACTCAGCAGTCTGTAAAGTTATAAAAGTTAAGGCGGTATGCTGGTGATGTCAGCGAGTGACACTCTAATCAAACTGTGAGTGTGGTGTGATTCAGGTCGACCTCTTCGTCCTCTTCACAAACAGCCCTGATAACAGCCTCAGTCTGTTTCCCAGCATGCCTCGGTCCAGCTGGGTCACTCAGAAACGTGACCCAGAAACCCCCGATGAACAGAGTTATTCCCGTCCTCTCACCACTCGGTAAAAATAGGCTGCAGTTACAGAAGACTAAGTAAGGCCAGCAGGCGTTCACTGCCCCCCGGTAAATATAGGAAAACATGTGCACCGCTAAATACAGACTCTGTTTGAGTCTGGGAAAGTCCCTGAGAATCAACAAGGACAATGCAGGGTTAACAGTCAAATAAAACTTTATTCACACCTTCAAAAGACATTTCAAAGTTACAGCAGTCTGAAATCCAACGCAGTTTGCAGTTCAAGTTTTCAGTTTTACAAACAGGTAAATAAAACACAATAAATAGACTTCTGGACTAGACTTTGTCCAGAACTGAATGACGAAAACACTTAAAAATAGAAAAGTATAAAAAGTCAAATACAAAATGTTACATTTTGTACGAATAAAAAACTTTCCCAAAAGATTGCACGTCTTCGTTTCCTCCACCAGTACCTGAAGTGTCTGATAAACATCTCTTCTGACTGTTCTTTCTATCAGGGTCCTGGTCTTCCTCCAACAAGAAACAGTCCAGTTAGAGTCTTTCATTACTGTTGTTGGTCTCTGGCGGCCTCCTGGTCTTCCTCCTCGCCCCCCTGTCTGAAGTCCATGCGAGCCAGCAGGGCCTCGGCCTCCCGAGAGTCTAGGCTCAGGTGCTCCAGGCTCTCGTAGCCCGGCTCGGGCTTCTGCAGTCGGGCCGCCTCGGCCGCCTGCTGAGCCTCCTCCTGCAACTGCTTGGCAGTGAGCAGGAACTCTGCGGCGCTGCAGGTCTGCAGGCTCTGCGACAGTTTCTCCTGCAGCTGGTTGCTGAGCTGCAGCTGCCCCTTGTACTGGTCCTGGAGGCCTCGGAGCTCGGACACCTTCTCCCGCTCCACCTGGTCGATCTGCTCCAGCAGCTGGCCTTTACGCTCCTCCAGGATGGCGTACAGCAGGTCGAAGCTCTCGCCCAGCCGCCTCCTCTGCAGCTCCGCATTCTCCTGGATCAGTTTGCAGGTGTCGTCCATCTGCGCCACGACGGCCTGGACGCAGCTGTTTCCCACGGCCAGCAGCTCCACGGCGGAGTGCAGCTCGTTCTTGTGGCTCTGGTAGACGGCGTGCAGCGGCGACACCTCGCAGTCTTTGTGCTGCCCGAACACCTTGCACATGGAACAGGTGGGCGTCTGGCAGCTGACGCAGTAAATGTTGATGCGTTCATCCTCGTGCTCCTTACACTTGGGCTCTTTGACATCTTTGTCCTTCAGGGGGGTGTCCTCACAATCGCCCGACTGGCTCTCCTGCTGCTGCTTGTAGATGTCGATGATGTTCTCCACCAGCAGGTTCCTCTGCAGCCCGTAGACCCCGTGCCGGTCCAGAACCACCTCGAAGCGGCAGGTGGGGCAGCGGAAGGTCCCCCCGGAGTAGTGGTAGGGGTTCTTGGACTCGTACAGGTCATTGGCGCAGCCGCGGCACAGGTTGTGTTGGCAGGGCAGGATCACCACCGGCTTGGTGAACATGTCGAGGCAGATGGGGCAGCTGAGCTGCTTCTCCATGTTCTCCATAGCGCTGACGGGACGCACCAGCTGACCCGTCTGGATGTCCATCTTCTCCTTCTGCTTCTGTTTCTGGTCCTGGTCTGTAACTCTCTGTGTCTCTTCCACTGTTGTTTGTTTCAGTCTGCCAGCAGCAGAAGCCCCCCGGCCTTTATACCCCAGGGGAGGGACACCCGACCTGCCCCCCCCCCCTCCGGCCGGCTGTTTGTCACACAGATTCAGAGAAAATAGACTCCCAGCAGCCCCTCCTGCTGCTGCACATGTCCTACTGAGGATCAGACCCCCCCCCCCCCAGACTGCACAGACCCCCAACAACATGTTGTGTCTCTGACTGATCGATCCGTCAATATCTATCAATATTTATATATTGGTGTATATATATATATGTATATATGTATATATATGTATATATGTATATATGTATATAACAAATACACATAAAGCAACATTCAGACCAAACATAAACACAACAGAACAGAAAATCAATAAATAAAAATGCAAAATAAGAAACAAAATAAAAACAAATGAAAAAAGCATCCCATAAAAGAGAAACATGATGTTGACCAGCGTGGTGTTGTTTGTGTCGTGATGCTGTGATTTATGTTTCTGTAACACTGAAGAATGTGTGTGTTACTCAACAGCACAGTGTGTGCAGTAAACAGTCGGTCATGTGGAGAACAGCAGCAGCAGCAGCTTGTGCAACAAACAGCAGCTCCGAGTGTCTCCGTCCCTCCTGGTCTGAGCATGGAAAAGTCTGGAAAAGTCTGGAAAACACACAACTGAGAAATCCAGAAAGCCCAAATCATTTTAAATTTACTGTCGTTCACTCTCGTTCACTCTCGTATGTCAGATCCCCAGGACTCAACTGATGAAGGACTCATACAGACACCGAGGAGCCACCGAGGGGACACAGAGGAGCCAACAAGGAGACACCAAGGGGACACAGAGGAGCCACCAGGGAGACACAGAGGAGACACCAAGGGGACACTGAGGAGCCAACAAGGAGACACAGAGGGGACACCGAGGGGACATCGAGGGGACACTGAGGAGCCAACAAGGAGACACAGAGGAGACACCAAGGGGACTCTGAGGGGACACTAAGGAGCCAACAAGAAGACACAGAGGAGACACCAAGGGGACACAGAGGAGCCACCAAGAAGACACAGAGGGGACACAGAGGGGACACTGAGGCGACACTGAGGAGCCAACAAGAAGACACAGAGGAGACACCAAGGGGACACAGAGGGGACACCGAGGGGACACTGAGGAGCCAACAAGAAGACACCGAGGGGACACCGAGGGGACACTGAGGAGCCAACAAGAAGACACAGAGGAGACACCAAGGGGACACAGAGGAGCCACCAAGGAGACACAGAGGAGACACCAAGGGGACACTGAGGAGCCAACAAGGAGACACAGAGGGGACACCGAGGGGACACCGAGGAGCCAACAAGGAGACACAGAGGAGACACCAAGGGGACACAGAGGAGCCACCAAGGAGACACAGAGGAGACACCAAGGGGACACCGAGGGGACACTGAGGAGCCAACAAGGAGACACAGAGGAGACACCAAGGGGACTCTGAGGGGACACTGAGGAGCCAACAAGAAGACACAGAGGAGACACCAAGGGGACACAGAAGAGCCACCAAGGAGACACAGAGGGGACACAGAGGGGACACTGAGGCGACACTGAGGAGCCAACAAGAAGACACAGAGGAGACACCAAGGGGACACAGAGGGGACACCGAGGGGACACTGAGGAGCCAACAAGAAGACACCGAGGGGACACCGAGGGGACACTGAGGAGCCAACAAGAAGACACAGAGGAGACACCAAGGGGACACAGAGGAGCCACCAAGGAGACACAGAGGAGACACCAAGGGGACACTGAGGAGCCAACAAGGAGACACAGAGGGGACACCGAAGGGACACCGAGGAGCCAACAAGGAGACACAGAGGAGACACCAAGGGGACACAGAGGAGCCACCAAGGAGACACAGAGGAGACACCAAGGGGACACCGAGGGGACACTGAGGAGCCAACAAGGAGACACAGAGGAGACACCAAGGGGACTCTGAGGGGACACTGAGGAGCCAACAAGAAGACACAGAGGAGACACCAAGGGGACACAGAAGAGCCACCAAGGAGACACAGAGGGGACACAGAGGGGACACTGAGGCGACACTGAGGAGCCAACAAGAAGACACAGAGGAGACACCAAGGGGACACAGAGGGGACACCGAGGGGACACTGAGGAGCCAACAAGAAGACACAGAGGGGACACCGAGGGGACACTGAGGGGACACTGAGGAGCCAACAAGAAGACACAGAGGAGACACCAAGGGGACACAGAGGAGCCACCAAGAAGACACAGAGACACCAAGGGGACACCGAGGAGCCACCAAGGAGACACAGAGGAGACACCAAGGGGACACAGAGGGGACACTGAGGAGCCAACAAGGAGACACCAAGGGGACACAGAGGACCCACCAAGGAGACACAGAGGAGAAACAAAAGGGACACAGAGGGGACACAGAGGAGACACCAAAGGGACACCAAGGGGACACAGAGGGGACACCGGGGGGACACAGAGGAGCCAACAAGGGGACACAGAGGGGACACACTTTGTGATGTGACGTTGGTGTTAACATTAACATTTCTAACAAAATGTAAAAATCAGCATTTAACGTAGAAAACGTCTCAAAACGTCGACTACTGTATGAAATCAGTCGTGAAGCTCGCTGACCACGAGTCGACAGGTTGGGACCATCACATCTTCTCTGGCTCAATGTCACTGAGCAGCTCCGGCCTCAAAGTTACACCTTAAACCCTGGAAGCAGCTGAACCTCTTTCCTCCTTAAATCTGCCTTTTTACTAATGGAGTTCTGAATTGCAGATGCAAAAACGAATAAACACATAAAAGACTTTTATTATGAAGACGCAGTCTCACTCTTCGGCCACCAGGTGTCACTCTTCACCTGTTCTTTACTTTGTGTCAGCAGGGCCCGGAGTTCTTGAGAGGATTATGGGATCCTTGAAGAAGACAGTCATTCTATGGGTCCTTGACATATTTCCAGGATTCTTTCTGTGGTTCCTTGAGGATGTTCAAGGTGTCTTACTGACATTCAAGGATTGCTTGAGTAAATTTTAGGTGTCCTTGAGGGGGTTTTATAAGTACTTGGGCTTTTATTGGTCCTTGAGGATGTGCTAGTGGTTCTTGAGGAGGTTCATTGATCCTCTAGTAAGTTCAAGGAGTCCTTGAGGAGGCTACGGGTTCCTTAAAGAGGTTCCAGGATTCACTGAGGTAGTTCAAGGATTTTCTGGGAGCCCTTTAAGAAGATAAAGGTCCTACAGGAGCTCCAGGAGTCTACCTGGAGACTCTGTTAGCCTTGAGGAGGTTCCAGGAGTCCTTGAGTATGTTCTAAAGGTTCCTGAAGAGGTTCATTTTGTATCAGACTGAAACTGCTGATTATTTTCAGTCTGGATTAATCTGCTGATTGTAAACATGACCCAGAACACCTGAACGCATCATTAAACCTGAAGGTTTTTGTTTATAAATGATCCAACACACAGATACAAGAAGACATGCTTTTATTTTGGAAACAGGAAGCAAACATGAACAGCTGCTCTTCTTCAACAACAACAAAGAGTTTGGCTCTGCTCTTGGCCAATCAGATGTCTGGACTCCAGGTAACCATGGAGACGGAGAGTCTGCACAGGATGTGTGCTGACAGTAAACATGACCTCACTCAGGGTCAAAGGTCAACACACAGCTGATTATTCACACAGTGGTGTTCAGTTTTTTCTTCTTCTGTGGTGGTGAACTGACTGCAGGAGGGTCAAAGGTCACGCCTCCTAATTTAAACACACATAGCCAATCAGCTGCTGAGGCAGATCCTCGCCACTGAGCGCGCTCAGACTGACTCCTTTGTCCTTACTGATAACAGACTCAGTCTGTCTCCCTACAGACAGAACTCCAATCACAATATGCTCGTTTTAAGCACAAATCCTTGAAGATGTTTCAAGGTTCCAAGGGTCCTTTAGGAAGTTCAAATGTTCCTTAAGAAGTTTTCCTTTGGCCTTGAAGATGTTCCAGGGGTCACTGTAGATGGCCAGGGGGGCTTTGAAGAACTTCAAGGAGATTTAACCCACTAGGAGGGTAAATGTTCCTTAAGAAAAAGTTCCATAGGGCCTTGAAAAGCTGAAGATGTCTCAGCAGGATTATAACAGAACACACCACGTATCAAGACATGTACACTTGTGAGGACCCTCAGTCACACCAGTCACACCAGTCACACCACACATTCCTCAGCCTCAACTGAACCTAACTGGGGGGGGGGGGGGGGGGCACAGGCTGTCACTCACATCTCCTGTTTTCAACTTCAAACTAAGAGCTCAGAGAGAACTCGAGTTTAAATACAGACTTTTTTCAATGACGTTTGGTAAGAAGGGTTATAAATCACTTAAAAGGTTCTGAGGTCTTTGCAGTGGTCCCAGGGGTCATGAAAGAGGTTACAATGGTCCTTGAGAGGGTTTGGTTGGTTCCATGGGTCCTTGAAGAGTTTCAACTTTTTTGAGGGGTTCCAGGGAACCTTGAGGGTTTTCTATAAGTTTTTGAAGATGTTTCAGAGGTCCATGAAGGTCATTGAGAAGGAAGAAGTTGAAGGGGCCCTGAACCAGGTACCAGAGAGCCTTCTTGGGGTCCTTGAAGTGGTACCTGGGTCCTTGAATAGGTGCCAGGGGTGCTTGAGAAGGCACTAGATGTCTTTAAGAAGGATAAATAGGTCTCTGGGGAGGTTATCTGGCCCTTGGAAATGCCTTAAAATGTTTCAGAGGCCCTGGAGGAGGTTCCAGGGGTCCGTGAGTGAGTTACAGCTTGAAGCATCAGTCAAGTTGCTATAGTTACGCAGTTTAATTTCAACAGACAGCTGACAGCCAATCAGAGAGCAGGACTTTCCTTCATATTTTCTTTACTTTTTCCTCTGTTTCCAGGCCTGGAGCTGCTCTGGTCGTCATTGAAACAGAATGAGGTCTCAGTGTGTTTTAGCTCGGTGTAATCCCCCACTGAGCGCGCTCAGACCGACCCTTTTGTCCCTGTGACATCAGCAGTTATTGGACCAGTAAGCTGCAAGCTCAGCCTGTCTCCCTCCACACAGAAACCCATTCAAAATATACTTGTTTTACGTTGCTTTGTCTCTTTGTTTCACCAAGAAACTTTTCATTCTTTTTTCGAATATTTTACCTGATCAGGTTTGAGTGTTTTTAACAAGATAATAAAGAACTAAAAAAAATCATGATTTTTTTTGCACAGAATTTGGTCCAAAAGAGTAAGCATAAACAAATTCACATACAAAAACATTTTCAAAAGTGGGATATGAGACTGAAAGTCCTTGAAGAGGTTCCAGGAGGTCCTTGGGAAGCTTACAAGGGGCCCTGAGGGCTTCCCTTCTGTGTTTCTGTCCGTCAGTCCTCTGGTGTTAGTTTTCTCAGTCCAAGTGGCGCCTCTGTGTCACCTCCCAGCTCTGTGGTGGAGGCGGTCTCACACCTGCAGCTGATGGTCACACAGGTGTGTGCTCTCACAGGTAAACACACTTTTCATGTGAACTCCTGTGGACCTGGACAAGTAGAGACATGGTCACTGAGAACCATGTGAGACTTTCAGCTGGTTTCTGTCTTCCTGCTGCGACACAGTAAGTTGACCTTTAATCAAACTTCCACACATCTACACTGTGATGCTTTCAAAAACATTCCAGGACTCCTTGAAAAGGGTTATGAGTGCCGTGGTCACGTGATATTCAGGACTCAGAACAAGAGACTGAGCAGGTTAAGGCTGTTTCTCCTCTGAGCATACATGTGATTAATCATGTGACTGTTAACACTAATCATAACAAGCAACAATGAATTCTGGGTAAATTCACATGTTGGTCTTTACATTAAATCACTGACAAGGTTTTTCAGAACAGATTCTCTCGTTTATTAATTAATGAATTAATTTAAACACGACGACATCACAGACTGAAGCGTTCACGATGTTCATGCAGTAAATATACAAAAGTGACAAGTTACAGAAAATCATTTCCTCAATAAAGTTTTCAGCCACAAACAAACTGTCGTCAGAGAGAAGAAAGGCATTCTGAGAAAAGATAATTTATCAAATGTGTCCTTGAAGTGGTTCAACAACCTAAGAGTGAAAATTAGAACTAAAATTCCAAATTTTTCTTTTTTTTGAGTTTGGTTTGAATCCTTGTCTTTTCTCTGACATTTAAAATGTTTGTTAAAAATGTTGAACTATCGTACATTTTTTTAATGTGTTTGATTGGAAAGTGTAAATCTTTATATTTGTACTTTAAGTTTAACACTTTTATTTCTCTGATTCAAACATTTTGTTACATTTTGTCAGTTTTGGGTCCATAAAGTTTCCTGGAAAGAAAAATGTAATTTGGCACAAATTTGAGAGAAAATATAAATTTCACCAGAAGAAAATAACTGTAAATATTTTAATAATACTAAATAATAATATTATTAAATATTCATTGATTATTTTGAATTTGAAACTCTTTTCTTCTCCATGTATCCAATGAACCCAAATGTGAAATCTTCGCATGTTAAACAGAATTAGAACCAGTTCAATTTTAAACTTTAATGGAAAAAATTCAGAATAAAGTCACAAACATTAGACGAAAACACTAAAACAAATCAGTAAATATATTCACAGAATATAAAATCTTTAATATAGAACACTTTAAAAAAACAAAATCTTCTTCAGTTCATCTGCAGCTTTTGTCTTCTGTGGTTTCGTGTGACGGTGATACTGATGCTGTGAACACAGCAGAGACGTAAAGTAACGCAACGTAATGTAACGCAACGCAACGTAATGTAACGCAACGTAATGTAACGCAACGTAACTGAACGCAACGTAAAGCGACTTAACGTAACGTAACGTAAAGTAAAGTAGCGTGACTGAACGTAACAAAGTAAAGTAAAGAAATGTTAAGTGTGTTTACAAGTTTCAAGTGCTTCTTGACAGGTTTCAGCCCTCAGTTCTGACTGTCAGGAGGACTAACAGGCAGGACTCACTGTGGATTTCTTCTTCTGATCATTAATTGTTTAGTCTAAAAAAGATAATCAACCAATAGGCCAAAAGTATGTGGACACCTCTCTCCACTTACTTTTGTGACCTAATCCAACAGTAGAAGTATGTAAGATCTTTTACTTAAGTAAAAGTAGAAGAAGAGTACTCTAAGTAATAAGTCAGTAATATTTTATATTAATGTTGTACTGAATTCACTGTAGTACTTTAATAATGAAACATCATATTTTATAAACTCTTCATATGTGTTGTGAATAAAATGCAGCTGTCAGATAAATGTAGTGAAGAAGAAGTGACATAAAATGGAAATACTCCATTAATATGGAGTACTTTAAAGTTGAGTGAATGTACTTGGTAACTTTCCAGCACAGTTTTGGTCTGGATGAGTTTCAGCTGAAAGTCTTCACGGGTCCACGAACACCGAGACGGCGTTCGCTTCAAATTATAGTTTTGATGTCTGCAGATCCACAACGATCCACGTGACATCATCAGTTTCATCATCAGCCTATGAAACGAGAGTCCAACAGGACCGAAGTTTCATAGGCTGGAATAGGCTCGAATGTCTTAGGAAGCGTTGATACGGTGCAGCAGGAAGGCTGCACTACAGGTGAGAATGATCGGTTGAGGAAGTTTTTCTGGAGGAATCATCACCACCAGGAGCGAATAGGGGAAGCATTTATTAGTCTTAAGGTGTTTATGAGTCGTAAAAACGCTCTTAAGTCTAAAGAGGAGTTCCAACAGGGACGCTGCTGTCCATCGCCACCGCCGAGTACTCAGTCTCGGAGGCGTGCGAGCCGTCGATGAGTCTAGCAAGCCCTGTCTTGGTAGAGTATTTGAAGATGAAGGCCTTCATGAGGTCGTAGCGGTAGTTCCTGTTGAGGAAGTTGTACAGGACAGGATTGATGCAGCAGTGGACCAGCGAGAAGCACTGTGTCAGGTGCAGTGCCACGTCCAGGAAGTTCTCCAGCCGGCAGCTGAAGGGCACGGCGTTGAACAGCGACAGGGTGTCCAGCAGCAGGACGGCATGGAACGGCAGCCAGCACACCAGGAAGACCACGATGTAGGTGAGGATGATCCGCCGGCTGATGCGGCGCTCCTGGTCCGAGCTAGGGGGGATCGCCGCCGCCAGGAGCAGGTAGAAGATGGCGATGATGGGGAAAGGAATGGCGAAGCCGAGCACGATGAAGCTCAGCTGGACACCCACCATCCACTCCCGAGGGCTGTCGGACGGGTACACTGGCCGACAGACGGCGCCATCGTAGTGAGACGACTTGACCGCACGCAGGAAGTAAGTGTCTGGGACGGACGCCGCCAGCGCCAGCAGCCAGACCAGAATGCAGATCAGCCGCCGCACCTCCTTCTTCCTGCGGCTGTTGGGGGCGTCGGCGAACAGCGTGACGGACAGATAGCGGTCCACACTCATGCAGGTGAGGAAGAAGATGCTGCTGAAGAGGTTGACGCTGAAGACCAGGTGGGTGAGTTTACAGGCAGCCTCTCCGAACGGCCAGTGACCGCCCTGCAGCAGCGAAGTCACCCACACAGGCAGCGTGGCCACAACGCACAGGTCGGCCGCGGCCAGGTTCAGGATGTACAGGTGCGTTTCGTAGCGGTTCCTGTCGGAGCGCAGGTTGACCCAGACCACCAGGGCGTTGGCGGCGAGGCCCACCAGGAAGATGAAGACATAGAGGACGGAGAGGACGCGGAGGAAGGTGGCGTGGCTGATGGCGCCTGAACACAGCAGCGTCTCCACGTGGGACAGGTTGTCGTGGTCCGCGCTGGTCAGGTTTAGCTCCTCCCACAGCTCCATGAGCTCGGTGAGGTCGTTGGCGCTCAGACTCATGATGTGGAGGTGGACTTCACACCTGGAAAACAGGAAGAGACGGATCAGGAACAGCAGGATCCGGATCCGGACCGGCAGATTAAAGTCTGAATTAGATTATAAATGACTTCAAAATCACTTCCTGTATTTTAACGTGGTGATGTCAGGTTTTTAAACTGTTTATTGTTGAAATCTAATAAAATAAAATAAATCTGTCACATAAAAATATGTATAAAACAGTGACTGCTGAAATTCTGTCAAATTAAAGCTTCGCTGCCTGTTGACGAACTGAAGTTGTGTGTTTTATGTGAATGATTCTGTCAAATTAATAATAATTTGTTCGCTGACAATACGTACACAAACTGATCGATTCATCGGGAAAATGTCTAAACAGACGAACTGATGATAAAAATAAATGATAGTTTCAGCTGCTTCTTGATAATATCTGCTTTGTGTCACTGAAGGTCATAAACCTCAAAAACTCTGTCGATTAGTGACCCTCCATTAACCTGAACACACACACACACACACACACACACACAGTCAACAGACCACACACACGGACAGACAGATGGACAGATGGACGGAGGTCAGAGAGGTGAAACCATCCAGACATCATTAATAAACTGAAACACTTTGAACTGGCAGGAAACAGACGGACAGAACAAGAAGCAGGACGATCATCACAGATCAATACTCAGATCAATAGTGAGAGTTCAGCTTTAAGTTCACAGTGAGGACGTGAATCTGAAGACCAGAGGAGATAAAACAGCCCTGATCTGGTACAGAAGAAGAAGAAGCCACAGACAGCTGGAGGAGGAGGAGGAGGAGGAGGAGGAGGAGGAGGAGGAGGAAACAAAAGAAGAAAAAGACTGAAGAGTTTTATTGAACCTTCAGTTTAAAATAAAAACTCAACAGGAGCCTTTAAACTGAAAGGTCACGACCTTCAAAATAAAAGTTTACTGTCGAGCTGAAACAAAGAAACAATTAGTGGTTCAGTCAGAGGACAGAAAACACATGAAAGAAGAGTTTAAAGTTATAAGACTAATGTTCTGACTCCATGTTTCTACTTAAAACTGAAGTAATCTCAAAACTCACGTGTGTGTGTGTGTGTGTCGGGTGGGGGGGCAGTATATGTAGTTATGATATAATGAGTATTAACTTCCTGTAAGTTATATTAATTATTTTCTTTTGAAGTCTCAGTAGTTGGTGTTTTTTTCTTCGTGGTGTGTTTACGGACTCATTCAGGTTTATGTTAATGAGCTCTCACACATACAGCTCCCACTCAATGTTAAACCAGTTAGTCAAATAAAACGCCTGCTGAGAGGTTCACACACAGAGGCCCCTGAACGCACCATCAAAACACCAAAAAGCACTTAAAGTGTAATAAAATACAGACTGCGCCTGTTTCTAACCCACCATCAACAACAGCCTCCGTGACACGCAACCATTCAAATGACTCGCCCAAACCCCGTTGAAAAATCTCTAGATTTAAGGATTCTTTCCTCACTCACAAACATTCACACGCCACAACACACTAATTAAAATTAGGAATAAGCATGATGCACTTTTCCATTCGGCTCACATTTCATACACAATGAAGAGACGTCTGTATACAAAAATGTAATTTTTAGAACCACGGTCGCTTTTATCACGCCATTTACTCCCTCCTAAAAACGTCACCGTGGGAGGTTGAGGGACCATAAATCAGTTCTTAGAAATTGAGATTTCATTAATATTAAGTGGAGTTTGGTGAAACCATTGTATGCCGAATATACCCGAGGACATTACTAGTAGCTAATAATATTAAATAGTTTTCCTACATTTACCTGAATGTGAAAACCTCAAAAATTACATATTTTCAAAACGAGTTTGGCTTAAAGTCATTTAACTGCGACAAAACTGAACGAATCGCATGTCATTTGGTTTTTGGACTATTTACAAAGTTGCACCTTGAGGTATAAAGTTAACTAAGGCAGGTTCAAACTGCGCTGAAAAACCCTCAATTGAAGGTTTCTTTGCTTGATGCCAGACGTTAAT
The DNA here is from genome assembly GCA_031216445.1 of Lateolabrax maculatus. Lineage (NCBI taxonomy): Eukaryota > Metazoa > Chordata > Actinopteri > Acropomatiformes > Lateolabracidae > Lateolabrax > Lateolabrax maculatus. Next base: position 126,516 of record CM062215.1, on the reverse strand, counting down.
AACACATTTATTAAGACTTTTTAATAACAAACTAGATGCACTCTTCAATTCGGCTCATATTTTAAAGCCCATCACAGGACCTTCGTACATAAAACGTCACTTTTTAGATAAGGTTGAAGGATGTGCTGTAATTACAAGTTTCTTCCATGGTAGGTTTGGTGGATTTACATCAATTAATAGAATTTGAGATTTCACTGATACAACGAACAGTTTTCTGTATTATTTATATGGCGAAAACATTTAAGGAGATTAATGGTTACTAATAACATTTCATACACTTTCTTCAAAGTGCGTAGTTTTGCCTGCAAGTCAAAACTTAGAAATTGATACATTTGTAAAGGGAGTCTGGTTTGAAGTCTTCGTTCAGCGACAGAGCGGAGAGAAGCGGGTTTACCTGCAGAAACACGAGAGATGGAACCAAACTACCCTCAGTTTGTTACTGTTTAAAGGATCTAAAACACTCACCGGTCAGACAGCAGAGTTTGGGTCGAGCTCCACAGGTTCCTCCCGGTTAAATCCCCGTCCTGAGGCCGGAGTCCTGCTCCTCTGGCGGACACTGTGAGGCGGACTGAGCGACCCCCCCTCCTTCCCTCTGCAGTTTAATAAGAAGCAGAAAGAGAAGAAACGCCCACAGAGAGGCAGCTCTGCGGTGATTTATTGCGGTTTCAGCTGCGGGACAAAACAACTGAAGGATGTGCAAAAAACTGCGGATTTCCATTTAAACCGCAAACAAAAGCGTCACAGATGCGTGACGTCCAAATCCTGCGGAGGGATGTGAGGGAGAAAGAAAGAGAGACAGTAGTTTGTATTCAGCCGCTTCAGAGAAACGTTTTTATATTTAGAGAAGAAAGAACCAAACGAGGAAATGATGTCATATTCAAAACATTCAAATAAATGATGAATTTTAAAGAATAAAATACAAATAAAATACATAATGTGAATAAATATATAAAAATGTAGCTAAAATCCGAATATTTAAACATCTATAAATAAAATGAAACAAGTTTCTTTTGTAAACTTTTCAGTTTAAATGATCAGGAGTCTCCGTGCGCATGCGCGGCGTTGCTACGCTCCGCTGCACAAACAGAAGAAGGAGAAGAAGGAGGAGGAGGAGGAGGAGGAGGAGGTCTGCCTGGACCCCCAGAGACCCGGAGATCACCACTTTTAGGATCCTGAGGTCCGACAGGTGCAGCAGGCGCCTGTCTCCGTTTCACGATGACGTCACACAGGTAAGCTCTGATTTCTGATCAGAAATCCAATAATCAATATTTCAGCTTTCTTCTCATGTTTCATCATGTAAATACTTTGCTTGGAAATCCTTGAAACAGTTTCCAAAATGTTCCCAAAGTCCGACTGAGTTCCTAATTTGTTGGTGTTTCCATGGCAACAGAAAGACATGTTGAAATCACAGGAAGTGACTTCCTGATGATGTTTCTGATGTTCAAATATTTCAAAACAACCTTTTTTATCGGTTGTTAAAGTTTAAAAGTCATTTAGATCTTCATCAGGTTATTATGGGCTGTTTTCTGCCTCCTCTTCTTCTTTTCTCTTGTTAATATCCTCAGATCAGCCAGTGTTCCTCCCCCATCACGTCCCACTCATCAAGCCCCCACAAACCCTAACAACCCCCCATGTACCCTTATGACCCCCCCTTGACCCTAATGAGCTTTAAGCTTTGTTTACCTGCAGCTTTACTTCCTGTCTGATTAAACCTACCTGGGAAGAGAATCCTGATCCTGATCCTCACTCGGGCCTGTTTTCGGTTCAATCTGACCTCAGTCTCTTATACCTCCTCTGATTGGTCTTCAGCTCCTCTAACCGGAAGTGGGCGGCGGTTCATGGTGCTCTCCAGGACCTCCTTCAGGAGGAGTTTCCTGTGGAGCCTCCTGGTTCTCGCAGGGACCGTCTGCAGGTCTTCCAGAACCGGGCCATTCTCTACCTGAAGTACCTGCGGATCTTTCGCAGTCTGGAGGAGGTCTACGAGCAGCTGGTGCAGCCTCAGAGGAGGCGGGCGGTCCGGAGGGTTCTGGACGGGCTGACAGGTCGACTCCTGGAGCTCAAGACTCAGATGGTGGAACTGGAGCTCTCAGAGTTTCACTGCTTTGATGAGCTGCTGCTGGACCTGAAGATGACCCCGGTGAGTCCAGAAACTGCCAGACCAGATCCGCCTCAGTCTGGAAGAAACCAGTTGACCGCTGCCTATAAGATCCAAACTAATTATTTTGGTGCTACAGGTTTGTTTCCGTGTTACCGAGTCAACAGGAGAAACAACACACGGGGTTAGATTAAGAGATTTCATTAAAACTCGTGCAGGTGGAAAACAGGTGACTCAGTCCAAAACTCACATTGATGAAGGAGCGTAAGAGACCTCTGAACCTCTGTGTTTTTAAGATGATAAATCATATAAATGTTCATTTGTGTCTGCAGAAGGATCTGGAGATCCCCGTCCCTCGATACTTCCTGAGAAACAAGATTCAGCTGCTGAGAGACAAACAGACGATGTTCACCAACGTCCTGGAAACACATCGGACCAACCAGAAGGTCTGACAGGAAACACCCTTACACATTAAAGTCCTCATCCGACCCAATCCAAGTTCGGTAGGTCCTTATCGAACCCGGTCCTTGTTTAATAAGTCCTTTGTCCCCCCAGGTGAGTTCAGTCCAGTCGTTGAGTCAGGAGGAGGCGGTTCGTCTCCTGCAGGTGTCTGAGCGTGCTCGGCAGGGACGAATCAGAGCCCAGTTCATGAAGGAGCTCGTCCAGTCAGAGAGAGGTGTCCCCAGACACACCTGGACACCCACAAACCTTACCCGGGATCAAGCTGCGGTCCGGATCCAGAAGGTATTTATAACAGTTCAACCTGTAAACCTTTATTAGTCTTTAGAAACCTATTAGAAACCTTTAACCAGCTGAATCAACGAGTAATGTGATGTGTCTCAGGTGTGGAGAGGTCACAGTCAGAGGAACCGCACAAACGCACTGAGAACTGAAGAGATGATGTTCCTGGGAATGGTAACTATGGTCTATGGTTCCCATAGATCCCCTGTTTCCTCTCGCTACTCAGATTTTCTCTCTGGTTTCCCTAGTTATGTCCTCATAGTTCCACTGGTTTCCTCCCCTGCTTCTTACTCTAGTCCTTCCTGTTCTTCAAGTTCCCATGGGTCCCTTGGTTTCTCTTGTTCTTCCCAAAGTTCCTTATTTTTTTCATAGTTCCTCCTTTGGTTCCTCATATATCCTCAAAGGTTCTCTCGTTCCTCTGGTTACCCGTCTTGTTGCCCTGGTTCCTCATAGTTCCTAATAGTTCCCCTGGTTACCCTTATTCCTCTGATCTCTCTGAGTCTTTCTCTGGTTCATCAAAGACTCATTGTTCCACTGGTTCCTCATACTTCCTCATAGCTCTCCTGGTTCCTCAGATCCCCGCAGAGCCTCTTGGTCCCAGTTCAGCCCAGCTCCAGGCCCGGCGGGTGTCAGTGGGTCGGAGGCTGATCCACGATCAGAACGAGAAAGAGTACCAGAGAGCTCAGCTCAGTGTGAAGCAGTCGGTTCTAGATGTGGAGGGAACCGACATCAGGGAGACTCTGCAGGAACAGATCCGCCAGTGGTTCATCGAGTGCAGGTCAGAACAGAACCTCAAATGTCAGTTTTAAAACCATTTTTATTTGTAACTTTTGGACATTTTGAGACACTTGCAGTTTTTTTTTTTTTTTTTTTTGCAAGTGTTTGTTTCTAATGGTTCTGATGATTCCTGTCCCACATATATAAACTTGTGGACTCATGAGTGACATCAACCAAATCTAACTAAAAAAACGGAATTTTAGTGCATAAATAAACCCAACAGAACAAGAAACCATTTTGTCTTCATCAGCAGCAGGTAAAGGTTCACCTTAGTTTGAAAACAGGAGGTCAGGTGACGTCATGAGTCTCCTAATGAGCATGTTTAATAATTAACCAAAGAAGAAGAGGGAAGCAGTAAAACATTAAATTAGTGGACGTGCTGAATCAGGAGTGCAGCCAATCAGACACTATTGATCAGTGTTGACCTTTGACCTTTAGGAGTCTTTTAGGCCCCTATGAAGACCTGATGTACCTCCTCCTCCTATTAGTCTCTTCCTGTCTCAGAGGTTCAGTCTAAAAGTCTTTTTTGTTGGACACAGGAAATCCTTCTTCTGTTAAAATGTTTCATTTATTTATTTAATTCTATTAATTTCTGTATGAAAACCAGTAAAATCTGTATTTCTGTGTATTTTTCCCTCTGTTTTTTCTGCAGGGACGTGACAGGAAAGTTTCCAGAGTTTCCTGATGGTTCAGACGGAGGATCAGCTTCTATATTCACCCAGAAAACACCTCAACAGGTGATCAGCAGCTCTTCTTCATGTCTGCTCTCTTCTTCTCTGCAGTCTTCAATAATATATATATAAAATAATCAATAAATAAATATTTGATGTTTTTGTGTCGACAGGTGTCAGCTGAGTTGTCAGAGAGGGAGGAGGAGAGAGAGAAGAAGAACAAAGGACAGAGAGACAAAAAGAAGAAGACAGGACAAAAGGAAGAGAAGAAGAAGAGGAAGAAGAAGAAAGTGGAAACAGAGGTACAAGTTCGATTGATAAAAAATGAATCACCAACAAACTAATCAATAAAAATGAAATGTTAGTTGCAGCTATTGTTGAAATGAAGACAATTAAATTCAAAATAAAATCAGTTTTTTTTTCCTTCTTCGGAACATTTGAGATGATCAAAGTTGTATTGTAAAGGAATGTTTCAAACTGTGTATTTTATCTAAAAGATTCATCAATAATATTCAGTAATAAGAATTTAAATGTTTTGTTACGTTTCAGGTTCTGAGAATAAGGTTTTTAGACTTTTTTCATTAAATATTTAAACTTTATTCTTGAAATCTTCGACATTAACAAAAATATTTTTAAGTCATGTGGCCTGGTCTGATGTGGTCTGATGTGGTCTGATGTGGTCTGATATAGTCTGATATGGTCTGGTCTGATGTGGTCTGATGTGGTCTGTTGTAGGTAGATACCTGTTGGATGGATCCTTCCAGCTGTTTCCTCTCTGGAGTCGTGGAAGGAGACAAAATGTTCACAGGTCAGTTTAAATCTACTCTGTTGTTATTACTGAAGCATCTCCATGACAACTGAAGAAGAAGAAGACTCATGGTGTAGCGCCCCCCCCTCACGTGTCTGTTTTATTCATACACTGCATAGTGTTTGGCGGTTCCACTGGTCCACTGGTCCGGGTTGTTTATTTCGACCCAGACTGGTGTTAGCTGAACCTGGTCCAGCCTAACGCTCCCACTTTAGCCTTTTCCACCGCAGCCCAACCGATGGAGCGCCAGGATCTCTAAGAAGAGGGAAATCTCTAAACCCATGAAGAAGCAGACCACCAAAGTGCTGCTGGGTAACGAGTCCCTCTGACTCTTCTTCTTCCTCCTGATGAAGACAATAGACAAGGATGATGATGATGATGATGATGATCCACAGTCGTCCCTCTGCTAACTGTCTGTGGTCCTACAGGAGAGTCTGAACATCAGTTTCTTCTTCTTCTTCTAAAATGTGTATGTTGTATTTAATGTGTTTATGTAGGATTTTAAATGATAAAATTAGACAAACAGCACAAAAAATAACATAAAAATAAATCATAAATAATATACTTAATAATAATCTAATGTTCGTACTAGAAACAACTTCGTGTTGGTTTAAAGCTTCAGTTTATCCAGAGGTCAAAGGTCAAACTGCAGGAACACAGATGTCCAGCCCATCACCAAGACCAGGACCAGGAACAGGACAGCTCAGATATCTGATCTCTGATCTGTTTTCTGTGTATACTTTATGGGGTTCCTTCAGTGCCAAAATTATGTCCTTTGCACACTGTCTATGTCGACTGAACATGTGACAAAACATTTGTCTATGTCACACAGTCAGACGACACAGTGAGACGACAGGGAGCGCAACAAGACGACAGAAGTACAGTTTAAAGTTGAATGGACACACACAAATGTTTTGTCACATGTTCAGTCGACATAGACAGTGTGTAAACAACATAATTTGGCACTGATGGAACCCCATAATACTTAGTGTATATTTATTGATTATCACTAAAGATTTGTGGGTTTTCTTGTAGTTTTGGTTCCTGACGAATAAAGTTTGTGTTGAATAAATGACATCATTTGTGAAAGCTGAAACTGAATCAAACTCCATCTGAAATGTGGACGATTTAAAGTTCATTTGAGTTTGTGTCTCCTGCTGACAACAACGACCAGCTGCTCTGTGATTGGCTCTGAGCCTGCAGCTCACACAGGAAGTGCAGACAGGAAGTGGAGCCGTTGGCAAAAGGAAGTGGCTCCTGGGAGCCAGCGAGGACAATCGGTCAGCTGCACCTGGATCAGTTTGTCTTCACAATAAACATTTCCTCTTTCGTCCTGAGAAAATAAAGGTTCTCACACACCTGACACTTCCCGTTCCTGTGTTTTCAGATGTGTGGCGTTGCTGTGACGACCATCAGCAGTGCGTTGATGTTCAGCTGCTCAGAGATGAGAAGAGGCAGGAAGTGGAACAGGAAGTCAGACTTCAGGTTAAGTGTGTTTGTGTCATGTTACCTGATGAAGTTTAAACATCTGAACTGTCCCTTTAAACCAATTAATAAAAATAATTATAACAACAATAAATAATCATAATTGAAGTGTTGTCTCTGTTGTTTGAAGCTGTGGGTGTGTTTGATTTGTTGGTGTTGTCAGGTGGACGAGCTGATGAGGGCAGAGCTGACAAACCTTAAACTGCTGGTCGACAAAACAAAGAAGACCAAGACAGGAAACAGAAAGGTCAGGGTGAGTGTTTGTTTTTGTGTGCTCCCAGATGGGTGGAGTCTCTCTGATAGTAACAAAATTGAATGTAACTGTGTTTGTAGAAGAAAAAGAAAAAGAAGAAGAGAGAGAAAGACCTGACAGCAGACAGGTGAGTTTACCTGTTGGAGGAGGATGTGGGGTGTTCTTCGGGCTGTGATTGGCTCCTACCTGTGTGTTCTGAGCTGTGATTGGTTCCTCTCTGTGTTCTGAGCTGTGATTGGTTCCTGTCTCAGGTCTTTACAGTCTCTGTGTGAAGAGTTGATTCTGGAGGGTTTCCTGATCCAACCAATGAACATCAAGCTCTCTGACTACATTGGTAACGACAACATAATAATAAAGTGTTTTGATTATTTACAGTCCTGCTCACCTGCTCGTCTCTCACCTGCCTGTCTCTCACATGTCCATCTCTGTCTGTCTGTCTCTCTGTCTGTCTCTCACCTGCTTGTCTCTCACCTGTCTGTCTGACCTGTCTGTGTCTCCAGGTGAGTACAGTTACCTGGGCTCGACTCTCCGACAGGTAAACATTGAACCGATGCCGTCTCTGTCTGATGTCAGACAGCTCATCACTCTGTACAGCGTCCTGCCTCTGGGTCAGTCAATAACTCACCAATACATCATCAATACATAATCAATACACACTGTTACTATTCTTTGTCTTTGACTTGGAATATTGGTGCAACAATGGACATAAAAATATAGAAATAGAAATATAAGGAAGATAACCAAGTACTGCAAGTCAAGAAGTAAGTCTAAAACAGAAAATTGACAATAAAATATGAACAAACATTATAAATATTAGAAAGAAATATGTAAAATAGGAAATGAAAACAGCTGTTCAGATCCTACTCAGTCCAAACAAATAGCTCTACCTAAAAAACAGATATAAATTGACAAACACAAATTGTTCTCATTTTAAAAAACATAACGTTCTCTTGAATTTAATACCAAAAAAAGCACTAAAACAGAAAAGTAGTCGGGTTCTAAATTTAAGATATTTGCTGTAATTGGCGGTTAGATGTTTGAAGCTCTCTCTCACCCATTGGAAGAGATTTCCTATCATCCGTCACTCCTCACATATGCCACACATGACCAGATTAAAAGCGGTCCTTGATTTTCCCTCCAGGATCCCAGGCGGTCCTGGAGAAGTTCCCAGTTTTGAAGACTCTGCTGCTGGTCGGTCCGTCTGGAGTCGGTAAGAAGATGTTGGTTCACGCCGTCTGCAGCGAGACCGGAGCTCACCTGTTCCACCTGAGCCCCACCCACCTGAGCACCAGGTACCCGGGCAGAGGAGGAGCCGCCTACATGCTGCACCTGGTCTTCAAGGTGAGTCCAGGAAACCTGGAAAAACCTGAATTTAATTTTTTATACAAACAAAAGTTTATCCTGAAAAGTCCAGTAGATAAACCTGGAATCTATTCACAACTCTGTCCTTTAGAGAATTTTAGATATCCTGGAAAACCAGATAAAATTGAAAATCCTCGAAAAGATCTTGACAAGTTTCCCTTCACATTCATAGTTGATTATTTGGTTAATTTTTTTATTAGTTGGCTAATTTACTAATTTGTTGGTTAATTAGTTGGTTAATTAGTCGACTGCAAAGTTTCAACTCATAAACAGACAGAATGTGAGTGTGACATCATCGTCAGTATCTGGGCTCTGATTGGTCTGTGTTGTGTCTCCTGTCAGGTAGCAGGTGAGCTGCAGCCGTCTGTGATCTGGATTGAAGACGCAGAGAAAACTTTCTACAAGGGAACAACAAAAAGTGAGCAAGAGGTCAGGAAACTACTAAAGGGTGACTTTACTGAAAATAAATGTAACACGTTTTAGTGCTTGAATGTCATTTTATTGTGAAGGTCTGAATTTCCAGTTATCATTTTATTGTGAAGGTCTGCAGTGTGTTTGTAAACAACAGGAAACATTTAAAGGTCAGAAACCTGCAACATGTTTTGAAAGACAGAAGAAGAAGAGCTGGGTCTGTGCTGCCCCCTGCTGGCTGATCTGCTGCCTCACACTAAATATTTTAATGAGATTAAAGGGTTCAAGAAGAAATTTTCAAATAAACAATCTTACAAGTTTAATGTCAAACTGTCTCAATAACATCTGTTAAATACTATGTATAAATATATACTCTGTGTGTGTGTGTATACATACATACAGTACGTGTGTGTGTGTATACATACATACAGTATGTATGTGTGTGTGTATGTATGTATACATATATACACAGTAGTTTATTCAATAAAACTTTTAAGTTTGTCAACTAAATCTAAATCTTCTGACCTTACAAAGAGTCCAGAGAGTAAATGTGATCCAGCAGGGACGGACTGAGACGGTCTAATGTGAAACTAGAACCAGTCCAGCCTGGAGTCCATCATACCAGTTAAATCTCTGGGTCTTTGTTCCAGCTGGATCCTCAGAGGTTTAAGAAGAACCTGCTGAGATCTCTGAGGACCCTGAAACCGAAGGACCGGGTTCTGGTGATCGGCACAACTCGAAGACCGTTTGACGCCAACATCAAACCGTTGTGTAAAGCGTACAAGAAGATCCTCCTGATCCCCAGACCGGACTACAGCTCCAGACTGGGTCAGTTCCTTCTCGGTCAGTTCCTCTGGGTCAGTTCCTCTGGGTCAGTTCCTTCTCGGTCAGTTCCTTCTCGGTCAGTTCCTCTGGGTCAGTTCCTTCTGGGTCAGTTCCTCTGGGTCAGTTCCTCTGGGTCAGTTCCTTCTCGGTCAGTTCCTCTGGGTCAGTTCCTTCTGGGTCAGTTCCTCTGGGTCAGATCCTTCTCGGTCAGTTCCTCTGGGTCAGTTCCTTATCGGTCAGTTCCTTCTGGGTCAGTTCCTTCTGGGTCAGTTCCTTCTGGGTCAGTTCCTCTGGGTCAGATCCTTCTCGGTCAGTTCCTCTGGGTCAGTTCCTCTGGGTCAGTTCCTTATCGGTCAGTTCCTTCTGGGTCAGTTCCTCTGGGTCAGTTCCTCTGGGTCAGTTCCTTCTCGGTCAGTTCCTCTGGGTCAGTTCCTTCCCAGTCAGTTTCTCGGTCGGTTCCTCTGCGTCAGTTCCTCTCAGTCGGTTCCTCTCAGTCAGTGTCAGTTTCTCGGTCATTTTCTCTGGGTCAGTTCCTCTCGGTCGGTTCCTCTCAGTCAGTGTCAGTTTCCCCAGGCAGTTTCTCTGGGTCAGTTCCTCTCGGTCGGTTCCTCTCAGTCAGTGTCAGTTTCTCGGTCAGTGTCAGTGTCTCGGTCATTTTCTCTGGGTCAGTTCCTTCTCGGGCAGTTTCTCTGGGTCAGTCCCTCACGGTCAGTTCCTTTCAATCAGTTCCTCTCGTCAGTTCCTCTGGGTCAGTTCCTCTGGGTCAGTTCCTTCTCGGTCAGTTCCTCTGGGTCAGTTCCTCTGGGTCAGTTCCTTCTCAGTCAGTTTCTCGGTCGGTTCCTCTGCGTCAGTTCCTCTCAGTCGGTTCCTCTCAGTCAGTGTCAGTTTCTCGGTCATTTTCTCTGGGTCAGTTCCTCTCGGTCGGTTCCTCTCAGTCAGTGTCAGTTTCTCGGTCAGTGTCAGTTTCTCGGTCATTTTCTCTGGGTCAGTTCCTCACGGTCAGTCCCTCACGGTCAGTTCCTTTCAATCAGTTCCTCTCGTCAGTTTCTCTGGGTCAGTTCCTCACGGTCAGTTCCTCTCGGTCAGTCCCTCACGGTCAGTTCCTTTCAATCAGTTCCTCTCGTCAGTTTCTCTGGGTAAGTTCCTCACGGTCAGTTCAGACTCCAGGACACCAGCTGCTAACAGGCTCGCTTCAGTATTTAACCTCTCAGGATAATGTGATAGCATGCTAACACATTAGCATATTTAGCATCTACATTATAACACTTAGCTTCAAGCTAACGTTAGCAGGCTGACATGTTTTCATGGTAATGTGCTAAATTAGCACTTAGCCTCATGCTAATGTCCCCTCAGTTCTGTGGAGGGAGCTGCTGCGTTCTGAGGGGGCGGAGCCTGGTCCGGGTCTAGACCTCAGCTCATTGGCTAAGACCACCGACGGCTTCACCCCGGGTCACATCCTGCGGGCGGTGCGCTCGGTGCTTCGCCCGCACAGGCTGAATAAGCTCCGCCTCCAACCGCTGAGCGCCGTTGAGTTCATCCAATCACTGTCAAGGATGGAGCCGGTGTACCGGGAGGAGGAGGAGGCCTTCAAGGTCAGAGGTCACAATTACAAATATCAAATTTCAACTTTAAATATCAGTTTTATTTCTAAAAGTCCCATTATTAGCTGGTAAGCAGGTCGGTGCTAATTAGCTTCTGAGGTGTTACACATGTTCGCTAACTGGTGGCTAACTGGTGGCTAAGTGGTATCGGAAGTTGCTGGTACGTTAAGGGGTTCTAAGGGGTTTCTATGTGTTGCTAAGGGGTTCTAAGGGGTTTCTATGTGTTGCTAAGGGGTTCTAAGGGGTTTGTATGTGTTGCTAAGGTGTTGTAGGTGTTGCTAAGGTGTTCTAAGGGGTTTCTATGTGTTGCTATCAAGGAACCAAGGTCATTTATTTCCTTTCATGCTACATAGAACATACAGATAATTTAATTTAGAATAAAATAAGATCAAATCAAAATCAAATAACAAAAACAACAATATAAATAAAGTTATTTATATACATATACACATATAAATATACAAATACACATGAATAGAAACATGTAAATATGATTTTTGTATTGTTGCTGGTCGGGTGTTCAGCATGGTTGCTAGGATAACTGCAGTGGTTACTATGGCTTTTAGGCATTAGATGGGGTTTGTTGTTGCTAGGTGATCTGGACTGTTGCTAGGGCATCACGAGGTGGTCACTAAGGTTGTCAGGGTGGTTAAATACATAATCTTTTTGTGTTTACAGATTTTACAGTTTAGTTTTTAAAAGATACTGAATTTAATATAATTGACAAACTTTTTTGTCTGTTTATTAAAATATCAAGTTATATACAAAGTTTTGATAAGATTGAATTCTGGATTCTGCTTCTCATGTTTGTTCAGGTTTGGTTCAGGAAGACGCCGCTGGGCAGGAGGAAAGCACGAGCTGTTGAAACCAACGAAGAAGAAGGAGGAGGGACCACAGGGAAGAAGAAGAGCAAAGAGGACAAAAACAAGAAGAAGACAAAGAAGAAAATGTGATGAAGACGAACTGATGGCGTTTGAGTTTTTAAATTTGTAGATTTATTTTATTTTTCTTAAACTTTGTTTTAATCAAGCCATTTTTTAAGATGTTTACAAATGTGTTTTGGTTTCACTAATTATTGAATCTGACTATTATTTTAGTGTTTAGATTCAAACCAGTTTTATGTTCCATCATAATAAAGATGTAAAATCATATTAATGTATCTGCTGTTTTATATTTTCTATATATATTTTCTTGATGACAGGACTTGACAGAAATCTCACCCAAAGGTGAGAAAAATTGATTTAGTTTTCCTGAATCTCAATTTACGTAAAAAGAATTAAGTTTTTCAACATCTCAATATTTGGACTGTGTTCACAGAGTTCAGCCACCAGGAGGCAGCAGAGAAACACCTGAGATCATCAGCCAGTCATACAGGTGAACATCGAGTCATCATAATACAGGTATTCAACAACAGGTGTGAAATGATGTTCACGAGACATTAAAACAGATAGGGTTCAATAGTAACGAGAGGTAAAGTCGGTAAAACAAATCTGACCAAACCAAACTCCATTCAAGAATTTAGAGATTATATGTTTTTTTTCCTGGGCAAGTTAGACAGAAACAGTAATTAAGAGCTTTTATATGTATCAATACAAACGATCAATACATCCCAGCAGAATTCAACACAAAATGTCCATGACTAGTGGTAGTTCTAAAGCATTTTGTGGTCACTGTAAATCCAACTCAAGGGGAAGAGCATATAATGTCCTGTTTTTTTTTTAATGGAGTTTGGTATAAAGTCCGTCTGTGGGACAACTGTAACTCCAGTTTGAAATATTACAAAAATATATATTACAACATTCAGTGCAGTTTGAATGAATGATTCATACGCCAAATTCACCGGAAGAGATGTTGTTGATTATTAGAAGCGTTTAAAACTGTTTCTGGTCACCATTTTACAGATGTCGCTAAAGGAGGCTACTGTAAAATTACAGGATTCTGAAGGAAGTTTGGTGTGAAGTCCGTTTGTGGGGGAACGTTGCCAGTGGAACTCCTAGGTGAAATTTAATTGAATTGAAACATTTGGCGCAGCTGATGATTGATGATTTATATACCGTATTTACCAGAAGATATCCTTGATGAGTAAAAGCTCTTAGAACATTTTCTTGTTACTATGTTCAATATCCCACTGAAGGCGAATACCTTAAACGTTTTTAAAAGCAGTTTGGTGTGAAGTGAGGACCCGATGAATCTTCGGTATTTAACAGCAGGACTGAAGCTGGAAACACAGTGCTGCCGTAGTCGGTGCCATCAGGATACCTGTGACACCATCGAGGATACCTGTGACACCATCAGGTGTGGAAGCTGGAACCCTCCATGTACCTGAGGGTGTTGTCATACCTGGGGACTCCCTTCACAGTGAAACTTCACAGTGACCCTCTGTAACACATCTGATGAGGCCCCGTCCTGGACACGACATCTTCCAGGTGAGGCGCATTTTTAACTGCACTCATAACTGCTGGGAACCAGCTGGAGGACGGGGGGGCAACAGATGCAGTGAGGAGCGAAGGGTGTAGCTGATGGAGGTGAACTGACGGAGCACTTCACATCCTGTTCCACCATGTTTACTTTAGTAAAATATCCATAAAACCATTTAATGTTTTAAACAGCGCGCAGACGTAAGCTTAACGACGACTCCTCCAGAGCTTCGCCTCGCCAGGAGAGCGAGGGGATTGTGGGTCGTAACATTCATCCGTTGTTCAAGAGGACTTGGAGCCTTATAATCTTATCGTTTATTTTATTCAGATGTGAACAGAAATATTTTATGATAAATTAAATAACGTTTAAAAGAAAAATTCTAAAAAACATAGAAATATGTAAATATATTTTAAATCAAAATATAATTATAACTTGATATTTAAATCAATATAATTATAACTTGATATTTAAATCAATATAATTAAAAACGTATGAAATTATAAAATAAAGTGATTTTAAACAATACTACACTTTATTATTATTATTAAAGTCAATTCTAATTTATCATA
>CM062215.1:10000-107500 GCA_031216445.1 Lateolabrax maculatus | reverse complement strand
CAATGATCTACTTGACAGTACTGGATGCCTGTTGCAATATACAGAAATCTAATGATACATCTACTGATGTATTGTGACCTAATATCTGCTTGGATCTACTAGAATAGTTGCTGATATTTATTCTTACATATTGTGATTTCAGATCTCCTGTGATCCACTAAAACTTGTGGTGATATTTTACCTACTGGGAGCTACATACATGTACTGGGATCAACTGTGTTGGGATTACTGTGATCTACTGTAATCCACTGATATATACTGTGATTTATTTATACCTGTGGTGAGCTACTGGGAGCTATCAGGAGCTACAGACGTACTGGGATCCACTGACACCCGATTGGATCTTTTCTGTAGGGAATTAATGTGGTCTAAAGTGATCTACTGATACCTGTGGATACATTTTGCTGACTGGAAGCAACAGACATGAGATCAACTGTTAATTACTGTGATCTACTGACATCTACGGCAGCCTAGTTATACCTGTGGTGATCTACTGGGAGCTATCAAGAGATGCAGATATGTACTGGAATCCGCTGATACCAACGTTTACAAACGACTGTGTATTTATGTACTATGATTGTGATCTACTGTTACCTCTGGTGATATATCACCTACTGAGAGCAAGACACATGTATTGGGGACGACTGGGATCTACTGTAATCTGATGAAATCTACTGTGATCTACTGGAATCTACTCATACATGTGGAGATCCCACTGGGACCAATCAACAGCTACATGGACCTTTTGTGTTGGGACTTTCTGTGATCTGCTGAAGTCTCCTCCTGTGATCTATTGGGATTTACTAATATTTGTGCTACATACTGTGAATCTACTGTGTGGATGTTTTTACTTGTTAATAGAGATCTTTACGGCGGGGCCGTGGGTGCTCCGTCCTGAAGTCCCGCCCTCCTCATCCACCTGATTGTCACCGTGGTAACCGCCCACCGATTGGTCGTCCCAGTCGTCGTCCCACTCGCCGTCGTCGTCCTCAACAGCTGCTGGAACAGAAAAATGTTTTCAATTAATCTTATGTAATAAATAGAAGATAAAACATAGCAAGTAACCACGATCGGGTGTTTTTTGCACAAACCGAACTGTTAAAAACTAAAGAATTGTTTCAACGTGAGGTAAAACATAATGTTACCTTGAGTGTGCTTATATCCCCGACTGTCCCATCCTTCTGTTGTGTTACTGACATAAGCCCCGCCCCCTGACCAGGAGCCCCCGCCTCCTTCACCATCGCCACGGTTACCGACCTGAAACACACCGTGGACGTCAGCAACACGAAGGAGCAAGACTTCATACTCTGTGGTGGTTTGGAGCTCTAACTCACCTGTAAATATCCCTCAGGTACCAGTCCAGTTTGTCCGCTGGAGTCCTGGGCTCTGATCCAGCCTCCACCCACAGTCTGCACACACACCAGCACACACATTATGACTGCGTGGTTGTCATGTGTTCTGTATACATGGTGTATATATGCTGTATATAGGGCGTGTAGGTGTGAGTACCTGGTCCAGCACAGTGACCGTCTCTCCCTGTCTCACCGACAGCTCGTTGTTTCCTGGTTCAGCTGTGAAGTCGTACAGAACCTGAGCCTGAAACACAACAAACTGTGACTTCATGGGCTCATTTAGATGAAAGTGACTAATATTTAATATCTATTCACCCTCTGTGTTGAGTTTGTTTCAAACTAAACTGTCATCAGACAGCTTGAATATTGACTATTCATAGCTGATGTCAGTGAGGGTCCTCACAGGTACAGTAAAAACCTGTGTGTGTTTGAGAGGAAGCGTCTGGTTATCAGTGGACTTCCTGTCGGACCAGAACTCTTCTGTCAGCAGACACAATACGCCGCCTCCCATAGACACTTTATATCATTCTTACACACCTTTCATACAGCTACTTCCTGTACTTTTTACTTGTTTTTTCTTTCCTAACAACATCTGAAATACATGGAAGTGATATTATTCAAATATTCATCACGTCTGCACCAGAAAGCTGGAACTAGTGATATCGATATTTATATCCCTTCAGATCTTTGTAGTTGTCCAACCAGACTCCTATAGATTCTTTACATTTGCTGGCTTTGTAAAAACCTCCATGACATTTCTAAAACCTCATAAACATGAAACACCTGTACGTTTTTAATCATGTTTGAAAGTACTTTTAATGTGGTCCGTTCTTTAACATCCTTATGATATCCCTACCAGACTCCTATAGAATATTCGTAACATATTATAATATATTATTTTTGTTGAACAGCAGGTTTTTGTTGTAGGTTTTGTAATAACTCATCTGTAATAGTAGTAATAACGTGTCTTTGTCTGCAGTAGAAACCTGAGTTCGTAACAGTGTTTTCCGATCTTTGACATCTTCTGTAATATTCCCACCAAACCCTTTAGACATTTTCCTATATTTCGGTTCATGTTTGCATTGAAAGAGCTTTTGTACTTCGGGGCTATTTTTCTTCCTTTAACACTCCACCGGAAGTTTTTAACGCCTGTTTAAGATTTTAATAATATTTCGTGAGCTTTTAACAATAGTTCGGTGTTTTCCATCATTTAACAGCTTTATAATATTTCTACCAGACTCCTTTAGAATTTTACATGGTTTTTGTGGATGTTTGATTTATTAAACCGGAAGTTTCTTAACATTTTACGGTGTTTTTATTGACGGGAAAACCTTTAATCCTCCTACAGAAATGTTCGGCTACTTTAATGATATTTAAATTACATTTTTCCACCTTAAAACGGAGCGTTTTCTGACTGTTTGAATGGACTTATTTCTCTATGGAGTTCCTGCAGCGAAGCGGTCTGCGCTGTCTTCAGTCGGATGACGTCAAGCAGCAGCAGGTGGGGGGTCAAAGGTCACCGACCGTCTTACGTCAACTGTCTTACCTGCAGAGCCATGACGTCAGCAGCAGCAGCTTCCTCTTCTTTTATTTTCGATCAAAGTTTCATCCTGTCGGCGTCTCAGCGACCGACCTGCAACTTCTGCTGCAGCAACCGGAAACAACGCGCGCACCGCTTCCGGTGCCTCATTTCACAATAAAAGCTTCTGTTTTTCAACGTTTTAGTAATTTAGTTTAAACAGCTTTAAAAACTGTTGTGGCAACGACAGTTATGGGAGAGAAAACATTAACATGAGTCAGTACAGTGACAATAATTTAATGAATTAATGAGTCTGTGCAAAATCCTCCTCCAGGGCTCCACGGCGGAGAGGAGGTCCTGTGGTTCAGGTCCTCCTCAGGTCTCCACGGCGGAGAGGAGGTCCTGTGGTTCAGGTCCTCCTCAGGTCTCCACGGCGGAGAGGAGGTCCTGTGGTTCAAGTCCTCCTCAGGTCTCCACGGCGGAGAGGAGGTCCTGTGGTTCAGGTCCTCCTCAGGTCTCCACGGCGGAGAGGAGGTCCTGTGGTTCAAGTCCTCCTCCAGGGCTCCACGGCGGAGAGGAGGTCCTGTGGTTCAGGTCCTCCTCCAGGTCTCCACGGCGAAGAGGAGGTCCTGTGGCTCAAGTCCTCCTCCAGGTCTCCACGGCGAAGAGGAGGTCCTGTGGCTCAAGTCTTCCTCCAGGGCTCCACGGCGGAGAGGAGGTCCTGTGGTTCAAGTCCTCCTCCAGGTCTCCACGGCGGAGAGGAGGTCCTGTGGTTCAGGTTATCTTCAGTTTGATGAATTACATGTGTGCTTTTATTTTGAAAGTACATTTGTCAGTTTCCTGTATTTTGCCGTTTTTGTTCGAAAACTTGACATAAAGTGACGTCATTAACCTGGAAGAGCTGAGATATATATCCATGATATATATATACACACTGCACTGTAAATAACACTGCACTGTAAATAACACTACACTGTAAATAATACTACACTGTAGATAACACTGCACTGTAGATAACACTACACTGTAAATAATACTGCACTGTAAATAATACTACACTGTAAATAACACTGCACTGTAAATAATACTGCACTGTAAATAATACTGCACTGTAAATAACACTACACTGTAAATAATACTACACTGTAAATAACACTGCACTGTAAATAACACTACACTGTAAATAATACTACACTGTAAATAACACTGCACTGTAAATAACACTGCACTGTACTGCTGCTGTCCAATGCGTCCACCTGCTGCTGCCTTCAGGTCCCGACACTAAAAGTCCGACATGTCTCGCTTCACACGGACTCTGTTTATGATTGAGAGCTGCTCAGGTGTCTTCACTTGTGTCACATGATCTGTTCCTCAAGACTCTGTGGGCGAGGCCACACTGAGTCACAGGTGACTGAAAACACCTGTGCAGGTGTGCAAGAGCTCTTTAAAATTACTATCTGACAAACTGAATAAGAATCAGGTGAAGAAATAAATGAAAGCAAGTTTTTCTCTGTGAACAGAACTAAAACTGAAAATTAGAACTCTGTTTTTGTTCTTAATACATAAAAATTCATATTTATGTTACAATAACACAGGTGTGTTTCACATGTTTATGTTAAATGAGACATTTTCCCAGTGTTTATCATGAGAATGTTCACATGTGATCATATGATTCATTTACAAAAGGTGCTTTTTTGGTAAGAAAACATTTATTTTTATACTTTTTTTTATTATTATGAGCTAAAAAGAACAGAAAGTAGAAATTATCAATATTCAATTAAAGAAAATCCAATTCCAGTTTGTCACGATTTATTGGTTTAAGTTAAGACAGTGAAGCTGTTTTCATTTCAAACCGTTAAAGAGCAAAGCCGCTTCTCAACTCAGAGGAAACTAACATTAACACTTTATTTTGAAAGGTCTGTAGTTAAAGCTGCAGTTTCCTGTAAAACTACTGTGTCATTTGAACTTTTTCTTTCTGTTTGGTTTAAATAACAGCAAACATACAATTAATACAGTAAATGAACATTTATGCAAGTTTAAATCATTTTTTCAAATAAAACATTTTTTTTCTTTAAATAGGTTTGATTTTAGCTGCTGTTTCAAGGAAATTCTGAAATTGTTTAATCCAAACTCCTCCTCCTCCTCCCGACTCAGGTAAATATGAACTCACAGACACAAAACACATCCTTCAGTGTGACTTCCTCTTCCACAGGAAGTCATTATCTCTGATTTCCCTCCAGAATAAAGCTTCAGAAATCAGCTCAAAAACAGAGAACAAAGAATCTTCCTGTTTCTAAGTTTCTTTCAGTCTCAGCGATCAGTGATGGTTGTCTGTTCATCCACAGGGACACTACAGACAGGAGCTGCTGTCTGCTGGTTCACTCTGTAATTGAGACACCTGACTACAGGGACACTGATATAACAGGTGTAACTCCACTTTCTGACATTATGAAGTCTCATTAATGTGGATCTTACATCTCTGAAACACTGAAACTCTCCATTCATTCAGAAACATATTTACTGTGTGATAGAAACAAACTCACATTTAAACTGCATTGAACTCTTTTTTTCTCATAAAAACAGAAACTTTATTATTATTTATTTATTTTTAAAATCTCAATATAAGACATGTAGAAACTCTGCTGAAAGACTTTGAATAAAGATTTCCATGTTTTTCTGGACTTCTTTTCTATTTCTTTATAATTAACTCACATTTTTCTTTCCAGGAAACCACCGAGAGAGTTACTGAAAAATCATTGGACCTGTGAAATAATGTTTTTTTAATCTTCTTTTAACCCCAAACTGTGACCCTTTCAAGTCTTCAGACGTGATGGAATATAAAATGTTCAGTGCAAACTTGTTAGAGAAGCTGAACCTGCTGTTGTTATAGCAGCTGTGTTTACAGCCACAGGGGGGCGCTACCCAGCAGCACTCTTCAGTGGACGCACCACCACATGACGGCCACCGAGGCCAGCAGACCAATCACAGAGCTCGCTGCAGAGGAGGGGGCGGAGTTACACAGGTCAGAGTTGCAGCACTTGAAGGTAAAACTGGAAACCTGGAAATGATCGATAAAGCTATTGATCAGTGATCAGGTTGAATAACACGTTAACACAGTGTGATCAATACAACAATCAGCTGCTGAGTTAGTGTATGCATATCAGTCTGGAACCTCTCAGTTCATTTTTGATTTCCAAGGGGCGTTATCGACAGGCGGAGACAACCAATCAGCAGTGAAACGCCGTCCTGTCAGTCGGTACGTCCTGTCAGAAGTTCGGCAAACACATATTTCTGATCAACATAAAGTTTAAGTGCAGTTGTTTGTTCTTCTTTTAGAGAAAATGTTCCCTCCAGTCCGTGTAATGCTGCCGCTGTAGCTGGCCGGGGAACACGGGAGCCATCTTGGATATTTATAAAGATACCTGAACGGCGCTCGTCTCTGTCAGTCATCGTATTAAACCCGCCTCCTACTAGATAAACGCTTGTGATTGGCTCGCCTGATACCATTACCAGGGAAATCAGAGGGGGGGGGGGGGCAGACGGATCTGCCAGAGCAAATGAAACATGAGCTGCAGATTCGTCTGGTTCCCTGTCAGGACCACTATGACAAAAATACTTGATCTACATGCAGTAGATATATTTGCAGTTGATGTATTTGGCGGTATGCTCTGTTCTGGGAGAGCAGCAGCAGAACCCCCCGTAGGGTCCAGAACAGAGCAGCATCAATGACAACAGAAATGACATTGATAAGTCAGACACAGCATGAAGGGAGGAGCTGGGGTGGAGGTGGGTTGTGAAGTGGCTTGCGGAGGAAGCAGCCAGGATAGGCGGCTGAAGCAGCTTGAATATGGCGCCCTGAGTGAGATCGCCAATAGATGCGTGGAAGGGAATCAGCTGATCCATCAGCTGATGTGGCTCCTGGATTGCAATGGTCAGCTGATGTAGCTGGATATTGAGCTGAGCTTGACTCCGTGGCCTGCCTGAACTAACGCAATGCTTAATTTGTCAAACTACTTACTTTGCCTCATTTTCTAATGTATCTCAGAAGTTTGGACCCGGTTTTGAGGCCTGGGGGGATTCTGATGCCTCAGACTGAACCAGCAGCTTTAACCTTCCCCGGCCCTCAGGTGAGGGAAACAGCACCTCTCTGGTTTTAATTTGAGGTCTGTGATGAAGGGACGCAGGTGAAGCTGATGTCCTTTGATTAGTGACAACATGAAACAACTAAACACATGACTGAGGATGGATCTATCAGGAGGTGGATCAGGTAGACCAGGTAGAACCCAGCCCAGGTACACCTGAGGACACGTCACTAGATTCTAACTGGAGTTTTGTTCGATGGACCTCAAGTCTACAGCTGTTTGTCTGCATGAAGGACTTCACACAGGTGAGTCAAGCACACCTTTGTTCTTTGCTCACTGCTGCGGTTGGACTGGTTGTAATGGCTGTACTGGTGCTACTGTTTGTACTAATTGTGATGGTTGTACTGGTCGTACTACTTGTGGAGTTGTTTTAGCTGATCACCAGCGAATGCCTTACCCAAACTTTGGTTTATGGTTGTTCATATCATAAAGGCATCTAAAGCTAATTATAATAATAATTTGGTTAACTTTAAGAGAGAGGCCTGGCTTTTATATATTATATCGTGTTTCTAAACAGTCTCGGTTTAGTTGTAGAATATTTCTCTTGTATCAAGATACTGTTGTTTTCTTGCTGTATGTCCATGTTTCAGTAATAAGCGTATATATTGTGTTACATCTCAGATCCAGGGTGAATTACAACATGTGTAGAGTAGAGTAGTTGTTACCTGGGGGAACATCTGGGCCAGTCGGCCGTACTCACAGTCTGAATACTTCAGACACTGACGGTAAGTCATTCCCCCTGCAGGACAAACAGGAGAACAATAGAAACAGTAGAATCTTAGTCAAATCACCGAAGCTTAGACTGAACTAAAAGCCAATGGGCTGACCCTAGTCTTTAGCAGCCAAATCAATCAGCTCGAGATTTTTGGCCAATCAGCATCCAGTATTTCCTATAGTTCTGGTACAGGTAGAGGTACAGGTGTACAGATACAGTGATACCTCTCTCGTTGAGGGTGAGGCAGGCATCGTCGTAGCTGCAGTCTCGTTGCTTGGAGCAGCTGGCGGTGTAGTCCTTACAGCTGTAACACCGAATGGCGGATCCTGAAACACAACACATCTGATGTTAGAGGGACAACAGAGTTAGAGTCCTGAACTACTTTAGTTTATCAGGTCCAGAGGAATCCAGATTCTTCAGGTCCAGAGGAAACCAGATACCTCAATTAAGAGGAATAGAATGATCAGGTAGAGACAAATAAAAATTCTTTGGATCCAAAGGACTCAACATTTTTTTTGACCAAAATGTAGCCCAGTTGAGTCCAATTTGGGCTTGAAACGTTTTTTTTTTTCTAATGTAATTGAAATAGTCCAACGGTGTTTGAGTCCTCGGTGGGCAGAAACACTAATTTCTAGATACCATGACACATAATCTACTGAAACCTGATCCAAGTCCTGGATTGTGTGATTGGAAGGACTCCAGCAGAGGCCATTTTAATAACCAGACTAATTTAACAACTAATTTATATCAATGATAAGTGACTCTAGTAAATATTCTAAACACCTCTGTTTACCACAAAAACAGGCAGTGGCACAACTACAACCCTTTAAAATGACCAAAAAGCTGAATTAACAACTCTCAGTTTAAAGAACAATTAAACACAACCTTCAAGGAGTATTAATGTGAACCTAATAAAGTCAAAACATTATATTTTACTTTGTTTTTATGTTTACCTCATCATCACATTATGACCTTATCCAAATATACTTTGTCTCTCTTTATATACACACGTGTGTGTGTGTGTGTGTGTGTGTGTGTGTGTGTGTGTGTGTGTGTGTTTAAAAACTAAAAGTATTAAATTGTTTTCTGACTTAGATTTTTTAGAGAATCCAACGTACCGAGTCCAATCAGAGCGGAGCAGATCACCAGACAGATCCCCAGGGAGCGCTTCATTTTCACCTCAGCACAGCTCACACACTCATCTGGAATCAGTCCACAGCAGCACCGCGTTCATGTGGAGACAGAAACATTCAACAGATGTTTTGTCTTTCAGTAACAAAGTAACAGCGTTCAGTAGAGTGTGGACTCACCCAGCAGCAGCAGCAGCAGTAATCCTGCAGCTCAGCAGTACTTTTGTTGTTGTTGCTGAGGACTGAAGGGACCCAGTGGTGACCCGGACTCTGACTGACAGCTGAGTGGAGCTCCGAGGCCACGCCCACTGGGAGGAGCCTGTAGGTGAAACATAATCAGTGTCATTGTTTTTCATTTTCATCAGTTTCAATGTCAGAGGACAAACACTGATTTTTATATATATATAAAATATATAGTGAGCGAGTCAGGGGATACAGGGAGATCCTGATTCCTCTGGACCTTGTGGTCGTTTGTATCCCCTTGTGTGTAATTTACTGCTAATTAGCTCATGTTAGCATGCTAACGTGCTTAACTCACAGGGTGAACATGTGAATTTATTTATATATATATATATATATATATATATATATATATATATATATATATATATATATATATAATATAATACCTGCTTGTTAGCATTTAGCTCAGAATACACAGAGCTGTTATCATTGTCTGTCAGTCTGGTTCAAACTGACTAAAATCCCAAAGTGAAAGAATCGGCCTTGGGGCGTCGTCTCGGCGATGATGTGATGATGGTGGTGGATGAGAGGCTCTGTGTTTTAGCGTTTATCTCAGTGCAGAAGAAGAAAAGCTTCAGTGTTTCGTCCTCGAATGACCCTGAAACAAAGAGAGCTCAGATCCAGAAGCAGAGACAATCCGTTTCAGTCGAAGCAGAAACAAAGAGCAGAGGAGGTCAGCAGCCGACACGAGACACGACTACAGAGAGTTTGTTCACAGAAACACTCTTCGTTTGTTTTCATCATCAGCCCACTCATTAACATTCACTGAAATCAGCCGCTCAGTCAAGTTCCTCTCAGAAATATGATGATTTAAATCAGCAGCATCTAAAATACACAAAATAGTGGGATGCATGAAACAAGAGGCAGCGTTTATTACCGTCATGTCAGAATGAAGCAACAACATCAGACCAAAGCAGTCCTGCATCTCTGGGCAGAGGTCAAAGGTCATAAAGCGGGAGTCGGTCGAATCAATGTCTTTGACTGTTAAACTCTGATTCAGTCCCAGTTAGTCCCAGTTCTCTGGATGTAACCCTTCAGGAAAAATGAAAAATGAAATCAGATAACATAGAAAGAAAGTGACAAACAGATTGAAATATTCCAAACATATTTCACTTGTTTAGGAATACTGAAGCTGTGAGTTAGCCTGGCATCTCCAGACTAACTCACAGATGCGTATTAGTCTGGAACCTCTCAGTTTGAATGGGAGAGGGGCCAGACGGATCTTCGTCTGGTTCCAGGGTAGCTGTGAGTAACATTGGTGTTGTGGTTACATGGTGACGAGGTCGCTTATAAACAATCAGATGATTGATCATCATTGATTTCACTGAGTTTCAGTGTGGTGAGACTTCAAATGCACAGTTATTATTTTTATAACATATATTAACTATATATGTATGATATATATGGTCCTCTGTGGATCAGCCGGTCGATCCCCCTCATCAATGTGCACGGTGACCTATGACCCTGGAAGACAGTCAGGAGCCGTCAAACTGGACGTCCTCCATATGTGTAGATATTAACACTGTAGCAGCACCTCCACTCTGTCCCTCTTATCTTGTTTTAATCTCACTGGATGTTCAGATTTTAAGCTTCTTTCATAATATTTTTATTCAGTTAAACCAAACTGCAGTAGTAAATCCAGTTCAGGAAACAGACCTGAGGTCAGTCTCTGAGCAACAGCTCCTGTGGTTAATGTGAGTGATGTCGGCTCCCTGCTGGCTGCTGATTGGTCCACAGACAGCAGGTGAGCGGGGCTGACAGGTGAGACGCAGCTGTGATGATAAATGAAACCTTCATTCATAATTCAGCAGCTTCACTTTGTTTCAACAGCAGAAGACGTTTGTTTTCAGACTCCGACAGACTGAAGGTGGGTTTGTGTTTCTGTTGGACCCGGACTCTATTGAAACATGTTTTACTTTCTTTGGTTCAGTTTATTCTCCGTAATCTTTATCACAAGTACTAAACTAGTTTTTATCTGACATCTCACCAGGACCTCTGTCACATGCGGCTCTGGGTTTCTGAAATGATTTTATATTTGTTATTTTATACTTATTCATACAGTTAATTTAGCTATATTTAATTCTGTTATTTATTGTGTGGCATTCATACAAAAGTCCAGCTGTGTCCTGATGTTTGTGTTTTCAGACTGACATCACGTGAAACTCCTCATGGATCTTGACAGCATTGGTAAACTCGTCTCTACTGGGTTCTACTGGGTTCTCCAACAGTATGCTGCTTGACAAAGGCGAAACACACTAAATGTGTTGATGTAAAACCTGAATTGGACTTGTTACTGTCAGATTTATGTGTTGGTCCTTTTGTGTTTTGTTTTCAGCCGTTTTCAGTCTTTATTTATTTAGGTTTTAAAGAAGTGATTTAAGGGTCCAAATAATCGGCTGAAAACAATCAAATGCTGCTGCAGTTTTTGTATCTGTTTTTTCTTTCCTTTTATTTATTTCATTGTTTCAGAGATTTATTGGTCTGAATCTCTTGTTTCCTTCAGAAGGACTGAATGAAATCCGTCCGAGTGTCTACAGAGTCGCCATGAAGCTTCTTTCTCTGCAGAAACTCTGTCACAGTGAGTACTGCAACATTTATTATACTATACTGACTATAACTGCACTTTATACTCTATTATACTATGCTATATTATGTGAACGTGTTACTGTTTCATTACATTAAATACTATATTATATTTCTTATTACAGACATTAAGTATTATAACTTAATCATATTATATATTATCTGGTGTTTGCTGTTATAGCAGATGGTATCGTATTACTGTACTTGTACTTTATACTAACCACACCACTACTTCACTTACAGACAGTACTGCAGTATTAACTCTGGTTGTTGGGACTTTAATCGCTCTTGTATAGTTTCTATACATATATTCATATTTTCAGTTCATCTTAAGTCAGTTACTATCTTCCATTAGCCTGGCATCTCCAGACTAATTCACAGATGCGTATTAGTCTGGAACCTCTCAGTTCATTTTTGATTTCCATGGAGCGTTATCGACGGGCGGAGACAACTAATCAGAGCAATGAAACAAAGTCCTGTCAGAAGTTCGGCAAACACATATTTCTGATCAACATAAAGTTTAAGTGCAGTTGTTTGTTCTTCTTTTAGAGAAAATTTACCGTCCAGTCCGTTTAATACTGCCACTGTACGTTCTGTATCGGGAGCGCCAACTTGGATATTTACAAAGATACCTGAATGGCACTCGTCTCTGTCAGTCATCGTATTAAACCTGCCTTGTACTACATAAACACTTGTGATTGGTTAGCCTGAGAAATCAGCAGAGAAATCAGTTTGAATGGGAGAGGGGCCAGACAAATCTGCCAGAGCAAATAACACATGAGCTGCAGATTTGTCTGGTTCCCAGGCTAATCTTCCATATTATGGGGTTCCATCTGTGCCAAAATTACGTTGCTTGCACACTGTCTATGTCGACTGAACATGTGACAAAACATTTGTCTATGTCCATTCATCTTTGAACTGTACTTCAGTCGTCTTCTTGCTCCCTGTCATTGGACTGTGTCGTCCGGCTGTGTCATTTTGATATTTTTCGAATATTGTGAATAGACATGTTCAGTCGACATAGTCAGTGTGCAAACAACATAATTTTGGCACTGGTGGAGCCCCATACACACCATACAAAATTAAACACAGCATATATTGTTTTGTGTGTGTGTGTGTGTGTGTGTGTTTTCAGTGGACGTCGTGTCCGTTCGACACATCACGGCGGCCCTCCACCTGGTCGGCGGAGCTAAGCCACGGCAAGATGTGGGGCTGAACAGAGAGGAAGTGACCCGGATTCTGAACAGGATGTTCCACTGCGTGTCACAGGAAGTGCCGGGTCATGTGACTGTGGAGGCTCCAGAGGAGACGTGTAGCCTGATGTTTAGACTATATGACCGGTCAGTCTAGAAATACATATTATACTATATATGGTGCGTGTGTGTGTGTGTGTGTACTCAAGGCAAGTGAAATGTTATATGAATATATTGCTTTTAAAGTTTCCAGAATTAAGTGTTAACAAATAGAAAAACATATAAAGAATATATTTACACTACATAAGGTTCCTCCTCAGTCCTAACTTCTGTTGGGAGGCTTGTTGGACACACAGCTGCTGCAGCATCACGTGACTGTGACAGTCAGACAACAGCACCACCATGAGGCCAAACAGGAAAACATCAGCTGCTGTCAGAGAATAAAACACTCCACACTCCTCCAGTCTGTAGAGACTGTCAGCTGTAGAGAAAAACAGAAAAATTATGATTTGAACATGTGAGAGAAGGAATAACAGGAAGTGGAACAGAATGAAATGAATGAATTACACAGGATGTAATATAAAGACTCAAGGTCCACAGTTACACTGTTGATATAGCTGTTTATTCCTATATTTATTTGTATATATTTCTGTTTATATTCCAGCAGGCAGGCTGGTTCTGTGTCAGCTGGTTCTCTTCAAACTGCTCTGATTGTTCTGTCAGCTGAAACTCTGCTGGTAAAATACAGAGGTGAGGACCTGTCTGTCTGCCTGCCTGTCTGTCTGTCTGCCCCCTGCCTGCCTGTCTCTCTTTGTCTGTCTGCCTAAGAAAGACGCTCAGTGACATCGTCCTGACTTTCAGAATAAAGTGAAGAATAGTGACTGTTTCCTTCAGAATAAAACTGATGTTTTGTGTCAGCTCTGGTGAGTGTTGCAGAGACCAGTTCAGGATCAATCAGCCGGTCTGGACTCAGATCTTTGCTGCAGGACCTCAGCCAGGTAGAACCTGTACAGACTACACTTCCCAGCATGCCCCTCAACTCCCCTCCTGCTCTCTCTCTAATGTGTGTGTATGTGTGTTCAGGTTCCTGTGGCGGTGCAGGAGGAAGGAGTTTTCGGTGGCGTGGAGGTGGCGGTGAGGTCGTGTTTTAACGGGGTGAGAACACAAATAACCCTTGGCTGCAAGTGATTGGTGGTCGTTATGACAACAGACTGACTCTTCCCGTTTACAGGTGTTGACCCCAACTGCAGGTGAAGAACACGTGTTGTCATGGCTGCAAAGCGAGCCACGTTTGTTGCTATGGTTACCCACTTTGTATCGCCTGTCCGTCAGTCAGAACGTCAGTCACAGCGTCCGCTGCCACACCTGCAAGACCCTCCCCATCACCGGACTCAGGTGACCCAACATCATCCAATCAAAACAGTTCTTCGATATATAACCAGTCATCATCTTCAAATAATCAGGTGCTTCTATCTGGGTTTACTAGACTCTAGTTAGGTTTAACTAGACTTTACTGAAGTTAAACTAGACTCTCATTAGTGTGTGTGTGTGTGTGTGTGTGTGTGTGTGTGTGTGCGTGTGTGTGTTTTCAGGTATCGCTGTATGAAGTGTGTGAACGTCCACGTGTGTCAGAGCTGCTTCCTGACCGCCAGACAGACCAGGAAACACAAAACTCATCACCCAGTGCTCGAGTTCTGCACACAGGTAACAACACACAGGTAACACGGACAGACAGGTAGTCAGGTAGACAGACAGACAGACAGCTTCTGAACTTTTCAGATTTAGTTTTAATCTTCAGTCTGTCTGTCAGCCTACCTGGAGGGAGTCTTTGTCCTCATTAGTGCACAGCACTCGTCATGCCCTGTTGCCATGGCGATACACTCAGAGAGAGGCTGACAGAAGGAGGGTCCTGATGTGGGCGGAGCCAGGCGAGACTCACGACAGGTGAATTTAATTGAAAAGACACATTGAAACCTTTTTTTTATTCAAACAGCCTTTTTAATAAAGAAACTTTTTGTTTCTCAGTGCACCGCCCCCCTCTGATCCTTCAACACGATTGGTGGCCTCAGCTGTCAGTCACAGTCCCTGCTCTGACAGAGATGTTTCCCATGATGCCTCGGTGCAAGCTCCTTCCTGCTCGTTTTCATCCAAAGCTCTACAGACTGACGAGGAGACGCCGACTCAGCAGTTGACCTCAGTAAAGGTGTTGATATAATATAACATATTGGTGTTGTATTAATTATATGTGGTGTTGTTGATGGTGATGATGATGATGATGATGATGATGACGTCGTCGTTGTTGATCAGACGGAGGCATCGGCCCTGTTGACTGAAGTCAGAAAACTGCAGAGAGACAAATGGTGAGAAACTCAAATTAACCAATCACAGAACGGTCTGCAGTTACATCATCATCATCTTCTTTGTTGGTCTTCAGGTTGTTGGAGCAGCAGCTGCAGGCATGGCGGCTCACCGTCCAATCAGAACAGGGCATCTTGGAGGACAGATGCTCAGAGATGGAGGTTACCATGGAAACGCTGAGAGAGCACAACCTCCGCCTGCAGGGCATGCTCACACAGGTAACCACACAGGTAACCACACACAGGTACCACACACAGGTAACCACACACAGGTACCACACACAGGTACCACACACAGGTACCACACACAGGTAACCACACACAGGTACCACACACAGGTAACCACACACAGGTACCACACACAGGTAACCACACACAGGTAACCACACAGGTAACCACACACAGGTACCACACACAGGTAACCACACACAGGTACCACACACAGGTACCACACACAGGTAACCACACACAGGTACCACACACAGAACATCAGTTTATAAGGTTCTTTCGCCCAAACATGTTTATTCAAAGTTTCATTGTTCAAATGTAAATTGGGTTGTCTTCCAGATACTGATGGTTTCACTGTTTTAGTTTTTTATTTAATATTTAACATTGGCACCCTGGGAGTTGTAGTTGACTTTAACATTACTCGGCACCTGGGAGTCGTAGTTGATTTTCTCCTTTGATATTTTTGATGTATTCTTTATTGCTCTAACCAGATGTCCCATTTTCCTTATTGAGGCTGTGAACAAGATGGAGGCCCAACAACAAGCCAACAACACGCCACAATGCGCCAAAACGGAGAACACAGGGAGAGAAAACGCCACGGCCACTTCTGATGCAGAGATAGACAAAGAAGAGGAGGAGGATGAAGTGTTGTTGAAGACAGAGGACGAGTGGAGCGAGGACGAACAACTAACTCCATCTCCCACGATACACCAGGGCACACCTCCGTCACATGACATCCACTGTGAAGAGGAGGAGCTACCTGCGGAAAACATGCTTCTCTGTTGTCCAATGAGACAACAGGATGGACTAGAGGAGGCGGGGCCACAGGAAGAGAACACCAGCCTGTGTGAAGAAGAGGATTGTGGGACGTGTAGTCCACAGGAGCTGCTGCAGGAGGCTATAGAGAGACTGAAGACTAGGATGGAGACAGACGGATGGAGACGGGGACGGGGACAGACAGGTGGGTCATTTCACATGAATCTTTGTTGAAAACCGCTGCCTCAGAAGAAATAACTGAGTAAGTGAACCCTTTTATAGCATATTGAATTGGTGCATTCAGACTGTTCGTGTTCAGGAAGGAATAGTAATAATTTTATTTATTGATCAACAAATAAATGTTGAGATTTTCAGTTATTTCCAGTTCGTCCACAATGAAACCCCCTCCATCGATCAGTAAAGTGTACAAACATTAATAATAATTAATACTGATCAGTTTACAACATATTATAACAGCACATTTGTGTGAAACTGACCAGCTGATGTTTGCGTGATGTGTCGTGGTTACTACGGTTACTGTGGATGAGTTGGTGAATCTCAGGTCTGAAGCTGGTTTTTACCGACTGTCTGTATGAAGCCTGACGTTCACGAGTCATAAAAACTCCTTCTGACACCAAACTGATTCCGTACAATAAAATAATCTTTAGAAATATAATAATCTAATGTTTTTTTCTGTGTCCAGGTGACAGGAAGAGGGCGGGGCTTCTGGATGCTGCGGACCAGGTGGGAGACTCAATACACCACCTGGTGGACGCTGTGAGAACAAATACTGACACACAGTGACCAGGTGACGCTTTTTCAGATTATAAAAGTTGTTTATTCAACATGAACTTATTTAAATAATAGTGGTATAAAAAGTTCTGATATCAACAACATGAGATATTAACAGAAACAACAACAGTACCTAAAGAAAAGGTACCAGAGGCCGTCTCACCTGACAGACAGGTGTGTTACAGAAACATACAGCTGCCAACATTATAATAAAATCATTTAATCAAATTCAAGTTTCATTTTCTATTTGTGTGCACAATCTGTTTTTTTAAATATTTATTTTTTTACTTAATATTTTCAAGACTTTTTACTTCTCATGATTTATAACAGAATTTATATTTGAATTTATTTGATACAAACTTCACATTTTTAATTGTATCACAAAATAAAACTAATCTTAATCTAATTATTTCATATTTTATTTCTTGTGAAACAAAATTCATATTTTATCTGCAGGACAAAATTTAAATTTCCAATATTATAATTTTCATCATGTCTGACTATTAAAATCTTCAATTCAATATTCAATTATTAATATTTTTATGAAGTATGTAAAACTAAATAATTAAAATCCAATGTTCTTATCCAATTATTCACAAAATACCAGAAATTCTAACTGGAATTAAAAAAAATTGTTATATAATACACGTCTGTTTGCATAGTTGTACACAAATGTAAAATTACATTTTCAGATTGATTTGATGATTTAATTTTAATGCTGACATCAATAGACAGAGTTCAAATAAAGTCCAGCAGCCTCGTTTATAAACTGACACTGAAAATGACCTTATTATTTAATGACTTATTTATACTGATCAATACTTTAGTCTTCATTCATATCTGATCCATCAGGTTTAATTAAAACAATGCTTATGGATCATTGAACTTCTGACAAGTGAACACATCTTTTTTCTGAGTTTATAAAAGAGGCTGTTACCTGAACAGGTATCCTGCTACGTTCGACTCCTCTCGCAGCCCCGCCCCCTCCGGGGCCTCCCCCGGCGGGGTGAGGGAGGGTGATGCGGGCCTGTAGAGCTGGGGACTTTCCTGCCGGGTCCAGCCCGTCGCAGGCCTTCTCTCCTGGGCTGGGGGGGCGTGGTCTGAGCCCTGGTTCTTCTCGTGGAGGGTGGGGGGCGTGCCCTGTCCCTCCTCCCCCCCCTCCCCGACCTGCTGTGAAGTGGAGGGGGTGGGGCTTGAGACGTCCGGCCCCGCCTCCTGACTGTGTCCTGTTTGTCAGTCTGTGCTGAGTCCCTACTGAGCGTGCTCAGGAGGAAACTGTTGGCGTGGCTGAAGGTGGTGCCTGATGACCTCTGACCTTTGACCCTGGAAGACTCTGCAGCCCCTTCACCTGGTGGCCTATCGGCGTTCAGGTCTGGACTCAGGCTTCTGAACAGCTGACGGACACATGGCGGTGGCGGGCTGGAGGGGGCGGAGCCTCTGCGCCACAGGAAGCCTTTGGGGGGGTTCTTCAGGATGCGGTTGCTGTTGGGATCATAGAACCTGACAGGAAGTCGTTTATATTTGACCTTTAACCCTTGCAGGTCCAGCGGACGCCTCTTCTTCCTGCAGCGTTTGGAGGCGGAGCCTGGTGCTTGTGTGTAGGTGGGGGCGGGGCCTGAGGGGGAGCAGAGCAGGTAAACCAGAGAAGTGCGAGGCTGTAGAGGTGTGATGATGTTTGAGTACGACGGAGGGAGGAAGCGCCATGTTTGTGCCTCAGGAGTCCTCTCTGCTGCTTCCTGATTGGCTGCAGAGACGCTAATGGGCGGGGCCTCTGAAGCTGGTTGACGGACAGCCGGGACAAGTAATCGTACAGTCTGAGTGCTGTGACTGACTTTGACCACCTGTAGGAGAAAGAACAGATGACGTGACATGTTTCTTCCAACAGAAACAGCAGATACTGAAAACTGTTCTCACCTGACACCTGGACGCCACTCTGAAGGCCCGCCTCTTTCTCCTCCTCCTTCTGACGAATGCTGAGTCATCTTCATCACGGTCCAATAGGGGCAGGATCCCTGGCTCCGCCTCTGTGCTCTCACCACGCCGCTTCTTGTTTTGGCTCCTCCTACCATACCTGACAGCGATGACATCAGCAGAAAAAAACGTTTTCTAATGAATAACTAAAGTAAGATTAGTGATTTTATATTTCTATTTTACAATGAACAACATATTACAGTATGTAAGATTAAATTTAGTGTGTTCAATAATAAACTGTATATCTTCAACCATATATAAAAATATGTATTAGATTATATTATAATATAGGTAAGAAAGTTATTAGTCTTTAAATTAGTGTATAGTAGTTATAATAGTAGTAGTAGTCTATATATTACAGTACAGGTGTGTCTGTATAATACCTGGCCAGAGACTCTGTGTCAAAGTAGCAGATGAATCTCTCCCGTCTGAACTGTCGGACCAGTTTGTCTACCCTCTCCTCGTCCTCACGTTCGATCTGGGCCCAGGTCTTCCCCCTGAAGGATTCTGGGATATGTTGCGGGGCTGGCAGGACCTCTTCTATTGGCAGAGTCCAGAAGCCCTCTTCCTGCCTGGCCCCGCCCCCTGCTTGCCGCTCACTGTGAAGGGCGGAGTCAAGCTGGTACGAGTACACCTGGTCCTCCAGGTCCACCTGAACGTCCATCAGACGGTTCAAGTCCGGCTCTTCTATCTTGCTCACCTGGACAGGTGTGTGTGAGGGCTGTGTGTCAGTTAGTGTTCGTCCTCGCTCTAAAACCACCTGGAGAGAAAATGTCCAACTTTAGAACGAATAGAAAACTAAGTAATCTCCCGCAGTGGTGCCTCACTAACTCTTACCTGTACAGGTGAATCCCAGTCATCACTCTGTGTTTCCATGGAGACAGGAAGGCTGAAGTGGAAGCTCTCTGTCTCCTCCTGCTGGCAAGGAGAGGAACTGACGCCATAACACATCTGGATCACCTGATAAAAAAACAAACATTACTTTAATCTCCTGCATATTCTTACTTCAGATTTAATAAAGAGAACTTTCATAAACGAGACAATAACCTGAAGAACTTTCATAAATGAGATAATAACCTGAAGAACTTTTAGAAACGAGATAATAAGTTGTACAATCAGCTCAAGATAAACATCAACACTGACTCCAACAGACACACGGACCTCCTCGATGGTCTGGTCTATCTGATCCAGAGGGTCGGTGTGGTCTGGAAAGGCCTCCTCTTTATGAGCCTCCCTCCTCTCCTTCTGCCAGCTCAGCCAGGGCCTCAGCTCCGAAGGGCCCCGGGGGTCTGGGGCCGGACAGGGGCCGTGGCCCAGACTTACAGAGGGCCTGAGTTCTGACGGGGTGTTGTGGCCTGGACTCCTGTGGGCCGTTGAGGAGGACGAGGAGTCGCTGGTTTTCCTCCTGTTGGTTTTCCTGTGGGCCTTCCTGTGGACAGGGGGCGGGGCCTGTGATTGTGGGGGTGGGGCCTGTGTGTGTGATGAGTGTGTGTGACCTGCAGGGGCGGTCCCTCCTTTCTTCTGCTCTCTGATTGGTGTTAACAGCCTCCCCTGAACGCCCCCCTCTGTGATGCGCTTTCCTGATTGGCTCTGTGTGCGGCCGTCTTCCTGCTGATTGACCGGCTGACAGGATGCGTCTTCAGAGCTGGGCAGGTGTTCGCGGGTGCCCAGCGAACGGCTGTCGTTGTCAGAGAAGCGCAGCTCATCTAGCTCCTCCCTCGGCAACGGAGGGGCGGAGACTGACGGGAGGTCAGCGTGAGACGGCCTGACAGATTACATGACAAACATGTCAACATATCAAACGTACACAGCTTTATATAGTTGTGCTTGTTCACCTGGAGTAATGTAACAACAGGTGTGTTGGTTTCAATTACCTGGGGTCGTTGTAGCGGTGCGGGTGGTGCTGCAGGACATCCTGCAGGAAGCGCTCCAGCAGAGTTAGTTTGGTTCTACTGCTGCTGGCGGAGGAGACGGTGCTGGAGCCTCGGGAGGACGCCCGGACAGAATCCAGGTGTCTGAGACTGGACAGGTGCTGAGATAAGAGAAGTATGATGATGTTAATGTGTCATTAGCCGATGCACAGCTCAGGTCACATGACTGCGGCTCAAGTTCAGGTGTACATATAAAGTCAGTGTGAAGTGTTTGTACCTGGTCCAGGTTGCTGTAGAGGACTCTGCAGTATCCACAGTAACCCTGTCTACTGGGCTGACACCTGGAGGGACCCGGCTGAGACTCCGCCCACATCCTGTCAGACAGAGAGGGGAAAAAAAACACCTTCAACTCTAACCGGCATTCAGAACCTGTCCCACAGAGGCCACCTGTCCCACAGAGGCCACATCAACTTCTAATATCCCTCATCAACAATGAGAATAATCAGCAGGTAGGCTCACCTGCTGGTAGACTCTGCCTTCCTCTGGTCACCTGAGAGTCAGTCACACACACACACACACACACACACACATACACACAGTATAATTAGTGTAGTGAATGAATTATAAAATGTGTGTGTATTATAATACAGTACGTATTTGTGTGTTTTAGTTTTTACCTTCATCAGTGAAGTCTGACATCCTGCTGCTGACTGGAGATCTGAAACATTTATATATTATAATGAATAATTATTGATTAATGATCAGCTCTGTCAGGTTCACACAGTGTGTCAGTCATATCAGAATTAATCTCATTAATCTAATCTGACTGGAAAGATCCAAGTTTGAAGAGTATCACCTGAAAGTAACATGTTGACTCTGTTCTTCCTTTACTCTAACCTCTCGCTGATCTTCACCAGCTGCCATATCGGTAAACTGTTAATTTTTCCCTCTAAGATCAGTCAGGCTCAATTATATTATTTAATGTTATATTATAATGTTATAACTTTACATGTTAAAGATACTGAAATAAAGTTAGGTGAACAAAAACAGTAAAGTGATGCAGTGAAGAAGAGAAATAATGTAGATTAACCTAACTTTGTTTTTTACAGAAACTGTAATAAATGAGAACTTATATGAGCATTAATTATGTTAATGATGTTAATGACATCTCACCTGGAGGCAGCGCAGTCAGTGAGTTATCCGTCCAATCAGAGCACTCCATGCTGTAACCAACGGTAACCAGGTGAGAGTTTCAGGTGGAGAGTCCATGGGCCTGAAGAGAGAAATTACATGCTGACAGCTGCCCACAATATATAATTATATTTATAAATATATGTATATAATAAATGATTATATAATTTAAAGTTTATAACATCTGATGTTCAGAATATTAATTTATCAATAATATAATCAGTTCCATAAATGTGGGAAAGAACAAGATGAGATGAAAATAAAATATGAATTATTAATATTATCAATCAATGCACCATCAAAAGATTGCTAAGAGATTATTGATTAAAAGCACATTTAAAATGATACATTTGTTAGTGAGTTTAGAGACAAAGTCCTTCTCTTCGTCCTGATTTATACCTGTTAAAGGGAGGTTTTCTTGCTCCTGGTGGGAGCTGTTGGGTCTGTGCTACACCGAGTAACTCTCTCCCCTACTGCCCCACTCTTCCTTTGTGTCGCTGACTGAAGCCCCAACAGGTGCTCACACACAGAAGTTCACCTGTCTACAGGAACAATCATTGATGGTTTACTGTGTTGTTCTGGGTGGTCAGCATCTTATTTTATTTCATAGTTTACTTCAGAAAGTTTGTGTTTTTATTCCTTCCCTTTTCTTTGCAGTATATGATGCTGCTGAAATAAGAGTCAGAAAGTGTAACTGACATGTGATGATATAAAATCTATAGAAGTTTATGATTAATAAATTGAAATATTGCATCCTAATACTTCGAATCGAAATCCAAGTATTCGTGAGAAAAGTGTATCGTCCCGGCCCTCCCCATAATACTGCTATAAAACAAAAACCATCGTATCGGCCGTGCATCTCACAATATGGCTCACAGGCAAAGACACAACACGACCTGTATAGATTGCACACAGTTGATATTCATTTCTCAGGTTTGTCCAAAAACAAATTCAAGCATAAAAGAGGAAAAAGTTGGAGCTGTCGATCAATTATTATATTATTTATATTATCAACACAAGGTTGTATTATTTATTTATAGTTTAGTGATTATTAATAATTAACAGATCATTTACATATAATCAGAACCTGCTCGTCTCTCTGACGTCGACCAATCAGAGCACAGCTGTTACTCCGCTCTGATTGGTTGACGCTCCACACTGCGCTCTGATTGGCTGACCGTGTGAAGCTAACTAGCCGCAGCTGTAACACCTCCAGTTTAAACTCGGTTAATTTAAACCGGGTTAACTCCGGTTAACTCCGGGTTAAACCGGGCTCCCGGTAACCATGGTGACGCCGCTGACCGTGACGTATCCCCGCCGTTAGCAGCCGGCTAGCTGGTAGCATGCTGTTAACCCGTCAGCTGAGCGGCTGTCTAACAGAGATGCTGATTGGCTGGTTCAGGTGAATAACGCGGATACTGAATAATCGATGATCGATCACTTTGATTACCTACACCTTTTGTGTTTGTTGTTGTTGATTTAAGACTTCTTCCGCCGCGCGCTGATCCACCGCTCTGTTTAGTTTCCGGTCTGATTCTTCTTCTGCTGCTCAAACTCCGGCAGGGCGGGAATCTGTCACACAGCAGCAGAGTGGTGCTGCCGCCAGCAGGCCAGAGTGGGAACTGCACCCGGTATTCTACCACTACACTCTGACTACAGTATTCTACCACTACACTCTGACTACAGTATTCTACCACTACAGTATTCTACCACTACACTCTGACTACAGTATTCTACCACTACAGTATTCTACCACTACACTCTGACTACAGTGTTCTACCACTACACTCTGACTACAGTGTTCTACCACTACACCCTGACTACAGTATTCTACCACTACACTCTGACTACAGTATTCTACCACTACACTCTGACTACAGTATTCTACCACTACACTCTGACTACAGTATTCTACCACTACAGTATTCTACCACTACACTCTGACTACAGTATTCTACCACTACACTCTGACTACAGTATTCTACCACTACACTCTGACTACAGTATTCTACCACTACAGTATTCTACCACTACACTCTGACTACAGTATTCTACCACTACAGTATTCTACCACTACACTCTGACTACAGTATTCTACCACTACACCCTGACTACAGTATTCTACCACTACAGTATTCTACCACTACACCCTGACTACAGTATTCTACCACTACAGTGTTCTACCACTACACTCTGACTACAGTATTCTACTCCTACACTCTGACTACAGTATTCTACCACTACAGTATTCTACCACTACACCCTGACTACAGTATTCTACCACTACAGTATTCTACTACTACACCCTGACTACAGTATTGTCTAGACACACACACAGATCAGATATTGATCAGTTTCCCTCCAGTCAATTATTTTAAATCTGTCAGAATTTGAAAAGAAATTTTGTTTTAAATGATATTTTGCTGATTAAAATTTATTACTGATGTCATCAAAAGGCCTGTCAAGGTCAAGGCCTCCCCTGATCTGGGAGACTGACAGGCTTTATTGAGGTTACATTCAGAGTCACATCAATACGTACTGTTCATACTACTGATCCCCGAATGTTTAGTAGATTAGCTAAAATTAGAGACGTGAGTTTAGTGGACACACTCCACTGCCCCAAAATGCATTTCGTCTTTGACGGTCCAATGAACTGCAAGGCAGACTGTTGTAATACCACTATGCCTCAGGACTTTAGAAACTCACATAAGAGGTACAGTAGAAACTAGATTTAACACTCAAACATGTAACGACTTTACTGTGTCCAGTGTTAAGGCAGATTATAGTGATTTACAAGAAGCAATTTTATTTAATGGGAGCTCAGACAGGGGGTAACGTAGAAAACAGTATCAGTGTGAACAATCTGCTGCTAATGGCATACTCAGTAGCACTTTACTGCAAGACATTGAACAAAAGGACCTAAAGGTTTGATTTCAAAGTTCAGTCTGAGGTCCTGCTATGGTCACTCAAAAAAAAAGTCAGCTGTTTGCGGTTCAAGTGCTTTTTATTATAGTTATTAACGACACGTTTGATGTTTTCAGATCTTGTTGAAAGCTGCGATGTCCATCGACTGAACGAAATCCTCAAAGGCTGTGATGTGTTCCTCCAGGAGGTCTGTGCCCACCTGAAAACACAGGTGAAAACACAGGTGAACACGAACACACACACACACACGAGAACGCGTACGAACACACACACACGAGAACGCGTACGAACACACACACACGAGAACGCGTACGAACACACACACACGAGAACGCGTACGAACACGTACGAACACACACGAGAACACGTACGAACACGTACGAACACACACGAGAACACGTACGAACACACACACACACACACACACGTACGAACACACACACACACACACGTACGAACACACACACACACACACACACACACACACACACACACACACACACACACGTACGAACACACACACACACACACACGTACGAACACACACACACACGTACGAACACACGTACGAACACACACACGTACGAACACACACACACACACACACACACACACACGAGAACACGTACGAACGTACGAACACACACACACACACACACACACACGAGAACACGTACGAACGTACGAACACACGTACGAACACACACACACGTACGAACACACACACACACACACGAGAACACGTACGAACACACACACACACACACACGTACGAACACACACACACACACGAACACACGTACGAACACACACACACGTACGAACACACACACACACACGAACGAACACACACACACACAAGAACACACGTACGAACACGTACGAACACACGAACACACACACACACGAGAACACGAACACACACACACACACGAGAACACGAACACACACACACACACACGAGAACACGAACACACACACACGAGAACACGAACACACACACGAGAACACGTACGAACACAAGTCCGAACGAACGAACACTCACCTTGTCATCTTCGACCACGCAGCCAATCTGTAGCTTCTTGATGCCGTAACCCACCGGCACCAGTTTGGCTACAGACAGAAAATTAAACAGAATAATTATTAATGTGGCTTTGATCAATAAATCTGTAACAATGAGAACACAAGTTTCACCTCAAACATTAAACATTCAAATTATCTGCAGAGTTTTCAGATCATAAAGTTTCATCTCAATTTCAGCCGAAAGATGGTGAGTTAGATCATCATCAAGTCTGCAGAGTGCTCTGATCAATACTGAGATCAGTCCTGATCAGAAGAGTTTAATGAGATTATATGTAGCATTCTTACACTGTCCCCAGATCAGCCCGTCCATCTGAATACTACGAACACACTCCTCCAACTTCGACATGTCAGTCTCGTCGTCCCAGGGCTTGACGTCCAATAGGATCGAAGATTTGGCGATGAGGGCGGGCTCTGAGGGGGAGGAGGAGTCAGTTACCATGGAAACACCCCTGAACGACAAACACTTCTGATTTGAGGCCGCGGTCTCTCAGGTAAACAAGGTATCCATCAGGCAGTCAGCCGAAAGATGGTGAGGTTTGATCATCACAAAGTGTCGGCCAATCAGGAAACAGAATCCAAGAGTCCTCTTACTAAACTTTTCTGGAGCTTTCAACCATCAGTCCTGAATCAGACTGATGGAATCAGTATCAATATCAGACTGATTGATTGTCCTTAAGTCAGCAACATGGACCGTTTCAGTTAACTGATCAATACTGTGACAGAGTGATGTGACTGGCTGTGATGGTGCGTGCTAACGTACTCTTGGCCTTCTTGGCGGCGTACTCCGCCATACGCTCCTCCTTCAGCCTGGCTGCCTCTGCATCTTCCTGCAAGACAGAAATTAGGGACAATTTAAATTAATCCAACAGAAACAGTTTGAATTAATTAAGTTTGACGACACCACAGTGACATCACCTCGTCATCTGAGCCGAAGAGGTCCACGTCGTCGTCGTCGTCGTCGTCGTCATCCTTTGAGGCGGAGCCAGACGTGGTGTCAGCCACCCCTGCGGGGCCGTACTGACCCAAAGGCTTTTTCACACCTGGAAGACTGACAACAGCAGGAGGCGGGGCTTACTTCACTGATGTCACATGGCTGCGTAACCACACCCCGATGACATCACCGTCCTCACCTGTTCTTCTGGTTCTGGTAGGACTTGATGTGGTTGAACCAGCGGAGGGCATGGCACAGGTTGGCTGAGGGGGGGGTCGTGATTGCCTCAAAGACTGCCACGTCAGCCTGAGATGGAACGTACCTGAGGACGTAATTACATCGTAAATACATGGCAAAGACATCGCCCCGTTCCCCAGAGAACGTCACATAAACTTTATCCATTGTTGTACAGCTCAAAGTCTTTAAATGAAAGTTATGTTTAATCAATTCTGATCAATTTAGTATCAATCAGCCGAGAGTCATTAAACTCCATCAGTGAAACCTGTGGTTTCACCACCAGAAAGTAACAATGATTAGTTATGTAAATTTAAGGTTTAATTTGTGGCAGGACGGTTAAATCAGTAGAAAGTGCAGCATATTTTTAAAGTATTATGTAATTAGTGAATTTCACCTCCATTTATGATTAAAAACACAAAGTCATTCATATATTTTGGCAGACCTGTATATTAACTACGTGACGTCACTGCTGACACATGTTAGCACGCTTCACCATGTGGCTCAATGCTAACGGCGGCGCGAGGCCACTTCTGAACATCAAACTACATCTGAACTCTTGAAACAAAGTTCAAGTCGCCGGTCATCAGTTCAGGTTTCCGACCACCGACATTTTCCAGCTTCCCGTCGGCTTGTTTCTCACATTTTAACGCTCTCAGCTCCGCTAAGTGTTAGCACAGCGCGGAGCCAAGATGGCGGCGCCGCCGGCAGCTGCCAGCTCGTCTCCGAAGCGGAGCCTCTACCGGACTGTACCGGACTCTGCCGGACTGTACCGCACTATACCGGACTCTACCGGACTCTACCGGACTGACCCCTCTATGTAGCTGCGCTCCGACAGGAAGTCGTTCAGCACTTTGAGGCCGGAGGCGGATTTCAGGTCACCGAAGCCCATGATGAAGACGAAGGACCGGGGAGGAGAAGGAAGGAGCCGCCGGAGGAGCAAGAAGAAGGAGGGAGGAGGCGGGTAGAGTCGTCTTTATACCCGGAGACAGACTCCTCCTCGGCGGACACAGCTCCTCCTCCTTACCGCTGACCTGGAGGAGGAGCAGGAGGAGCAGGAGGAGGGTTCAGTTTTTAAAGTCCAGATT
This sequence comes from Lateolabrax maculatus, assembly GCA_031216445.1. Taxonomy (NCBI): domain Eukaryota; kingdom Metazoa; phylum Chordata; class Actinopteri; order Acropomatiformes; family Lateolabracidae; genus Lateolabrax; species Lateolabrax maculatus. The sequence goes on along the minus strand of CM062215.1, from coordinate 79,196 downwards.
ACAGTGAACAGACACAAAATGGAGGCTCAGTCAGTAATGAAATAATAATATAATCTTATGATTTAAACTATTAATAATAAAACCCGAACACCTGACCTAGGGTGAAGGGCTGGAGTAGCTTCTTCTCAAAAAGTCTCTTAAACTGTCTCTACAGTTGTTCCCAGACGTCAGTGGGACCGCCACGTTGAGCCTCCAGCACCTGCTCCATGGACTTCTACCTGCAGACAGGACCTGCAGACAGATCCTGCAGACAGATCCTGCAGACAGGACCTGCAGACAGATCCTGCAGACAGATCCTGCACAGATCCTGCAGACAGGACCTGCAGACAGGACCTGCAGACAGATCCTGCACAGATCCTGCAGACAGATCCTGCAGACAGGACCTGCAGACAGATCCTGCAGACAGATCCTGCACAGATCCTGCAGACAGGACCTGCAGACAGATCCTGCAGACAGATCCTGCACAGATCCTGCAGACAGGACCTGCAGACAGATCCTGCAGACAGATCCTGCACAGATCCTGCAGACAGGACCTGCAGACAGGACCTGCAGACAGATCCTGCACAGATCCTGCAGACAGATCCTGCAGACAGGACCTGCAGACAGATCCTGCAGACAGATCCTGCACAGATCCTGCAGACAGATCCTGCAGACAGATCCTGCAGACAGGACCTGCAGACAGGACCTGCAGACAGATCCGGGGTTCAACCTGCTCTCGCTCTCACCTGCTTGGGAACACAAGCCCAGATTCTGCAGCGAGCATTCAGCTGCTTCATGTCCAGACATCTGGCCAGTCTGAGACCTGTAGGCAGGACAGTGACGGGCTGTTTTCTTACTGAATGACCTGTCTTCAGTCTCCAGGGCCGGGTTAGGATCTGAGGGGCTCAGCCCAGTCCCCGGGGGGGGGGGGGTGTTCAGCTACAGAGATGCGTTTTAAAGACTATATAAATGTGTTAAATGTCAGGCCTCGGTGAAGCCTTGTGCCGCTCGTAGTGGAAAACATTTTCTAGTTTTTTATTATATTTGTTTGTTTGTTTTTTTTATTAAATGTATCAAACAAACATAGATAAAATAGACAAAGAAAAATTAAAGACATACTATATTAAATTAAATTAAATAAATAGACGTAAAAAAGAAAAGTGAAATACATTTAAAAATTATGATAAAATGTGCCCCCTGTGATGAAGTATTAATTTTATATTTTATTTATAATTATTATTATTTAATTTAAAATCTAAACTTTCATCTCAAACCAGAAGCTCTGTGTCCTCTATGGAGGAGGATTAGGGTACTTTTTGAATCCATTAATCATGAATTTGAATAAAAGAAGAAGAAATCAACATTTATTAAAGTCTGCTTGAGATTACAGAGAGACGACTATTTCACACAGGCTATTATAATCTAAAGACTACCCTCATTACTAATATTAATAAAAATAAGAATATATTTCAATGTTTCAAAGTGTTGATACTGAGGCTTCGTACTTTGACTCAGAAACAGTTTCAGTGTTGGTTTTCAGTCTGTGAACACTGATCTGGTGTCAGCCTGTAGATAACAGCTGCTGTAAATGTAAATGTGGATGGAAATCATCAGAAGACAAACACATCCACTCTGTTTCAACTCTCTTCAAACTCTCTTCAGACGTCTGACTGAAACTGTAGTTTCTCTCCCGTGTATTTTTTATTTTATTTCACCTTTATTTAACCAGGAGAAAAACCCATTGAGATTAAAAATCTCTTTTCCAAGGAAGACCTGGCAGGATTTGTTTTTAAAAACTGCCTCCTGACACTTGAGCTGCCTCTGACACAAAAATGTAGTCAAACCTGTAACACAGTCACATGACCTGCTCTGATTGGATGCTGCTCTCCTATTGGCTGACAGCGTGAATGAACCTGAACACACCTGAGGGATGTTAGACGGGTGAGTTTCAGTCAGACACAGTGCTCAGATCAGTCTGAGGGTCGATCTGAAACTGGTGTCTACTTCAAAAAGAAGAAGAAAGTCATCTACAGGTTTAAAGAAGGAAAAGAAGAAAGGGTTACAGGATAAAAAGAAGAAGAAGAAGAAATGTTTACAGGATTAAAGTAGGAGAAGGAGAAACACATTTACAGGATAAAGGAAAAAAAAACATGTCTACAGGATAAAAAAAAGAAGAAACGTTCACAAAATAAAAAGAAGAAGGAAAAGAAGAAACGCGTCTACAGGATAAAAAGAAGATGGGTCACACTCACAGTTCTGCCTCTCCTCAGGTAAATTAAGAACACACGTACCTGAACTACCTTAAGCTCAACTGACAGACAGGTGTCCTCCATGTGTCACCTGTCTCAGCTCTGTGCCTCTCATAGGTTCATTTGATGTTAGCTTTATCACAAACAACAGATTAAAATCCAGATCACACGTTAACGGCAGGTGTGAATTTAGAGGTTAACTGTGGTTGATTTCATGTGTTATTTGATATTCACCTGACAGTCTCTGATAAATGATATACAACATTGGTGGTTCTTTAGAGCATCTGAAGTATACGTCTCAGAACCAGAACTTTAACGAGAACTTTGTGTGTCTAGGTCATCCTGATGGGTTTGGACTCAGCTGGAAAGTCGACTTTGCTGGCCCGACTGCTGACAGGACAGGTGAGACGCTTCTAAACAGGTAGATACTTTGTGTGGGATGAGAACTGGTTGTATTTAGGTCCAGGTGTGATTATCTTCAAGGTGATGGAAACCTCCCCGACCGTCGGATTCAATGTGGGAACTTTGGAGCTGGACAAGAAGACGTCTCTGACTGTGTGGGACGTTGGGGGACAGAAGAGCATGAGACCCAACTGGAGGTAAATATGACCCCCCCACCACCACCACTACCTCCAATCCTCCCAAAACACAACAAACCCAAACATTCTTCTTCTTCAGGTACTACCTGGACAACTGTAAGGCTGTAGTTTTCGTGGTGGACAGCAGTGATCCGAACCGGATGCCAGAGGCCCAGAAGGCCCTGAAGAAGGTCCTGGGTGATGAGAAGTTACAAGGGATTCCTCTGATGGTTCTGGCCAACAAGAAGGACCTGCCAAACTCCATGACCATACGAGAAGTACGAAACACAGTCCACATGACACATGACCCACCAAGAACCAGACTCATAAAAATAATGATGTTTAAATAAAGGAACAAACAAACCAAGAATTAGAATGTAAAATCAGTCATTCAGTTCATATCAAGGGAGCAAGAAACGTCCTGGTTAGAAGGCAAAGACAGAGGAGCTTCCTTGTTGAGGGACAACACTAACTAGTTTTAATCCCCCCCCCCCCACAGATCTCAAACCAGCTGGATCTGCCCGGTTACACAGACCGGTTGTGGGAGATTCAAGCCTGCAGCGCTCTGAAGGGACTCGGCCTCCAACAGGCCTTCATGTCAGTCAACAAACTGATTAAGAAGAGCTGAGTGGAAGAGGAAGGGGGGAGGGAAGAGGAGGAGGAGGAAACCAGAAGGAAATGATGTGAAGGAGACAATTGAAACTAAAATTGAAACTAGAATTTTCAACATTTAGTATTTATACTAAATTAAATGAAAATAAACCTTTTGGTGTAAAGATGTTAATACGTATATACAGATCATTGTAATGTATTATTAAATATGCAAAGATAATTGATCGTGCTGATTAATTGATAATCAAACTTGAACAAGGTTTAAAGGATCATTTCAGGGATTTTTTTCTCTGTTTTATATCATTAAAATGTTCTGTCAAATATTTATTATTTCAGCCTATCAAACTGCACTATTTTAGCATCCAAATTCTTCCTGGTAACAGTGTAGACTCTAACCAATCAATAAATGTCAGGATTTGATTAATAAATTGCCAGGTGACAAGTGTTTATAAAGTCAATAGGGTCGTTTAAAGTTATCACATTTATTATTAATAAATGACAACGAGTTATTGTTAAAAACGACTTTTTGCGGCTGGAACAAACATCCACCTGTCAAGGTCGATTCACATGAACTGAGAATAGGGGTCTTGTTCTAGTGATGACGGCACATATTGAATTTGATAATGAAAAGAAAAACTATTCTAAAACTGTCCAATCAGTGAGCAGCTGTCAGTCATGTGACTGGATCTGGATCTCAGTTCCTGGGGGGTGCTGATCCTCCACAGACCATCAGTTTTTGGTCTCACTTCTTGTGACCATAACTAAAGACAATAATGGATCCAGATGAACTGAACTACAGGTGTGAAAAACACCTCATATATAAATGTTTAAAGGTATAAATATATAAATATATAAATGTATAAATATATAAAATATATAAATGTATAAATATAAAAGACCTTCAGTAGTTTTTATACTTTAAAAGACCACGCTGTAGGAGTTCCCTCGTGTAGAACCGGTTTAAAGAACCAGTAAAAACCTTCTTGGTGGTTTGTCTCATGGAAACATGAAAAGATCAGAGAAATAAAATATGGTCAGTTTTTTTATGAATTTAATTGATTTCAGAACAGAAATCAATCAGCTGATTGATGATCCTTTGGATATTCATGTAAACACCAGCCGTCATCATGTGATCAGACACTATTGATTTCGTCACTGACTACGTTTACATGCACAGAATATTCCGTTTTTTGATCTGATTTTATGGCTAAAGAAAATGAATAGTCCCCTAATAATCCCGTTGACATGCGGCCGTTCATACTTTGAATGACATAAACGCCGCCGTCAAGCCTGTTGATGTCAGTCGTTCTAAATGTTTAACAGTAGGCGTGTTTCTCCTTCCCACCAGGAATGTGGCCTAATTCTGAATATCCAAACATAATCTGCTGTTTGCATGACCCGTATCAGATTCAGAATATTGTCATATTCAGAGCAGAAATGGGATATTAAGTGTATGTAAATGACTGTTCGAGGATCAATAATGTTGATTGATTGTTGATCAGCTGATCAGTATAAAAACAATCAGATCTTCTTCCTGTTTACATCATCGTCCATTGTGAGCGCGTGCAGTCTCCTCAGAGAGAACCAGGACTGGACCAGCAGCAGAAGCGGGACCAGGACCCAGACCCCGTTAAAAAAGACCAGGTAGACCCACAGGTAGAGCCAGCTGGATGTGTTCAGGTGGGGACTGCCAACCAGCCAATCAGGACCGAAGGTCATCCACCCACCGTACAGCTCGCACACGCTCAGAGTGATCTGCAGGAAGTGTCTGTAATCATATGTAAATCATATATATATATATATATATATATATATATATATATATGATGTCAGTCATTATATATTTTATACAGATGCGTGACAAATGAAAGAAATACCAACATGAAGAGTCTTAGTGCGGCGTTGGGCCACCGTGAGCCTCAGAACAGCTTCAGGGCTGTTTAATATTGTCTGAACTTTGCTGGAGGAACCGTTCTTCCTAAAGATGATGGAGGTGGAGACCAACCAACATCTCCCATCAGTTTTCCATTGGGTTGAGATCTGGTGATTGTGAAGGTCACAGTCAGTGACGCTTCCCTCTAAAGACCTAAATGGACCCAAACCATGGCAGCAGAACACCCCCCACAGCCTAACAGAGGCCCCGGACCCCCTCACTATGGGGGTCAAGCCTGTATTATCTGTAGATTCTATTGTTGTATTACCTGTAGTACTTGTTGTAGTAGTACCTGTAGTTCTTGTTGTAGTATTACCTGTAGTACTTGACCTTCAGTACTGCGTGTATCAGCAGCAGACCCAGCAGAGAGTCGAGGACGACGGTCAGAATTTCTATCGAGACGATCGTAGGATCAGAAACCAGCCAGCGACTGTCAGCTTTACTGTACTCCCTCCCTACAGAGAGACAGACAGGTGGAGGGAGACAGACAGGTGGAGGGAGAGACAAAAAGTCCTGCCTTTACAAAGTAAAAGTACTCGCTGAAAGCAAAATGTACTTCAAGAATTGAAGGTAGCTCCAGCTGTCAGATAAACGAAGTGCAGTAAGAACTACAGTATTTCACTCTTTAACGTAGTGGATAAAGTACACTACACAAAGTACCTCAAAATTGACACAATTTTAAATGGAGTCAAGCTGATTTTCTATTGAATGTGTGTTTGTGTGCATCTGTACTGCAGGAGAAGCATAAAGCCACATTAAAAATAAATACTCGAGTAAAGGAAATTATTCTGAAAACTAAAAGTTAAACTCACAGAGTTCAGCCAGTGGACCTTCAGATGTCTCCACCGTCCCGACCAGAGACATGTAGACGAACGGACCTTCCTGAGGACGAACAGACAATAAACAACAAACAATAAACAAACCAAAACTGAGGGGAGATAGAGACGTATGAAACTGTTTCTAATTGGTCGTACCAGTGTCAGGTGGACAATGACATCATAGAAGAGCCACAGCAAGATCCATCTGTCCTCTGCAGAGCTCCGCCCACCATACCTGCGGGTCAGCAGGACGGCCGCCAACACCTGGACGCTACAGGCCAACAGAGACAGGACAGAGACCAGAGAGAGGCCGGGGGTCGAGTCCATCTGCTGTCAGAGGAGAAGGAAGAGGAGGAAGAGGATGTAGAGGAGGAGGAGGGAAGAAGAAGAAGAAGAAGAAGAAGTATGTCCGGTACTGGTAGTACTCTGTAGTAGTACTCTGCATGAAGATTCAGTACCAAACTGTGTCAGTGTGGAATGACGTCTGAGGCCCCACCCCCAGCCTCTCTCTATTCGTTGTGTCGGTTCTCAGTCCTGCCCTTGATTCCTCCCATTGACTGCTGAGGAAAACACCCCACCTCCTGGCCACGCCCCCTCCCACAGAGGTCAAAGGTCAATAGAGTCTAAGTACAAACCAGACTACATTCATAAAACAGATTCTAAACTGAGCCATTGTAGGTTCTACTTTTTCAGCATCCCTAATTGTTTCCATGTAGACCCATTTTACAGGGTTCATTAAAGAACCTGTGTAGCTCTTAAACTGAAAAAAACTAAAACACATTTAACTGCAGCACAATGAAATAAAGTAAAATATCATTAAAATGAATATGAATGCAGTTGAAGAACCACAGAAGAAGAAGAGTGTTAGTGTTAGAGTTTATCCAGCAGGGGGCAACACACTCCACACTGGGGGGATATATTGACCGTGAACCTTCCCACTGTTTTTGATCCTAGGACACACAGTGTGTCAATTAATGTATGCTGGATCGAAGTCTCAAAACCTGGTTCAGGTACTAAATCAGGACTCACTTGAAGCCTGAAGTTTTTTTGTTTACTGCTGCAAACAAACCAAGACATTTCAGAAACGAGCCAGTCAACTGTAAACCTGCAGTCAACAGGAGCTCACACCAGACCACCTCAGGCTGTGAAACCAGAATGGGTTCAACTGATTAAGGGCTTTATCAATTAGAAAGTCTACTGTTTATTTGTAAGAGGAGTATCGTTTTGCTTTAAAAACTGACAATAGAATTTAGAAAAATCATCTGATCAAATATCTTCACTTTACTTTGATATAAAACAGAAAAACCAAAAATGTGAATTTAAAATGAGTGCCAGGAAACAGAGTCGTGGTTATACTGGATTTTATTGTTTATATGTCAAGTTCAGGTGATTCTCACACACCTGTTGGATTATTGACAGTCTGACAGGAAACATAAGTCAAACAGGAAATGTTCTTTGGCAGCAGAACATTTTCTATTTATGTCAAAATAAAAGAAAAAAGAAAGAAAAACAGCGACTTTAAACCTGAAAACAACAGAGATTAAACACTTAAACTGTGTATCTTCACTTTAGCTCTGTTTAAAACTGTTTGATCAGGTCTGTTGATTAGTTTCTCCATCACTGTTTGTTATTAATACTTCAGTGTCGTTAATAAGCAGTTAAAGTAATAACTGGCTGGTTAGAATTAAGTGTAGCAGTGTGTAACTGATCAACTTATTGATCATTGGAAATCAGGTACTATAATTTATATTAAAAACAATCAGACAGAAGATAGAACTCATTACAATAACGTGTTTTAACAGACAGGAACATCAGGAGAATGACAGGGGGACTTTAGATGAATCATAAGAAAAAGTTGCGGGGAACCTGTAGGGAACCTTACAGGAATGTTGGCAATATCGTAAGGGAATGATTAGTTGAACCTTAAAAAAACAACCAGAGGGGAATGTTAGAGGAATCTTGGGGTTCCTTAGGAAAATGATAAAGGGGCCTTAGAGGAACCCTAGGAGAATCTTAGAGCAATTTGAGAGGAACCTTGAGGAAACACGGATCCATTTAGGACCATATTAACCTCAATGAGTTCATTGTGTTTATACGAACCTTGTCAGGATGACCAACAGGTTCAGTTTTTCAGTCGGGTTCTACTGGTGGAAATGTTTTCATGTTACATTAATGTTTTCTGATCAGCTGATCATTAGTAATCATGTTTACATCAGTCAACTGTTTTTGAATTAAACAGGAATAAGCATTAAAAGGAAATTTAAAGGAAAGTTTAACATGAAAAAAGAAATTAAGTATCTCCAAACTTAAAGCGTTGATATTGTTGATAAGTTTTCAGATCAGTTAAAGAATTAAACCTTAAAATTCTCGCACTTCATAAAAAACTTTAATCTAAAAATCCACCAAAACAGAACAGCTTTTTTGTCTTTAGTTCCTGAAAAATAAAAAAAATTCTGGAGCAATGTAGTTTTCATAGTCACATGTAAAGACATTAAAAATCAGCACACATGATCAGATATCTAAAGTATGGAATTTACCTGCGTGTGTGGAGGTTTATCAATATATTTATCAATAACAAAAGAGCTTTACACTTTAAAGGAACAGTTCAAGATTTAGTAAATCCTCTTCTTTTCTTTCTCTCTGAGAGTTAGATCCAACCAAAGACGAATTTTCAAGTAACCGAAGGGGAAGCTTTTAATGAAATCTCAGGGGAACTTTGGGGGAACTTTATGGAAAGGATGGAGCAACCTTAGGAGAACATTAGGAAAACAGAGGAACTTTAACCTTTGGGGGAATCTAAGGAAGCTTTCGGTGAATGGTTACAGAAACTTGATGGTGCTAATCTAGCTGTTTACAGTCTTTATGCTAAACTAAGCTCCTGCTGAATTTAGCCTTATATTTACTGTACAGATATATGAATAGAATCAATCTGAACATCTAACTCTCAGAGAGAAAGAAAACAAGAGGATGTCACTAAATGTTGAACTGTTCCTTTAACAATCAGCTCGGATTTGTTTTGTCGTTAGTGAACCTCCATGAATCTTAATATTAATGAATGTTTAAGATCCTTCCTCTTTCTCCTCCCCTGCTCCTCTCTCCTCTTCTTTCTCCTCCTGAGGCAGGGTGGAGGACAAAGCGTACTCCTGGTAGACTCTCTCTGAAACCACTGACAGATCCACTTCCACACCTGACATTTCCTCCCCTCCCTTCTCCTCCTCCTCCTCTTTCTCCACCTCCTTCACCTCCTGTTCCTCTTTCTCCTCTTTCTCCTCCTGCTCGGCCGGAGCCAGCTGGGCGTGGACCTCAGTGAAGGGGACTTCCTGGTCAGTGCTGCCCAGTGGGGAGAGCTGGATGTCGGCCTCAGCAATAACCAACTCCCCGGTCTGAACAGAAGCTTCGGGGGGCTGAGAGTCGGAGCTGCTGCGAGGCTGAAAACACAGACAGTCAGAGTTCAGAGGTCACAGGAAGTGGAATAATATGGAAACTTGGTGGACCCTTAAGGAAATCTTAGTGGACCCTCTGTGAAACATTTAGAGAACCTCACAGAGACTTTAGTGGAATCTTATGTCAAACCTTGGGATTTGTTAAAGGAAACTTTGGGGAACCTTGGGGTTAGCTTTGGTAAATGTTACAGGAACCATAGAGACATTTTACAGGAAAGACCCTTGAGGGAACATTAGGGAAATCTAAGGGGAACTTTCGGATAACATTGGAAGAACTTCACAGAAGGCTTGGGGCAACCTTAGAGGAACCTTCGGAAAATGTGTGGGGAAACACTGGGGAAAGTTTAGGGGAACTGTTCTGGGAACCTTGGGTTACCTACATTGGAGTGTTAGGACCTTAGAAGACCTTTAGAAGAAGTTTAGCTGGAATGTTAGTGGGGCCTTACAGGTGCTTAAGGGGAACCATAGGGGAATTTTAGTGGAATGTTACAGAAACTGTGGGTAAACCTAGGGGAATGTTAGTGGAATAGTAAGAGAACCTTAAGAGAACTTTAGCTAAACCTTTGTGAAAAATTTAGATAACTTTTAGGAGAAACTTGGGGGCAACTTTAGAAAATGTTTGGGGAACCTTAGACTAACTTAGAACGCATGATAATAGTCAGATTCATGGAGTATAATAATAACAGAGATCTCAGTACCTTCCTGATGCTGAAGGTCAGAGGTGAAACCTTCAGGCTGGAGGTTTTCTGTTTGATCTTCTCTCGTTGCTCCTGAGAAACAATCTTTGTTCCAATCTTCGTCATCTTCTTCTCGATGTTCTGCCTGGAAAACGCTTTCTTCAGACTGTCAACCTGAAGAGAGAAAGACAGTTAGACCTGTCTGTCTGACCATACACCTGTCTGGCTCTACACCTATCTGACTGAACACCTCTCTGTTGTTCTTACTTTCTTCAGACTGGAGCGTTTCAGTTTCTCAGCTCTGGACTTCTCCATGTTCTCCAGATCATGAGGCCACACCTCCTCTTCCTCTAGCTCCGCCTCCAGCCCAACGTCTTCGTCAGATGATAGATCAATGGTCTGGAGCCCGCTCTCCTGGGAACGGTTGCCATCGATGACACCCAACACAGATTCATCGCCTTCTTCCAAAATCTCATCACGAGGGAACGGAGGAGGGTCCTTCAAAAAGACAGTAGAGGGGATCTCGTTCTCCTCCTGAAAGAGAGGAGAACATTGGGAATGTATTCAAGGGACCTTAGCTTGAAAATGTTAAGGGGGCCTTATTGGAACATCAGTGTAAGCTTAAAGGAATGTTGGGCGAGCTTAGTATGACTTTAGAGCATCTTTACAGGAATCATAGGGAACCTCAGAAAAACTTTAGGGAAATCTTAGAAGAACATGAGGAGATTGATAGGGAAGCAGGAAAATATTAGGGGGGCCTACCTTAAGGGAACCAGGGGATTACCTTTGAGAAACATGAGGGGAACATAAGGGGCACCTTGGGAACCCGTAAGAAAATGTTAGGGGAACCTTAGTAATACCTTAGAGGACCTTTACAGGAACTTTGGGGGAACTTTTAAGAAACCTTGGTAGAATTAATGGGTAACCTGATTTGAAGTTCCTTTTTAATGTGTAATCATATTACAAAGTACCTTTATTAAATCTTTATTAATGGGTTATTTTGTGGGATTTTAAGGTGAAAATTAAGGGATTCTGTATTAACAAGAAGTACAGTAAAGTATGTGAATAGGACTGTCCACATACTTTTGTCCAAATGGTGATATGCAGTATGTGTAAACTGAGTCGCAGTAAAAAGATAAAACTTTAAAATGGAACAAAACACAAACAGAGAGTGAAAGGGTTAAAACGCTGACAACACCCACTGAGGAATGCTGGGTATTTTAGGGAGGACGTGAATGTTAAGTGTCAGTGAGACAAGACAGAAAACACACACAGGCACACACTGATACTGCGGTTCTGACACGCTGGTTAGAAAAAACATGTAAGCAGAGATTTACTTTAAGTATATAGTTTTAGACTTATTGTAGGATTTACTGCAGTACTACAGTATTTCTACAGGACAGTCACACAGCATGTTGATTGATACACTAACACCTGCAGTTTGAATACCTGTACTCACCTGTACTGACCTCAAGGCTCTAATCATAGAGGGTGTATAAATACAACTGACTTTTGTACCTGTAATAATCTGTAGTTACCTTTTGTCACCTGTAGCTTGCAGGAGTTATCTTTAGGTACTTGTAATTACCTGTAGCGATGTTCTCTTTAGTTACCTACAGTTTTCAACTGTAGCTACCTGTAGTTATTTGTAGTTTCCTGCTGTTGTCTATAATTACCTGTAGTTATGTGTGGTTATCTTTAGTTAACTGTTGTGTCCTGTAGCTACCAGTAATTACCTGTATTGACTTGTTATTATCTGTATTTACCTTGAATTACTTATAGTTACCCATAATTACCTGTAGTTGGTATTGTTACTTACCTGTTGTGTCCTGTAGCTGCCCATGACTACCTGTAGTTACCTGTCATTATCAGTAAGGTTATAAAAGCACTTGAGACAGAACAGGAACCCGACCTGAGAACAGCTGATGGACCCAGTCACTGACTCCTTATCTCTCAGTTTGTTGTAACCATGACAACCAGACCACATGTTGACATCACTCTGACGACCAAACCACATGACAACCTTTGTCTCAGTCTGTTTTCCATAAAGTTTTCCCAGTTCACTTCCTCCTGCAGCTGACGACCAAATATGGTCACAGACTGAAAACCACCAACAGACAACGAATGTCTGCAGAGAACTTCACCGATGGAGAACTTTACTGAAGGAGAACTTTACTGAAGTAGAACTTTACCGAAGGAGAACTTTACTGAAGGAGAACTTTATTGGTGGAAAACTTTATTGGTGGAAAACTTTACTGATGGAGAACTTTACTGATTGTTTTCGTGTTTGATTAGATTATTGTTACACAAGGAGTACTACCACTACTACTACCACTAAGACTACTTCTACCACTACTACTACTATGTTTTATAAATGGGAGATATGGAGTTAAAAGAAGCAGCTGTCAGGAAGGTTCTAATGAAAGACACTATCCAGGTGCATTATGGGAAATGTAGCATCCAGTGTCAGGAAATAGTTGTTCTGTTTCCATCTCCTTTATGAATCTCTGGAGTGACCCTTTAACTGTGGATCTAGACTTCTGGATCAAGGCTAGACTGTTCAAAGATTTAAATCTGTCTTGAATACTTCTTGAAAGCATTTACACTGTTGATCCATATGAAGTGACTCAGAGTGTCTTAAATCTCATCTGGATTTCATCAGATCTGAACCCAAGTGGTCTTATGTAGTCCTGGACTGTCCATTTAAGGCCTTTATTGATACACAGTATGCCAAGTCTGAACTCTTGCTCTTTGAAGTTCTGCCCTTGTTTGCTCTCTTTGTTATCAAGCTTTTGACCATATCACATGATCTTCCTCAGCTTATCATGGAACTGTATATGTTGAGAGAACTACTCGTCAATATTTGCTTAAAAGTTGAGACTGTAAATATATTGTTGACTTGTAAAGCAGCAGCTGACAAAACAATATTAACACAAGGTCCATTTAGTAGCTGTTCTGGAGCTTTCAGTTGTATGGTTTACATTTCAAGATGTTGGACAAAAGCAGAAATCTTCGTACTGACACAGCATCCTGGTCCATATTTCACAGTTAGCTTCTACCTGACCTCTGACCCTTGACTTTGACCGCACCTTTGAGCTCTGACATCTGACCTTCGACCTTTGACCTTCGCTCACTGTGATTTCATCACACTGACCTGGAAGATGAGGACTTTGAAGTTGTTTCTGTTGATCAGGTGGGCGTGGTTTGCCTCCAGCTTCTTCACCTGGAAACCCTGGCGCTCCATCTTATCCCGAACCTGCAGAAAGAAAGTGGATGTTAAAATCTACCTGATATTTGACAGGTGTAACATATTCAGTGACACATGTGACAGACGTGACAGGTTTGATGTATTCAGTGACAGGTGAGTATGGGGTTCCATCTGTGCTGCACACTGTGTATGTCGTTTACTCAACCTGACAAAACATTCAACTGTGTCAATTCAACTTTGAACTGTACTTTTGTCGTCTTGTTGCGCTCCCTGTCGTCTCACTGTGTCGTCTGATTGTGTCATCCTGATGTGTCATCTGACTTTGTCATCCTGATGCGTCGTCTAACAGTGTCAATTTTAATATAAATAACGATAAAGAAAGCTGAGCTGACGTCCGGGTTACCTGTCCATCAGCTGCAGGACGTCCTTCTTGGGCGCTCTAGAAACGTCTAACTATGTTGTTAAAGAACGAACCCATTCATTCTGCTAAAGTTTATATACACAGTGTGATTCGGCAGCTTTATACAAAACAACAGAGTCAAACAACAGGGAGGACGACACAGTGAGACGACAGGGAGCGCAACAAGACGACAGAAGCACAGTTTAAAGTTGAATGGACACACACAAATGTTTTGTCTGGTGAGCATCAACATGGATGAACTGATCCTCAAAAAAGTTTTGTCACATGTTCAGTCGACATAGACAGTGTGCAAATAACATAATTTTGGCACAGATGGAACCCATAGGTGTGATGTATTCAGTGACAGGTGTGATGTGTTGAGTCACAGGTGAGATATTTTACCTCCTTCATGGTGACGGACAGTTTGCGGCTCTTGTCCAGCAGCTTGCTGACGGTGTTGGAGGTGTGACTGTGGCTCTTGGACAGTTTGGTCATGTCAGCCTGGATTCCTCTGACCACGCCCTCCATCTCCACCTGATGCACCTGAAACACAACCGACCAATAACCAATCAGCTGCTTTTGATCCCTGTGAGTCTCCTGATTGGTCACGTTTGATGAGCGAAACGTTTCGCAGGTTTAGTTGATGAACTCCAACAGCTGGAGAGCTCAATGCTAACACGGTAGTCGGCCGCTAACATACTTACACTAATCAGTCACTTTCTTTGAACTTCCGTCTGAACTGTTCACTCCTTCTGACATTTTGTTCTCAGGAATTCATCGTCTCTTGTTAGCTCGTTACCTTAGCTTGTTGCTAACGTGATACTAAGCGTCCACAGTGAATTAGCAGCTGTCTTAGTCTGATGTCCTCCTGTCTCTAAATGTGCGTCAACCCGTTTATATTCCAACAGACAAGCTTCAATAAAATGGTGTAAGCTACAACAGCCGCCTCAAACATCTCTGTAGAAAACAAATGCGGGTTGTGCTTGCAGATTTGCATATAACAGAAGACTGGACTCCAAGTGCCCTTTTAGTTGTCTGTTATAAGATGACAAAAGGTTTTTGGACTTTAAATTCAGTCATTGTGATTATTATTTCTTCCTTTTTGATGTTGGTCTGTGAAACAGGAGCCAGTTTGATAGAGAACCTGTTCCAACATGTTATTAAAAAGTCATTCAAATACCATCTGAGCTGTAAACTACAATCAACACGACCACAGTAACAGGAAGTAGCTCCAGATTTTTGTTCTGAAAAGATGTTTGTTTTTTGGGAAACTTTTTAATTGTGTCTCATGTCAGCTGAAGCATCTGGACATGAGAAACATGTCAGGAATCTACAGTCACAGCAGAGTCACACATCTGCTAACCAGCTTCTCTAACCTGCAGCTCCCAGTGCTGCTGTGGGTCATGTGACATCTGAATGTGGGACAAAAATAGAGCTTAGTTTTCAAAACTTTCATACAAGAAAGAGAAATGCACGGACAAACTGAAGCCAGACAAGGAGACAAGGAGAGTCAAAGACATAAAAAGTGATTGGAGAAAACAGTTAAAGTTACGGCTAAATCAACAGTTTTTAAAGTAGAGTTTGATTTGAAAAGTTTCTCTAACCCTGGAAACCTCAGGACAAACACTTCTGTACTGTTTCTTTATGCAGTTGAAGCAAGAGTGTTTCAGCCCTGAACCTGGAAACTTGTCTGTACTGGTTTCTGTACTGGTCTCCTACACCCAGACCTGATGTTGAGGTGTGGCCCCGCCCCTGGCTCACCTCCATCTTGTTCTGGTTTTCCTGCACGGCGTCCAGCATGTTGACCAGTTTGTCCAGCAGAGTGAGGACCGTGATGGCATTGACGGGACCCTGACTCATCGTCTCAGGGTCGAATCCTGCCAGGGGGGACGAGGGGGAGGCCAGGTTCTCCTCCTGCTGGTCCTGCTGGTTCAAGGGGTCCTGGTTCTGGGTGGGGACCAGTAGGTCCTGGCTCTGGTGGGTTTCAGTGGTCACCATGACGACTCTGTCCTCACACATCGACTCAAAGTCGAACCAAAAACAGCAAAAACACCAGAAACTCTCCCTGCTGCAGAAAAACTGTGGAAACTCTACCTCGCCCGCCCACTCTCTCTCTCTCTCTCTCTCTCTCTCTCTCTCTCTCTCTCTCTCTCTCTGTGTGTGTGTGTGTGTACTATGCTCTGATTGGTTGGCTAAGAGGAAAACTTTCCGTCTAACTTCCCGACTGGAAATGTCCACACCTTTAACTCCTTCACTCCCACAGCTACAAGATCTACAGCTGCTGAAATATAGACAGACTGGACCTTTACTGCTCTCAAACAAACACAAAACTTTTAATGTGAAGGGTTTTTTGATAACTTTTATTATTTCCTGTCAGAAATAAAACTGTCTTGGATTAAATCACAGAAATGTCCAAATAAAAGACATGTTTAATAAATAAAACATTCAATTAATTAAATTTAAATCAATAGAAAATAGAAAAATAAATAAAACAGAAAAATCTAAAATGAAATAAAGCTGAATTAAAATAAATAGAAAATACCACAATAAATAGAAATAAGTAAAGTAAAGTTAGTAAATCAAGAAATTCAACAAAATAAAAGTTAAACTAAATAAAAAAAACAATAAATAAAGAGGCACTTAAAGGGTTAACTCTCTCTCTCTGCAGCTTTCAGCCTGAAGCTCAGTGTCTCTCTACCACACCCAGAGGGAGGGGGCTGTTACCATGACGATGGCACTGGAGGGGTCTGTTGCCGTGACAACTGTGTTTATGTGTACGGAGAGAGAGAGAGAGAGAGAGAGAGAGAGAGAGAGAGCGAGAGACTGTTAGTCCACCTCTCTCTCTCTCTCATGCTTTTAAGGTGAAGTCATCTGGAAGGAAACCTCTCTCTCTCTCGCTCTCTCTCTTCCTGTCTTTGTGTGAATGTCTCTCTCTCTCTCGCTCTCTCTCTCTCTCTCTTCCTGTCTTTGTGTGAATGTCTCTCTCTCTCTCTCTCTCTCTCTCTCTTCCTGTCTTTGTGTGAATGTCTCTCGCCCTGTGTTTGTTTTCACACATGAAAAGACTGTTTACTCCAGTGACGACACTGTACATTACAACATTTATGACCAGACTTCATTGACTGAATCTTGAATTTAATGTTACTCTATGTTCACACAGAAACACACATCCTTCATCATGGAGGTTTTCAGTCTTTGTCTGTTTTTTTTTTTTTGTTAGTAAAGAGTAGATCTTAAAACGTGAGCAATTTGAATGGAATTTGGTGGAAAATTTGGCTGTTGTTCGAGGAACACGTGTCTAGTTTTTGGTCGATCCAGAACATTAAAGGGTTCTAAACATGCAAGTATTGGCAGAGAGCTGAACCTTGTACCGATATGTGATTAGTGGAACCTTAAAATAACTATGAGGGAACCTAGGGGGAACCCTGGGGGGACACTGGGGAACATTAGTGGAATGTTAGAGGAACCTTCTAAGAACTAGAAGTGAATCTTTGGGGAACGTTAAGGGAACCTCAGAGGACCTGAAAAAGAGTCTTGGGAGAAGTTTTGGGGCACATGGGGAGGGTTTGTGGGGCGGAAGTGGAACTTTAGGGGAATGCTAGAGAAACCTTGGGGTTTCTGCTGGTCTGTTATGGATCTGTGAAGAACTCTAGTTTGGTTCACATCTGGTGAGATCTTGTTCTGATTATAGAACCCAAACACAGAACCAACCTCAGTGTTGGTTTTTGATGAATCGATCATGTGACTCTGGGTTTGTGTTTTATGACGTCTATAGTTACTTATGAACTGTATTTAGAACTGTTCTTTATTGTGTGCAGCAATGTTAGAATGCAGAGAACCGTTCTGCAGGAGGTCACAGTGTAACGAGGTGGAAGAGGCACATCATGGAATTCACACAAACACAATACACTCATTACTCTGTACTGTACTGAATGGGGGGGGGGGGGGGTAGTTCCTGTGACTGTGGTTTTATTTGGGAACGTCAGGAATTCCCCCCCACAGTCTGTGAGAACATGTTGAAAAAAAACGCCTGCAGATCAGACAGCGTTTCTCCATTGAAGCATGTCTGTCTTTAACCTTCTGATGTCCACGTGGACAACATGAAACAAGCTACAAGGCCGCACAACTTTTCATTTAATTCTGAACACAACATTTTACATTTACATTTTCTTACACTTGTAGGTCCAACATGGCAGCTCCATCCTGGGAGGAAGGACATCAGATACAGTTGAAAGCTCCAGCTAAAAGCTAGTAACTGGATTTGGAGCTGTTTCAGGATAAAGAATGAACTTCAACACTCAAGTCAATGAGTTAGTTTGAAAGTTAAATGTCCACTTTAAAAGCGACAGAGTATAATAACAGTTTCACCCTTCACTGACTCAATTCACTCAGGTTTCATCTTTTGATGCAATGTTCCATGTATGTTGGTGTATTTGGTATTTAGTATCTCAGTTTGTTTGTGCTTTATTTTGTTTATAGCAGATGTGTATTTGATGCATTTATCTGTGTCTGTTCTTGTACTTCTGCTGCTGTGACGCAGTAAATTCCCTACGTCTCTCTGATCCTCTAAAAGCCTAACAACTGTTCTATTAATTTGTTCTATCTATGCATTTTATTCATTTTGAATGACTCTGTTTTATGTTGTGAATGTTGTTCTAAATAATAAATATGTGTAGAAATATCCGCCACCAGGAGGCAACAGAGACTGTGAGTGCCGTTCATGGGACCGTAGAAGAAGAAGAAGAAGAAGAAGAAGAAGAAGAAGGACTTGCTGCTGCTGCTGCTGCTGTTGTTGTTGTTGTTGCTGTTGTTGTTGCTGTTGTTGCACTCAGCTGAGTGATGCTAAACTAAATCTAACAGTGAATCATCATCAAGGTGAAGACGCTTCCGTCTCTCCGGAGGGAAACAACATGGCGTTCATCACAGCTAACTGGAACCCGCTGGGAGAAGCTTTTTATCGGTCAGTTCACCTCTGTTTTCTCGGTCAGACAGCAGCAGGAAACCATGGATGTATAAACTGGCTGAAGTTATCTGTTGTTCCGCTGCTTTTAAAGTGCGAACAGAGCCTGAGCTACTTCCGGTTAGCTGTCTGCTAATCATGTGACCCTGCTACATTACTTCATTAACTGTTAGCTCTGTTAGCTGATGCACAGGCGATCATTCACGTCATCACGTTTAATCACAAGCAACAGGTGAGGTCAGGTGAGCTACCTTAACGACCACTTGAGCAGAAGACACCAGCCAATGAGAATCAGAGTTCAGTGAAGTCACCTAGTGTTGCTAATTTCACTGAGGACACAGCAGCGTTAAAATGACACGATTTTAAATGGAGTCTGGGGGAAGAGAAGAGTTTTCTACGAGAAATTAACCTTTATCATGGTGTGTGTGTGTGTGTGTGTGTGTGTGTGTGTGTGTGTCTGCAGTAAAACCGAGCTGTATGAGATGTGTTGGAACTTGAGGGATGGACTCAGAGACTCTCTGGTGGCTGCAGCTCCATATGGAGGACCAATAGGTAAACACACAGCGGCTCTAAACTCTCAGGCTGGGTCCCAAATCCAACCTTAAATATACGACTGAGTTTATTAAAACTAATATAAATACAGATAAAAACAATACAAACACGTTTACAGAAGAGAAGAGTGATGGTAACATCTGCCTGTCTCTCTGCCTGTCTGTCTCTCTGTCTGTCTCTGCCTGTCTCTCTGTCTGTCTCTGCCTGTCTCTCTGCCTGTCTCTGTCTGCCTGCCTGTCTGCCTGTCTGCCTGCCTGTCTCTCTGCCTGTCTGTCTCTCTGCCTGTCTCTCTGTCTCTCTGCCTGTCTCTCTGTCTGCCTGCCTGTCTCTCTGTCTGTCTCTGTCTGCCTGCCTGTCTGCCTGTCTGCCTGCCTGTCTCTCTGCCTGTCTGTCTCTCTGCCTGTCTGTCTCTCTGTCTGCCTGCCTGTCTCTCTGTCTGTCTCTGCCTGTCTCTCTGTCTGTCTGCCTGTCTCTCTGTCTGTCTGCCTGCCTGCCTGTCTCTCTGCCTGCCTGTCTCTCTGTCTGTCTCTGTCTGCCTGCCTGTCTCTCTGCCTGTCTGTCTCTCTGCCTGTCTCTCTGTCTCTCTGCCTGTCTCTCTGTCTCTCTGCCTGTCTCTCTGTCTGCCTGCCTGTCTCTCTGTCTGTCTCTGTCTGCCTGCCTGTCTGTCTGCCTGCCTGTCTCTCTGTCTGTCTCTGTCTGCCTGCCTGTCTCTCTGCCTGCCTGTCTCTCTGTCTCTGCCTGTCTCTCTGTCTGCCTGTCTCTCTGTCTGTCTCTGTCTGCCTGCCTGTCTCTCTGCCTGCCTGTCTGTCTGCCTGCCTGCCTGTCTCTCTGTCTGCCTGTCTCTCTCTCTGTCTGTCTGCCTGCCTGCCTGTCTCTCTGTCTGTCTCTGTCTGTCTCTGCCTGTCTCTCTGTCTGCCTGCCTGCCTGTCTCTCTGTCTGCCTGCCTGTCTCTGTCTGTCTCTGCCTGTCTCTCTGTCTGCCTGTCTCTCTCTCTGTCTGTCTGCCTGCCTGCCTGTCTCTCTGTCTGCCTGCCTGTCTCTCTGCCTGTCTGTCTCTCTGCCTGTCTCTCTGTCTCTCTGCCTGTCTCTCTGTCTGCCTGCCTGTCTCTCTGTCTGTCTCTGTCTGCCTGCCTGTCTGTCTGCCTGCCTGCCTGTCTCTCTGTCTGCCTGCCTGTCTGTCTGCCTGTCTGTCTGCCTGCCTGTCTCTCTGTCTGTCTCTGCCTGTCTCTCTGCCTGCCTGTCTCTCTGTCTGTCTCTGTCTGCCTGCCTGTCTCTCTGCCTGCCTGTCTCTCTGTCTCTGCCTGTCTCTCTGTCTGCCTGTCTCTCTGTCTGTCTCTGTCTGCCTGCCTGTCTCTCTGCCTGCCTGTCTGTCTGCCTGCCTGCCTGTCTCTCTGTCTGCCTGTCTCTCTCTCTGTCTGTCTGCCTGCCTGCCTGTCTCTCTGTCTGTCTCTGTCTGTCTCTGCCTGTCTCTCTGTCTGCCTGCCTGCCTGTCTCTCTGTCTGCCTGCCTGTCTCTGTCTCTCTGTCTGCCTGTCTCTCTGTCTGCCTGTCTCTCTGCCTGCCTGTCTCTCTGTCTGCCTGCCTGTCTCTGTCTGTCTCTCTGTCTGCCTGTCTCTCTCTCTGTCTGCCTGTCTGCCTGCCTGTCTCTGTCTGTCTCTCTGTCTGCCTGTCTCTCTCTCTGTCTGCCTGTCTGCCTGCCTGTCTCTGTCTGTCTCTGTCTGTCTCTGCCTGTCTCTCTGCCTGCCTGTCTCTCTGTCTGTCTCTGCCTGTCTCTCTGCCTGCCTGTCTCTCTGCCTGCCTGTCTCTCTGTCTGCCTGTCTCTCTGTCTGCCTGCCTGTCTGTCTGCCTGCCTGTCTCTCTGTCTGTCTCTGGCTGTCTCTCTGCCTGTCTCTGTCTGTCTCTGTCTGTCTCTCTGTCTGCCTGTCTCTCTCTCTGTCTGCCTGTCTGCCTGCCTGTCTCTGTCTGTCTCTCTGTCTGCCTGTCTCTCTCTCTGTCTGCCTGTCTGCCTGCCTGTCTCTGTCTGTCTCTGTCTGTCTCTGGCTGTCTCTCTGTCTGCCTGTCTCTCTCTCTGTCTGCCTGTCTGCCTGCCTGTCTCTGTCTGTCTCTCTGTCTGCCTGTCTCTCTCTCTGTCTGCCTGTCTGCCTGCCTGTCTCTGTCTGTCTCTGTCTGTCTCTGCCTGTCTCTCTGTCTGTCTCTGGCTGTCTCTCTGCCTGTCTCTGTCTGTCTCTGTCTGTCTCTGCCTGTCTCTCTCTCTGTCTGCCTGCCTGTCTCTCTGCCTGCCTGTCTGTCTCTCAGCTCTCCTCAGAGAACCTCACAGACGTTCTCCCAGTTCTCGTCCTCAGTTAGAGATTTATTCTGCATCTGGAGTCGCCGTCACCAGCTTCCCGGTAAATATACGCCTCATTATTAACCAATCAGCTTCCATCCTCATTAATAGCTATTTGTATAAAATATGTAGTACACAGTGCAGTACTGTGTACTACATATTTTATAGTATTACTCATAAATATCACGTAGTATGTAGTACTTAATATCGTGGTTTGTTTAGTACTATAATTTAATGTGTAGTACGCCCTGTAGTACTGTTTAGTCATTTATTATAAAGTACTAGTATATATTACTTGAAGGGTGTGTGTAATAATATATTGATGCTGTGCGGTCTGTGTGTCTGTCTGTCCACCTGTCTGTCTCTCTGTAGTGGAAGAGTGGTCCTGTCGTCCATTTGGGTTGGACGGTCAGTGATGAGCTGTTGTGTATTCAGGAGGACGGATCAGTTCTGATCTACGATCTGTTTGGGTCCTTCAAGAGACACTTCAGTATGGGACAGGTCAGTCTGTTAACCACTCTGTTAACCACTCTGTTAACCAGTTAACTGACCACTTCAGTATGGACGGATCACTATGTTAACTAGTGTATTAACCAGTTTGTTAACTAGTCAACTGACCACTAGTTAGTTGACTGAGCTTGGAGTCTCTGTCTGTTGTTATTTCTAACAGGAAGTGGTCCAGAGTCAGGTGTTAGAAGCCAAAGTGTTCCACTCTCCTTATGGAACAGGCGTTGCCATAGTAACGGGCTCCTCCCGCTTCACCTTGGCAACCAACATCGATGATTTGAAGCTCCGGAGGTTACCTGAAGTCCCTGGTAACACCTGGCTCATCTGAGTTTTTACTCTGTATTTTTACAGTTGGGTTGAACTCTAGTCTGTTTGACCGGTCTGTCCCCTGTCTGTCTCTCTCGTCTGTCTCTCTGATCTGTTTTTGTGTCCTCAGGTCTGCAGGGGAAGCCGTCCTGCTGGGTTGTCCTCACTCAGGATAGACAGACTAAAGTCCTGCTGTCCAATGGACCTGAACTCTACATCCTGGACAACACGTCCTGCACTGCTGTGGTGAGACAGACAGACAGACAGACAGACAGACAGACAGACAGACAGATATCTAACAGTACGTGTCTGTCTTTAGTGTCCCCCAGGTCTCGGTCCTCAGGCCGGCAGTATCGTCCAAATGTCTGTGTCTTTCAGCTATAAATACCTGGCTCTCTTCACTGACACTGGACACATGTGGACAGGCCCCGCCCACCTTCAGGTGAGCTGCTTCTCTGTCCAATCAGCTGTTTGATCTAACCTGAGGGGGCGGTGTCTGTGTGGATGAGTGACAGGTGGTTCTGTGTCTGCAGGACAAACTGAGTGAAGTTGACACTAAAAAGTCGACCCCTCCCAAACAGATGGTGTGGTATGTACATCTGTCTACATGTATGTGTACCTGTTTGTCTGCTTAGTTATGTGTTTGTCTACCTGACTCTTTTCTCTTTCTTCTGTTTACCTGTCCATCCCTACCTGTCTGTCTCTCTTTCGATGTCCATGCTTATTTACATGTCTGTTTACCTGCTCGTCTGTTAACTGTCTGTTTTATTGGTTTGTTTATATACCTGTCTCTCTCTGTCTGTCCGTTGACCTGCCTGACCCTGTCTACATGTGCAGGTGTCGCAGACCGAAGAGTCAGCAGCCATCTGTGGTGTTGATGTGGAACAGACTGCTCGTGGTGGCCGGAGTATGTAATGACATCATCCAGTATCCTTTAAACCAGTTCACACTGGAACCACAAACCAGTTTACATCAAGACTGTAGTTGCTCGTTAAGGTTTTCCTGAGACTGGTTAAGCTTGTCCTAAAGCTTGTTAAGGTTCCCCCAGGGCTCGTTAAGGTTCCCCCCGGGGCTCGTTAAAGTTCCCCCTAGGGCTCGTTAAGGTTCTTTCATGGCTCATTCAGATGCTTTTAGGTTAAAGCACCTGTTCTTTTGAGTTGTTCTCTGGTCAGGTGATGTTTGACCCCTGTTTAACCCTTGACCCTTGACCCCAGGTTCCCCATAGAGGATCAGTGTGTTTTGGTCGGAGAACTGGACGGAGTTCGGATCATCAGCTCGACTAATCAGGAGCTGCTTCAGGAGGTTCCTCTGGTCTGTCAGGACATCTTCAAGATCGCTTCCATGGCTCCTGGAGCTCTGCTGCTGGAGGCCCACAGGGAGTACGAGGTAAGACCCTGTCTGTCTGAACACCTGTCTTTCTGAACACCTGTCTTTCTGAACACCTGTCTTTCTGAACACCTGTCTTTCTGAAAACCTGTCTTTCTGAACACCTGTCTGTCTGAACACCTATCTGTCTGACTGGATAAAGGTCTCACTGTTTTTTTGATACACGTTTAAATATTTGTCTCTGAACAGCTGATTTCTGTTGTTTTGTGTTTGTTTAGAAGTCGAGTCAGAAGGCCGATGAGTACATGAGGGAGATCAAGGAGCAAAGCATGCTGGGAGAAGCAGTCAGACAGTGTGTGGAGGCGGCAGGACATGAATATGACACCAACACCCAGAAATCCCTGCTGAGGGTGAGAACACACACACAGTGACACGACGGCATGTTCTGTGTGTTTTCCGGTGTGACACCACGTTTCATCTTCCAGGCGGCGTCGTTCGGGAAGTGTTTCCTGACCGACTTCAGTCCGGACCAGTTTGTGTCAACCTGCAGAGAACTCCGAGTGCTGAACGCTGTCAGAGAGAGCAGTGTGGGTTTGCCGCTCACACACACTCAGTATCCTCACACACAGGTGAATCATGGGAAATGTATTGTACAGTGGTCTTTAGTCTATTTTTTTTTTTTTTTAGCTGTAGTGATGGATGGTTAATGAGCAGTGATGTCATTATTGATTTTTGACTACTGACCTATCAGATGTCAGATCAGTCTCCTGTTAGTCATTAAACAGATTTCACTCTGTTACCATGGTGACAAGCTCCTTGACCTCTGACATCAGATTTAAGCAGATGACGCTACAGGTGCTGATTGACAGGTGAGTCAGCTCATCTAAGCCTGTCTGTCTTTCTGTACCTTTCTCTCACACTTGTGTCTCTGAACCTTTCTGTCTTTCTCACCTGACTGCCTCTCTGTACCTGACTGTCTCTCAGGTTGGTGTACCGACAGTTTTATCCATTAGCGATAGAAATCTGTCGTTACCTGAAGATTCCAGATTATCAGGGAGTCAGCAGAGTCCTCAAACACTGGGCTTCATGCAAGGTAACCTGTTTCACCTGTCCCTCTCGCACCTCACCTGTCTCCCCCACATCACCTCTCCCTTATTTGCAGCAGCAGTGCTGCTTTTTGCTGTAACAATGTGTTGTACTGTCATAGCTCTCCATTATAACAACCTGCTCTGCTTGACTGAGGAAGGCGGTACACGATCGCTCCATTTTGTGTGGACGAAGACTCAAATGATGCTTCAAATGCCCCCTTTAAAGAGGAATTTTACACCCTGTTGTGGCATCGTGCACTCTCCCTTTTAAAAAAGCAGGTTTATACACATCGCTGATGGTTGGGTATCACCTCTGACACCGACCGAACAAGGAACCATTACGAGGAAGCATGTTGTTCATCCCGGAACGCGTGGCCAAACATTGCACAGATTGAATGTACCCTGTTTGATGTGTGTCCAGGTGCAGCAGAAAGACCTATCAGACGAGGCCATAGCCCGAGCGGTGTGTGTGAAGGTGGGAGACTCACCTGGTGTTTCTTACTCGCACATCGCAGCTAAAGCGTACGAATGTGGACGCACTGAGCTCGCCATCAAGGTAACTTTACACATTTATAATCTTTGTTTTTGCTGAGGACCAACAGAGTCATCAAACACATGTTGAGTCAATCAGCGTGACATCATTATGACATCATTGAGGCCACATGTCCTTCAGCATAATGTAATCCAGTGTTCCCATGGGATCAACTCATTCACAGTTTTAATGGAGACCATTTCAGTTTGCTCTGTTTTTTCACTTTTAAAGAATTAACTGTTATTTTAAACAATAATGCAATATAAGCTGTTATTTAAATATTAAGATATTAACTGTTATTTTAAATATTAGCTGTTTAGATACTTGTTGTTTAGATATTAGCTGTTGTTGAAACATTTGTTGTTTTAAATATCAGCTTTATTCTTTATTTTCTGCGTGTCAGTTGTTGGATTTCGAGGCTCGGTCTGGAGAACAGGTTCCTCTGCTGTTGAAGATGAAGAGGAGTCAGTTGGCTCTCAGTAAAGCTGTGGAGAGTGGAGACACTGACCTGGGTGAGTCTCTGTTAGCCTCACCCACCACCTGCTGTCAGGTAGATGATGTCACACTGATGATGTCACTGATGGTTTCCTGTGTTACCAGTTTACACGGTGGTGAGTTACCTAAAGAACGAGATGAACCGAGGAGATTTCTTTATGACCCTGAGGAACCAACCAGTCGCCCTCAGCCTCTACAGACAGGTACTCATCATTACCATCATCCTCCTCAACCCAGACGATTTGTAGTCTGTGGATTATACAGTATACCTGGATTATTATTAATTTGTGGATTGTTTGTCTGTGGATTAATTAGTCTGTGGATGTTTAATCTGTGTGCTGTCAGTTCTGTAAACTGCAGGAACAGGAAACTCTGAAGGATCTTTATAACCAGGATGATGATCACCAGGAACTCGCCAACTACTACGTTACTGCCAGTTACAGAGAAAAGGTACTGCACTTACTAACAAACTTACATTTGTGAACGCTTTGTTCAGACTGCTTCTAGTCCGACTTTGCTGTGTGTTTGTGGTCTGACAGTACAGCAGATCAACCTCAGGACTGTGACGGCAGATCTGATTTAAACTGATATTAAATCATCTGCTGATTGTCAACTGTTCATGAAGTGATCTTCTGATTTATATCAAGTGACATAAAGTCTTTAATCATGTCTGTCTCTGCAGAGGTTAGAGAGCCGTCTGTCTCTCCTGCAGAGTGCTGTAGATGAGTACAATAAGGCCAAGAACGAGTTTGCTGCAAAGGTAAAACTGTCATTTACACCATTAATCCTCTATATTAAATGATACGTGAAAAGCTGTTGCAACTTTCACAAACATATTCAACCCCCTGAGGTTACCCCATGTCCACCATGTAGTAACATATGTAACCCTGATTTTAACATGTAACAAGGCCGATAATGGCTCACATTTCACTGACATTATGTTTTTTACCGGCCAACATGTAAGCCAGAACCTGATGTGGCCCCATCAGAGGGTCTCAGGATATGTCACAGATTTAGTTTTTGGTTCAGAGGACAGAATTACAAGGTACAAGGTGTAATTCTACAACACAGGGTGGCACAACAAAATACAAATTGTTGTCCCACTCTGCTAAAGAAGAAAAAAACAGTTTTCTATGGTGGTGTTTGGAGGATGAGTTGAGGCAAAAGAAGCTGCTCTGTAGTCTGGTGGTACGACAGCAGATATTTCTGTATCTCCTGCCAGACACCAGCAGGTGAACAGGTGGTTTCTGTGGTGGGTTTGGTCTCACCACACCCGTATCACTGCTGCTCGGTAGATGGGGACCAATGATGTACCAGGCAGTTTTAACCACCACTGCAGAGCCTCCTGTCCTGGGCCTGGGTACATCCATGCCAATCAAAATGCTTTCTATTGCTCCTCTGTAAAAGTTGACAAGAAAGTTTTCCTAAGTTTCCTTAAGAGATACAGCCATTTCTGAGCTTTGTTAACCAGGAGGAGATGTGAGATGTCCTTGACAGGTTCTCTGTGATCTTGATTCCCAGGAACTTAAAACTGTTCACCTGCTCCACCTAAGAATTTTCAAAATCCGTGATCAGCTCCTTGGTTTTGCTGACGTTGAGCAGCAGGTTGTTTTTTCTGAGCTCTACTCTGCAAGGTTGTTAATATGAATACTCATTATTTTTTTGAAATATGGCCGATGTAATGGTGGTGTCGTCCGCAAACTTCCCAGTTAACTTTATTAACTTATTAACTTAATTAAGAGAAATGTTCTGTGTTTACATGAATTAACTACCTGATTGCGTCACATCTGTCAGACAGGTAATTACCATGTAGCTCTGTATTAGTCCTGGTGGATAATAAACAGTTCTCCCATTATGTCATCTTCAATTTAACCTCCATTATTTACATTGAAATATTATGTCTTCAGGCCACAGAGGAAGAGATGCGTCTCCTTCGTTTCCAACGAAAACTGGACGATGAGAAAGGGGCGGGTCTCCTGGGACTGTCCTTACAGGTACGTGTAGGGGCGGGGCTACTGGGACCATCCCTACCTTGGGGTTGTTTCTTAATTGGAATAAATGTGACCAATTAAAAACGGTGTCCAGGATGTAGTCACTGCCTGCCCTGCGATGTCACTTCCTGTGTGTACTCTTGTTCCAGGCGACCATGGAGGCTCTGCTGGCTTTAGGACTCCACAAACAAGCAGAACAACTTTACAGAGACTTCAGAGTTCCCGACAAAAGGTGAGACATTCAGGAGGTGATGTCACTGCTCTCTCTGCTTTGACTGGCTGAACACATGATTTTCAGGTAACACAATCAAAAGGATGTTTACCAGCTCTCTGGTGAGTGCCTTTTATCCTTCAACTGCTTCAACTGTCAAGAAAATTCAACCTGCTTCTTTAGGAATCTTAAAAACTTTCATGTCATTCATCATTTTCAGAATACACACTCACTAACACTTCAACTGCTTTTAGTGCTGTCACTTCAGCGGACATCTTTTAGTATACATATGAACTGTGTGAAGGAATTTTCCTTCTTGTATGTTAAACTTCCCTTTTGTAGGTTAAAGGTAACTTAAGACAGAGCTTCACAGGACAGGTCACCTGTCTGTCTCTGTTCACCTGTCTCACTCTGTGTGCCAGACGAGGCCGAGTTGGCTCTGGCCTCTGGTAGACCAAGGTCTGCTAGATATCTTCTGTATTCAGGGTTAGACACAAACCACAAACAGGTTGTTGATGCTGGATAAGAGAGACTGTAGAGAGGCTATGCTGTTGCTAGGACAGCAAAGTTTGACGTATTTCCTTGTTTGGATCAGATCACTCTATTGGATATAGAGTCATCACACATGCCAGGCTGAGTTAGGAATAACCCTGTTTGGATATAGAGGAACTTCTCAGTTCTGGGGAGGGTTAAATACTGAGCTTCAGGACACCATCTTCAGATTTGGGTAGCAGTACGCTGTGATTCACACGTGGTGTTTCCCTTTTCTCCTCGATCGAGCTTCAGTAAATATTCCTGTGTAAGACATCCAGGTCTCCTGAAACTTCTTGTTAGAGTGAACCAGCTCTAAGATTTCCATCACAAACTGAACCTATGAACGGACACTAATTTCGTGTGACTTCAGCTGCTTCGTCTCCAGCTCATTTTATTACCAGCCCTTAAACTTAGACACTTCAACTCCTTTCAGTATTCATATTTCAACTACCACTTCAACAACTTCCAATGTTTCAGTGGCAGGATTCCAGCAGCGAGTACACTTGCATGTTCTTCAGTGTCCCATCGCCTGTCTGTCTGTCTGGCTCTGTCTCACCTGTGTGTCTACCTGTGCAGGTATTGGTGGTTAAAACTGAAGTCTCTGGCAGAAAAGGAGGAGTGGGAGGAGTTAGAGAAGTTCTCAAAGAGCAAGAAGTCTCCTATTGGCTACCTGGTGAGAAGATGTAACGATTATCTGATTAACGCTGTTGATTGATTACGCTGAACGCTTGATTATTTAAAATAAAGATAGAACTACAGTTCCCATGAATCATAGTGTTGTCTCCTCTTCAGGCGTTTGTTGAAGTTTGCATGAAGAGTAACAACAAGTATGAAGCCAAGAAGTACGTTTCCAAGGTAACACCTGAGCAGAAGGTCAAAGCTCACCTGGCCATCAGGTAAGACTCAGAACACCTGTGACATCATCAGACAGGTGAGAAATGACCACTCAGGTAACTCTTCTTCTTCTCTTCCTGTCAGTGATCTCGAGGGGGCGGCGGACGCTGCGATCGAACGCAAGAACGAATCAGAGTTAGGTGCGGTCCTCTCCAGATGTTCCGCCTCCGACCGCTTGTTGATTGACAGGTTGAACAGAGCCAAAGCCTCCACTGCCAAAAAGTGATCCTCCATTCAGAGTGTATGTACAGAGACTGCAGGGTGTCACCTGCCAAAAAGTGATCCTCAGTTTACTTTCTGATTGATATTTAGAGCAGGCTTTACCATAGCAACCAGAGCTGGAGAAGTTTCTTCCTCTTTTGCTTTAATGTCAGAACTAACACAGCTGATCATATTATTGATGATGTCATTATTGATTATTGATCACCCAGCTGATGTAAGTTTTGAACATGTTTTCTTCCTCTGTGTTTCTGTCTGAACTGTGAATAAAAACCGTCCAATCCTTCAGTAACTGCAAGCCCCTCCCCCAAACAGTGATTGTCCAATCAGAGCTCAGCAACAGTAGTTAGTGAGCAGTGTGTGGAGCTGAAGTAACCGATACAGGTTGTCCCTGTGGTTCAGGGGTCTAAACACTGTAGCGTCACCGGTTCGAGTCCCCCATTTCCTGTCTGCTCTTTATCTAACAAAAAGTCCAAAACAGACATTTTAAAAAGAAGAGACGCTCCAGCTGGCCGTTACATTTGTACAAACTCAACACTTCCTGCTGAATCCTGCTGAACTGCCAGCCACATCCCAAAGTCACGAGACAGTCGTGGTCATGTTACATCTGGAGAGTTCATATGTGCTAGAATCAGTGTTTACAGTAAATATTCAGATGTTCAACGGTCTGGAAATCCTCCACCAGGTTCCATATTTAAATCAATGCTTTCATTATCAACTGTGATAAAAAATTTAAACACATGGAACATTTACTGAAACTAAAGGCCTGTTTTGACTGGTTTCTGTCGTTGCCTCACATGTCATTTTATTTTGGTGAGGTGATCAAACCTGCCAAATTAAAACTTCAAAGGACAGAAAACCTTAAGGAGCGAGTCAGAGGAAAGCAAAGATCCAGAATCAGGTGGTGTCCCCGCATCAAATCCTTGGGAAGATTGATTGGATAAGAACAGGCGTGTCATTGGCTGAAGGAAGAGATCCGGGACGGAGCCAGGACTGTCCAGTCTGCTGAAGAACAAGGGACCACAGCACGAGGACGTATTGCACTTGTCCTTCTCAGAGACAGAAGAAGTGAAGACGTCCAAGCTCCTCTCCTGTGGAACCAGCTCCCAGTTTGGGTTCTGGAGGCAGACCCCCTCTCCTCATTTAAGAGTCTGCTTCAAACGTTTCTCTTTGATAAAGCTTATAGTTAGGGCTGGCTCAGGTGAGTCCTGAACCATCCCTTAGTTATGCTGCTATAGGCCTAGACTGGGGGGGGGGGGGGGGTGATGTGCACCTTATTCTTAATGCTTTTACGGTCTCATGACGAGGTTTTCAAAAGCTTTAGGTGTGTGCCTTTTTCAGACATTTCTGTTGAAGATAAAATCGTGTATTTAAGCATCATATCATCCAAACAAATCATATCATCGCATTTCTTCGGCTTTTCTACATTGAATTACACATTTGAGATGAATTGGAAAAAACGCAGCGTGTGAGATCAGAGGGAGTTTTGTACTAATGAAAATGTTAAATATTTTGTGTCATTTCATCCAGTTTCATAAACTTACCAATACATAATGTAATGACAGGCTGCCCCAGTAAGTCTCTAAAGACTCTCCAGCCGATCAGGAACTCACACAAGAGAACATGTTTCTCAATTTTAACAGGTTTCTGAGAAAGATTCATATATGGAATTTCCTTTCTACGTTTGTTTTTATAAGAGACAAAATTCTGTCACAAACCAGCTTTATTGTCATGGAAACTCGTCTTCAAGCTCAGTTTTTCTCTCGTTATTTCATTTGGAACAATGGTGACATTTTTTACAAAAACAGATGGATCTTTTTAAAGAATTGATTTGTTTTGGTGGTCTGATCGCACGACTTCCAGTGAATTTATCTCCGGTTTTAATTTTCCAAAATGGACTAAAGAAGATAATGTGCTGAGAGTACTTTGGCTCTTTACATAGAGTTCCTTTTTTTCCTGATATCTCATCAGGTCACTTTTGGTGGGACAATCTGTTTGTACCATGTAAAAATAATACTAATGGAGTTGAACGTTCCTTATTTCAGAGAGTTCTTTCAGTCATATAGGCCTCGGCAGTCCTGGAGAACCTGCAGGAGACGCTTTCTCACTTTGTTAATGTTACATTTGTATCTGGTTTCTTTTCTTTTTGGGTTCCAACAGAACAAAGGAGAAGCTGAGATGGCAGCCACCTCCCATCATGCTCTGCTTTGGTCTGGTTAACGCTTCTCTGGTTTGTTACAGAAACTTTGAACTTAAAAAATGACGTGACTTGGCTGCTTCGGCTTCCGTAGCTGGTCCTGTCAGGTGTTTTGCGGCCAAAACAAAGTTACACTAGAAACTTGTTGGTTCGGTTTGAAAGTTACACCGAAATACCTCGAGTGAAGAACTGAGCTCGTGCTGCAGGTAGGTTTCAGTCTGTTTCGTATGCAGGAAGTAAACGGTTAAAGTTGTGCCTCCTGTGTAATAAGCCAGTGTAAAATATCTTTGAAGTTAGTCCAGCAGTTTAAAGACTGTCGGTCTTTCAAGGACCCAGACTCCTTTCAAATATCTCCATGTAAATATAAATATTTACAGCGCCTGTCTCTCCGGAAGTTAACGCTGCACGAGTTACAATGGAAGGGAAATCATTTCCTAAATGACTGTGATGTGCTCCTAAACGTTGGGATTTTATTAAGATGAAGTTCTGTTGTGTGATTTATTTGTTTTTTATTGTTTTTTAAGAGCCGAATGCAGCAGAAACTTCTCAACATTTATAAAAAGTCTGCAGTTAGATTCCAGCTGGTCTGAAGTGTCGATAAGCGAGGCAGCAACAAAAAGTGACGGATTGTTAAAGGAGTCTGGCGAGAGAGAAAAGTGTTGAATCAGCATCACTTCAGTTGCACATTAACTGACTTGATTTAGTTAATAAACAACAGTTCATATGCATGTCATGTCACTTAGTGCCACAGCACTCTATAAGATATAATATAGCAGTATAATATGCAGTACTCATGCTCTGTACATGTAGTATTAATGTAGTTATTTTATTATGTAGTACCATGACATGCAGTACTGTACCATGTAACAGTACTGCATGTTAGTATGTAGTGTTCTGACACTATATAAAGTACATTTTACTATGTTAATGTGTAATTATATCATATTTAGTTAGTGTTTAATAACACGCTGTGTGCGTGTGTGTGTGTGTGTGTGTGTGTGTAACCTTAGTTGGCTTATATGGCGACATGTTAGTCAGCCTCTTGAGTGCTCATAAAATCCACTACACCTGTAGGAAAACAACCAATCAGAGCAGGAGGAGTCTCTAACCCCCCAATATGGACCCCAGCCAAAAAAACACAATAGATTGTCTGCTCCGCAGAGTTCCCTCTCCGGATCACACCGAGACAGGGTGGCACCCCCGCGTGGGGGTCTCCGTCTCGCTGGCTTTGAGGCTCTGATGTTACTAGGTTAACGGTTCATGTACTAACATTACTCGGTTAAAGTACTAAGGTTACTCAGTTAACGTTTAATGTACTAACGTTACTCGGTTAACGTACTAAGGTTACTCAGTTAACGTTTAATGTACTAACGTTACTCGGTTAACGTACTAAGGTTACTCAGTTAACGTTTAATGTACTAACGTTACTCGGTTAATGTACTAACGTTACTCTTAACGTTACTTATGTTACTGTTTTGCCGACAATCACAAAATAAGTTGAGCTCTGCAGCCAAAGTTTTAACTCTACGTGATCGTAGATGGTCCCATCATCTTCACGCTCAGCTAACATTAGCACGGCTGACGCTGTCGTAACCACCGCGCAGTCAAACAGCTTTTGGATCCGTTCTGGAACATGAGACTCATTCATGTGATTGGTCCAGACAATCAGGTGGTGATGTCAGCAATCAAGGTAGAGTGCGCGGTGAAGGCGAGTGCTCTGATTGGTGAAGGGCCGGTGTGGGAGGAGTCAGAGCAGACCCTGCTGTTTGTTGACATCGCTGGTCAGAAAATCCACCGCTGGAGTCCAACGACCAATCAGATCCAGTCTGTGGAGACAGGTTGACCAATCGGCATGCAGCAAACATTCAGTTCAGTTTATTAATGAAAAATTAGGTAATGAGTAACACCTGTCTGTCCTTAGGCGACACAGTGGGCTTTGTGGTTCCTCGCAGGTCAGGTGGGTATGTTGCAGGTGTGGGTCGCAGCATTATTGCTGTTGATTGGTCGACTCAGACGATGACATCATTGGTGGAGGTTGACGAGGTCAAACCGAACAACCGACTGAACGACGGGAAGGTTGATCCGACTGGACGCCTGCTGGCGGGTCAGTCTGATTACCTGGTTACTGTTTATCTGTCTATTTGAAGTAGTGTTGCCATGGTAACTGTGTGTGGTGTCTCAGGTACGATGGGGAAGGAGGTGAGACCTGCGGAGGTTCAGAGACAACAAGGATCTCTGTTCTCTGTGAACTCTGACCTCACTGTGACCAAACACCTGAACCAGGTAACGTCAGCAGTCTGTCTGTCTGTCTCTCTGACCTGTCTCACTCTCAGGTGGACATATCTAACGGGTTAGACTTGTCTCTCACCTGTCTGTCTCTTCCCTGTATGTCTCTCTGACTTGTCTCACTCTCAGGTGGACATATCTAATGGGATGGACTGGTCTTTGGATCAGAAGACATTTTTCTACATTGACAGTTTGTGTCTGACTGTCGACGCCTTCGACTACGACTCAAACACCGGACACCTTGGTAACTGTGTACTTATAGCTCAGTACATGTGTACTTTTACCTCAGTATAAGTAAGCTGCGGCCGCTGTTTGTACGTGCCTGCTGATGTTGACAGAACCATTCATAAATTCAAAACATATTTAGCAATCTGATCAGCGATCATTCATTTATTAAACATGAAGATGCCAGGACGAGATGTCATTGCCCCACGGGCCGCACTTTGAGAACCCCTGGTGTAGAGTTAATGTTACTAATGCCAGGGACCAGCAAATACAGTGTGTGTGTGTGTGTGTGTGTGTGCGTGTTCCCTAGGTAACCGTCGTGTGGTGTACCGCATGGAGGAGGGGGAGGGGCTTCCAGACGGCATGGCAGTTGATATGGAAGGTCGTCTGTGGGTGGCGTGTTACAATGGAGGACGGGTCATCAACATCGACCCTGCTACTGGTTAGTTAAACTGGTTATACTGGTCATCCTGTTACAATGGAGGACGGGTCATCAACATCATCATGTAATGTCAGGTGCAACAGGTTTTACTGGTTTATCCTGGTTTTACTGGTTTTACTGGTCTCTACTGGTTAGATGATGAAGATGAAGATGACTTGTTGTTTTCTCTCAGGTATGCGGCTGCAGATGGTCTCTCTGCCGGTGATGAAGACCACTTCCTGTTGTTTTGGAGGTCCAAACTACTCCGACCTCTACGTGACTTCAGCCAGTCTGGGCCTCAACCAATCAGAGAGGAGACAGCAGCCGCTGGCTGGGGACATCTTCAGGGTGAGACTCAGTCAACAACTCACCTGTATCATTGACTCACCTGTATCACTGATTCACCTGTGTTCACTTTATACAGTGACACTTGGTGATAATGACTGTGTGTGTGTGTGTGTGGGGGGGTGTGTTTCTACAGGTGACAGGTCTCGGGGTCAAAGGTCGTCCTTCAAACTCGTTCTCTGGATGATCTTCAGGAGACTCAAACAGCCAATCACAACACAGATTTAATTATAATTTAATGTTGAGTTTCACAAATATTTGTAGCAGTTTACAACTGTAAATAATAAATGATGAAGAGACTGACAGCCAATTAGAAACAAGGAAACTGTGACACAGACATTCAACAACCAATCAGAGTCAATAAATGATTGCATATTCTTATATGTAACTTTGTAGAATTAGTGAAAATAAAATAAAACTTGAAAGACCTCGGACCAGTAAGTGTTGAAAACTTGTAGCTGAGCCTCTGAGGATTATGGGTAATGTAGTCCAACAGTTAGGCCACATACACCATGTTAATATAATACCAATGAGCACCTGATAAATGATTTATGTTTTGTGTTTCATACAGAAACTTTTAATGGAGGGAAACCGTTGTTGAAACACCTGAAACAAAACTTAAAGAGGAAAAACAACATAAAACTAATGGTGTGTTCACACAATTTTGGCTTTACGTTTCTCATGCAGGTTTGACTGCGCAATCATTGTGTTTATTTGCCCCATTAGCCGTAAACAAGCAAGCACCGGTTCAGCCTCCGACTGCACTCACCAGACACTCTGGCCCTTTCGGTTATTTCACTCAAGTCTTGCTTCTTTTTCTGCTCTCCTTTAGTAAAGTACATTTCCCTCCAGTCAGAAGTCAACATGGACGAGAGACTGATTATATCATATCACCGAGTGTCAGATCAGAATCAGGTGCGACTCTGGCGGTTTATTCCTCCAGAGCTCCCTGGGGACTCTCACACTTCTGCCATGTGACTGTTTCCCCTTCAGTCTCAAGCCAAAACACTGCGACAGCAACAGAGAAGAGCAGGCGGACGTACTGTGGTCTTTCTAGAACAGTAATGGTTTAACCAGGCGAACGCTGGTTACGTAACGTAACCCCAGATTCTGTGAGTACAGGCACTTTAATGATTCTGATTGGTGAGCGATGCTTATCTCTATTTTGATTGGACAGCTGCTGAAGCTCACAGCCGGGAGCCCAGAAGCCCTTTAAACCAGCCGCCGAAAAACTTCAGGAAGTCAGTTGACGTCATATAAAGAGCCACAAAGTCCATGTAGGGAGGAGGTCGTGGTAGGTGAAGGGTCAAACACTGGACTCTCACTCAAGAGACCGGGGGGTCGTGTGAAACCAAAAGTCAAGGTGGACTTTTTATTTTTTAATGTTTTCAGTCGTGGTTTAGTTAGGTTTAGGGAAAGATCTTAGTGTAGTTACATTCATGTTAAACTGTAATTAGCAGCAAATGTCTCCTTGATGTTAAGTCTTTCTAATGATATTAAAGTGAAGCAGCAGCATCATGTGGACAGGGTGCGTTTTATTTACACCAAGTGCAGAATTACCAACAACCAACAAACACTAAACAGTACGAGCAACGCTACACAGCTTTCTAGAAAATGTATGTACACGTAGAAAACTTTGTGCTGTTTCACTTTTTTTTTGTCATATTTTGACTTGAAAACATGGTTCAAGGTCTGAAATGAAGGGGGGGGGGGTAGAGAGGGTTGGGACGAGGCTGGAGACGGGGGACGGGAGGGTGAGGAAGTGTTGATGCAGGACTATTGAGACAGAATACTTCAGTTCAAGACTGGACTCTCCAGAAACACTTTAGGACAACTTTACAGGTTTGTAGGTCTCCGTTTGAGATTGGGTTCTTCACAGACCAACCAGGACCCCAGATGAGAGATCCAGGTTTGGATCGAGGCTGGACACACCACATGCCAACAGGAACTCCAGAAACACTGTTGGACGACACTAGAGATCTGTCCAGGTCTGCCTTGGGTTGTCCAGATTGTTCCAAGTCCATCTAAGTTTGTCTGGGTCTGTCTTTGTTGGTCCAGGTACGTCCATTTGGTCCAGATTTGCCCAGATTTTCTCATGTATTTCCAGGACCGTCCATGTTTTTCCAGATGTGTCCATGTCTCTTTAGGTTTGTCCAGGTGTGTCCCGCCCCGGAGCCTCACCAGCAGACTGACCTCAAGTTCTCTCCTTCATGTTACAGACTGAAGACAGAAGTTGTCCTCCACAGTTTCATCAATAAATCATGAATCTGGTCAGTTTATCAGTTATTTCAAAGCTGAAACATGAATGTATAAATGTGGTGACACGTCCGGGTAAATCAGTCCAGACCTGCAGCTGAGTGGAGAGACAAACCAGTCAAACTGGGCACCAATTACAGTTCTAAAAAGGGCAGACAAGCAGTGCCCCCCCACTGCAGTGCGTCAAACAGAGTGTCTGCATTCACATAATCACATTATGTTCGTGGATAAAGATGTTTGAGACTGAAGTTGATGTTTCTGCTGGCTGGCGCTGGCTAACCGCAGGACGCAGGTCTGGTTCGAGTTGGGTTCAGGAAGGAGACTAAGAAGAGCCAGAGTCACAGATAGCCAGAGTTTGGCAAAAAGTTTGGCTCTAAAAGCCACTTTGACACTTATTTTTTTGTAAATGTGAATGCTAATGGAAGGGAAACCCGAACCCTTTAGAAAGGTGCCAGACTGTGAATCCGGCTCTGGTAAGGCTAGTAAATACAGTAGAACACAGTAGAACACAATGTAATGAAATGAGTAGAACCCTGTACAAGATCCGTTAAAGACACAGATCGAAGGAACCCAGAGCACCTAGAACCAGGTATCTGGCTCTGGGTTTTAATGGAGGTGCGCAAACCTGCTCGGCCGTGATTGCTGAAGGACTAAGGAGGGATCGAACATGTGATATGAACAATACCAGCTCATCAGGATGCTGCTCTACAGCGCCACCAATGATCTCAAACCCCAGACTACATTTAAGCGGCCCACAGTTGGTTGATCTTGCAGTATTTTTAAAAACTTTAAGAACTTAATTTACTATTTAAATAATTTGTAGTCGTGATTGTCTTGGAGTTTTCAATCCTACCACATGGTCTTCCTCAGCAGATGTTTAAATTTACATTTTGATTCAAGAATTAACTTTTAATCTGAATGTTGAAGCCCACATGGAAAAGAAGTCCTTAAAGTACAATTCAACGACAACTGGGCATCTCCATCATCTGAGGAAGACTGTGTGATACAATCAAAAGGTCAAGAATAGATACTGAGTGTCGCTTGTCATGAGATTATTGGATCTCAGTGTAACCAGACTGACTCCAGATCAGCTTGTTATTGTTGTTTTGTATCCGTTTAGTTGTTTTTATAGAATGTGCTGCTCCACCAGCTGTGGACTTCGGTCAAGATCCTTTAAGTTGCCAAATTTTTGAATTGAGTTTGGTTTGACAGCAGTCAGGCCAGAGTGGAACCTAATTCCACCTCTGGAATAAGGAACAGGCGTCAGACTTGAAAACAAAAACCCAAAAGTCAGAGGTCAAAGCTCAGAGGTTACAGGTCAGGTTGTGTCCGGGAACCTGGTCTGTGCACAAACCGACCAATAAAATAACATAAAAAACATGATTTCATCAGTTCACATCGATTGATCAGAAATGTTCAAAGTGCTAATTGGTCCCATCGATTAGAAGTGGGCGTGGCCAGCTGAACAACAAAGACACGTGGTCGTCCTCAAACATGCTGACACATAAGCTCTCTCTGTCTCTCAGTAGTGCTCCTCGGAGTGAGCGGGGTCACAGAAGAAGCGAGAGCTGCGTTTGGCCGATCGGGCCGTGAAGGGGACGGTCTTCAGAGCTGCAGGTGAGAAAAAACAAAACAGCCAATCAGACAACAAACAGGAAGCACCGGAGGAGTAAACTACAAAGTCACTTCTTCATATCCAGGCTGTCTTAGCCTGTGACCATGTGTTTACCTGTAATGATGTCCTCTATGGCTCCGTCCTTCCCTTCATAAACATGGCGGCTGTCTTTTCCTTGTCGTCGTCTGAGCTCAGTGATCAGCTCCTGCTGCTGCCGCTTTCCCCTGTGGGATGGAGACTGGGGGGGGGGGTTGACCTTTTAAAAATCACTTTGCAAATGAATTTGTTTTTTCTGTTGAGCTGACATGAGAACAAATTTTCTCCAATATTGACTCCATGTAAAATCCAGAATAGAATTTAAAATCCTCACTTAGTAAGCTGTTAATGGTCAGGCACCATCATATCTTAAAGAGCTGATAGTTCCCTGTTACCCCACTAGAGCCCTACGCTCACAGAACACAGGCTTCCTTGTGGTTCCTAGAGTCTCTAAAAGTAGAATGGGAGCCAGATCCTTCAGTTACCAAGCTCCTCTCCTGTGGAACCAGCTCCCAGTTTGGGTTCTGGAGGCAGACACCCTCTCCTCATTTAAGAGTCTGCTTCAAATGTTCCTCTTTGATAAAGCTTATAGTTAGGGCTGGCTCAGGTGAGTCCTGAACCATCCCTTAGTTATGCTGCTATAGGCTTAGACTGCCGGGGGATTTCCCATGATGCATTGAGCTCCTCTCTTCCCTCTCCCCCTCTCTCTTCCCCTTTCAACCCAACTGGGTCGAGGCAGATGGCCTCCCACCCAGAGCCCGGTCCTGCTCCAGGTTTCTACCTGTTAAAGGGAGTCTTTCACATCTGCACCTCTGTACCACCCTGCTCTGGCTACCGGTGGCTGCTCCAATCAGATTCCAGTCCTGGTACCTGTCGCTCTCCTCCCCCTCACTACAAGGGGCCTTGGCCCCCTCTCCATCTCTTATTGTTTGTAAAAGAAGCTCTTGGAACAGTTGAGTTCATTTGATGAAGCTAATTTGTTTTTATCCACACGGTTGAAGCATTATTGAGTCTCTGTGGATAAAAGCATCATGTAATGCAGAGGCTTCTCTCTGCCTCTTAGTCTACAGTGAACCATGACTCAGCAGCACATGTTCCAACTTTGTGAAAGGTCAGAGGTCACAGTCTCACCTTGGTCTCCTCCTCCTGCTGCTCCTCCTGCTCCAGTTTCTCCAGTAACATCTGCTCCTGACGCCTCCTTTGCTCGTTCTCCTCCTCGGCCAGCTGAACATGCACATAACACACACATTAACACTAACACACACATCAAATACACAACAACCTGTTTTGTGTGTAGCTGTGTGTTGTTTGAGGCCTGATCTCTGTGGTCTCGCTGTGGGAGGAGCTTAATGTTATTTGGCCATGAGGAGGCGGAGCCTGAGATGTGTCGAGTTTACTCACCCTGTACGCTTTAATGAAACGAACAAAGATGGGGAAGAAGACGGACGGCGGCATTGTCTTGGAGCTCTCCCCGAAAAATTTCACCACATCTTCAAACGCATCCTAAAGTCCAAACAGAATTCATCACCACATTAGTTTTTAAAAACAGCAAGATTCTCAGCCAGGTTCTGCAGCCTCTTTGTTTTCTGGTTTCTAAGCTTTATTCTTGAGGGACATCAGAGATAATGAAAGTTACCACACTGATGGATCCAACATGTGGTGCATGTCCAAGAGTTCACTTTTAACTAAGTCAGGAGGAGGAGTTTAAATAAATTATGTCATCAGGAGCTAAAATATTAAAATAGTCAGATAAACATCAGGGTTGTATTTACTCACAGTGGCCACCAGAGGCCATTGTGTGTGTGTGTGTGTGTGTTCTCACCTGAGCGATGCGTGCGTCCTCCTGCAGTTTGCTGAGTCGTGATTCGTGCCTGCTGATGAAGTCTTTGAGCGTGGCGTTGTGTTGAACACTGAACTCTCTCCAGGTGAGCTCCATGCCGCGCTGCAGCTCCTTCACATCACACAGCACGTTCTCCAGACTCACTATACACGGTTCAGGACACACAGGTGAGCCTCACAGAGTCTGATGTTTTTGCAGTGTTCTGATTGGTTGATAGACTCACCTGCAGCAGCCTTGTCGACGTAGTGAAGCTCGTTGTAAAACAGAGACACTGTAGGATATTTCTCTCTCACAATGTTGGAGATGTAATGAAGCAACGTCTGTTTCCTGTCTGTCGACTTCGTATCCAGCAGCTGAAGGCAAACACACACTTATAACAAATGCTATAAACCTCACATCATTCTCATGTCTTCTATATTTTCCAGATAACCAATCAGGAGAGTTCATTATTCAAGGTTGATGGACAGTCCAATTAAAAGTTAAAGGAACTTTTATTGTGGAGGGAACAACATTGATCGGTAAGCATCACAGCATCACTGACCCAAAAATACTGTTTCATTCATGACTCTTTGTCGTCAGAGTTTATGATTCAATCATTTTAACCTATTCATATGTGTGGGAAGCCAACATGAAGTCAGCCGGCTCAGCTGGATTAGGACTCTACTGAGCATGCTCTGTGGGCCCCAAAACATTTCATTGTTTAAAAAACTTTCATTGAAATGAATGAATGATGGGCTGCCGTGTGTGTGTGTGTGTGTGTGTGTGTGTGTGAGGGGGATGTGTTACCAGGTCTAAACTTTGCAGTTTGAATCCGTACACAGCTCCTCTCTTACTGCTGTTCATGTAGTTCCCCAGAGCTAAGATGATCTATATCATCAACAACAGAAACAAAAACAGGTATTGTTTCACTCACTCAGTCACATTATATAGATATGTTTTTATATACACATACTGAATATTTATATATAGAGAAGATGATATACACATACTGTATATTTATATCAACATGTATAATCACAGACTGACCTCGAGGATCTTCTTGAGCTTCTGAGATGATTTTATAGAAACTGAGGCAGCGATCATGGCGTGGAGTTGCTGAGAGGAATGACAAGATAGTGAGACAAGTCACATCTACTTGTCTGTCTGTATAACTGTCTGTCTGCCTCTACCTTTCTGTCTTACCGGAGTTAACATCTGGACATTGTCGGTGAAGTTGCCCATGAAGGTCATGATAGACATGCGCTGATTGAGTCTTTCAATGCGACTGAACTGCATCATGAATCTGTCTTCATCGCTCAGAGCCTCCAGAGGTTTTCTGTCCCTCTCGTATTGCCGTAGAAGCTTCACCTCGGCCTCTGTCGGCAGGAAACGCATCAAACACTCCACAAAGTCGACCCGAACCGTCCTCAGGTCAAACCTGCAGAAACACAAACCTGTTCAGTTAAAGCTGAAAAGAAATTTAAATACATACCAACTGTTACTAATACTGATATATGGACTCCCCAGGTAGCCAATCAGCAGCCTGAACATACCTGTCTGATTAACTAAAGCGGCAGTCACGTATTGTCCGAGTGTGCCAACTTTCAGCCTCAGTCAGCCCAACTCGCAGCTACCCGGTCCTGATTACTACACAGCACACTATTCGTATGGTTCCATTACTATACAGTAAATACTACAGTACTTGTAGAGTTTGTCTTACTGGTGTTACTGGTGGACTTTAACCTACGTGTGGATGGCGCGACAGATGACCTCTGACCCCTGGCCGGCCTTCCTAAGAGTGATGGCCAGGTTTTTGGCTCTGTTGGCCTCCAGCAGAGAAACTTTAGATGGAGCTTTCTGAGGAAGTTTCTGTCTGGACAGAGTTAAGTCCACCGCCGGACCCTGGGCCTTCGTCTTAAACAGCTCTTCAAACCCCTCTACATCCAGATCCTGAGACAGAGACAGGTACAGAGAGAGAGAGAGGTAAAGAGACAGAGACAGACAGACAGACAGGCAGGCAGATGTACTGCCATGATTAATGCATCGCAGGCTTTCTCTCAGGATGTATATATCTTCCCAACAACTTCCAGCAAAAAGACAAGGCAGCCTGTGTGTACCTGACAGGTAAAACCCAGGGCACGATAGGTCAAAAACACTCTCTGCAGCTGCCGGGTTATTTTTGTGAGCGCATGTTAACAACTGCCCAGTTTAGTGTTGAAGAATATTCATAACTAGCTGGGGAACCAGACGAATCTGCAGCTCTAGACGTAACATTTTCTCTAAAAGAACAAACAACTGCAATTAAACTTTATGTTGATAAGAAATATGTGTTTGCCGTACTTCTGACCTGACCGTATCATATGACAGGACCATGTTTTGTTGCTCTGATTGGTTATCTGCGCCCATTAATAACGCCCCGTGGAAATCAAAAGGAGGTTCCAGACTAATACACAAATTAGTCTGACAATGCCAGGCTAATTTATAACCTCTGTTATGAACATATCTGAATATCTTAATCCTGAATACCCGAATGTCAGATAGGATAAAATAAGATATACTTTATTGTCCCGCAGGGAAATTTGTTTTGGACTCCAAGTCACTGCAGCACACAACACAGTTGCAAACAACGTCACCAAAGCTAAACCAACTAAAAGCTGAATTGCAATCATTGAAAAGTTCCATGTCTGTGAGCAAAACTGCTAAGGGTCTGACTCTGGGTTTACCTCAGTTTTCAGTAAAGAAGCAATATATTTCTCAAAACATTTCATCACAACTGAGGTCAATGCTGCAGGCCTATAACCATTGTTCTCAACTGGGCAAGACTTCTTTGGAACTGGAGTGAGAGCTGAAAGAGTGGACACCATGCTAGAGTAAGCTCTTCAGCTCAGGTGTGTGACCGCTG
Source organism: Lateolabrax maculatus (assembly GCA_031216445.1). Classification (NCBI taxonomy): domain Eukaryota; kingdom Metazoa; phylum Chordata; class Actinopteri; order Acropomatiformes; family Lateolabracidae; genus Lateolabrax; species Lateolabrax maculatus. Next base: position 35,261 of record CM062215.1, on the reverse strand, counting down.
TAATTGTTGATGGACACTCTCCGATGCGAGCTGCTGCTCTTGCTTCCTTCTTGCTGGGAGGGACTTAAAAATTGCAAACAGCAACGCTACCAAACTCCCTCAGAAGGACCAGCACCAGTCGTTACTCACAAACAACAGCCATGCCACCACCTCTGTTTTCCCCCGATAGTTCGTTCCTGTTTGATCGAGAGAAAACCCCTCGGTTTCAACCACGAAGTTGGTTACTTGAGGTAAAGGTCAAAACATCCCTTGGTGTTGACAAGGCGTTGCTCTCTTTTGGCTTGCAGTCATTACACAGTATCATCAAGGGCAAAGGAGGTCTTTTTCCCTGTCGTCGTAGGCCATGCTACACCTGCAACCTCCGCCTGTTGCGCTCAGGTTGCAGCCTCACACTTTCTGGCAGGTCCATAGGAATCAATCTGGTGGATCGGAGCGCTAGCAGTGCGTCTCAGGTGTAGGTGATAGGTAGCTGAGCCTCCATCCCCGCAGGTGATGTTTGGCACAGTGTACAAAGTCCCCAAAGTGCCAGGCAAACAGATTGAGTGATTGTTGCCATGTGTACTTAGCACAATTGCCACATTTAGCCGACTGAGTCGTTTGAATTGAAATAAAACATTATAAGCGAGTCTTTGTTTTACCTGCAGGATGGACTCGTCATCGATATCGTTGAAGACGGTCCCGTTGATCTGACTCGGCTTTAGGGCGACCCAGTTCAACACCGGCATCCTGAACTTTGTCTGGATCGGCTTCTTTATCTTCACCGCTGCAAAGCAGGGAGAGAGACAGGTAAGTGGGTAGCCAGGTCAGATTTACTTTGAGAATTATTTAAAGTCTACAGGTGAGTTCAGACCGAGTGTGATGGGAATTTCTGCTTTTGTGTTTTAGCTTTTGTCTCATGAGTTTGACAGTTGGCCTGTTTATTCATGTTAAAACAGCCAAAGTATCAACCTGTAGAGATATCACCCTGATACCCCTAACCCAGATTCTCGCCCGTTAACCTGACCCCTAACCCAAACTCGTAACCTGACCCCTAACCCCTGACCCATAGACCTCACCCCATTATTTTATTATTTATTATTTTACCACGAGCCACATCCTCTCTTTAAACCTAACCCTTAACCCTACCATATGTATGGGATGTGTGTCAACTCAGACTATGAATGATCTCGGAACAGTTTTTTCCTACTAATTTCTCCTCTGGTCTCTGTATGTTTATGGAGCAGTAAACATGAATTTTGTAACTCACTCCTGTGTTTGCTTGTGGGCAACTTACTTATTTACTTACGTATCTTTTTTGTGTTTTCTCTAAAGATGATTATTTATTTTTTTTTGCCTTTTTGACCTCTATTAGGCAGTTAAGAGGCAGACAGGAATTGTGGGAGACAGAGGGGTATGACATGCAACAAAGACTGTTGCTGGCAACAGTTTCGACCATGTGCCATGCGCTGTAACCATTTGGCTACAGAAATGATCTAAAATGTGCTTCATCTTCAGACTGAACACACATTGAAGAGGGTGACCAGTGAGATCAAACATGTGACATTAATAAGAGACAATCCATTCCATGGCTGGCTGTGCTGGAGGCTGATAGGTGGGGCTCAGTGACAGGGAGACGTTTCCAGTTTCCAGGTTATGGAGGGATGATAGAGGATAATGGAGGATGAAATACAGAAATATGGCGATGGAGGAAGCAGGAAAAGGGCTGATGGAGAAATGTAAAGATGTTTAAATGTAAAACTGTAAGTAAACGTACAGAATAACTTGAGAGGACCCTCTGTCAGCAAAACAAGAGAAAAACAACACATTAGTATCATGAAACTCAGTTCATAGGAAATTATATTTCGCCTTAAGTAACTGTGCACAGTAAAACCTCACACCTGTGACCTCTAAATTAATGTGTTATAGAGCTATAGAGTTTGACAGCAACAAATATAAAGAGCACCTCAGTGAGAACCGATGTGTTTGTGTGAATCTGGACTGCCAAAGAAACTAACTGTTATAAGTTAACCATTGGTATTGTGGTCAAATTCAAAGAACAAGTCATGCTTTTGGTTGCAGACTCCTATTCATCTTTTTATTCAAATAATATTTTCAAAATGCTCAGCAGCAATGTATAGTTTACATAAGTTGTATTTTATAGGTTAAAAGACAAAAACAACAATATGTACTGTAGCGGGTTTGACCCTTTTTAAATAAAGAGGGGTGCCAGTCAGAGACACGTCTGACACATAATACTTATAAAATGGAAAGAATGGGTTTGATTTTCCCTAAAGGGCAAATTAACACAAATGGTTACGTTTCTCTCCTTGCTGCAGTGATGTACAGGTGTATTCCGGGGCACCATCAGTGATGCTGGTGTAACTAAACAAGACTGAAACTTTCACCAGAGAGGGCAGCAAAACGCTGCTTCTCTGCTTGGTCTTAAGTTTCACTTAAAGCTCATTTTTCTAATACTTATGAACCTTTACTGCAGGAAGAGTCTGAATGCAGGACTTTTAACTCAAAGTTTCTCTGAAAGTTTCATAATTTCCGTGCAGCCTGTAAAGGCATCATTTCAACCCTCTCGTTCAGTCTCACCTGCAAGTCCCGAGTTAAAGATGACTGTGGGGGACCCCCCCGACCCTGGGAGAGGGGGAGCAACAGGGGGAGGAGGAGGGGGCATGGGCACAGAGGAGGAGAGCTCGCTGGTCCGACATGGGGGAGGAGGGGGTGGAGGTGGTGGAGGAGGACCAGGGGGAGGAGGTGCAGGGTACGACCCATTGGACGCTTTAAAGACAAGAGAAGAAGAAAGAAAACCAGTAATGTTAAAATATTTGTTAATATTTCGAGTAAGTTTATCCTCCAGTGATGTTATTTGGTAGCAGTAGTAGCATCACTTAGCAGTAATTGCAGTATCACTTAGTTTCTTTGACTACAGCAGAACCTGCTGCTGCAGTTGATGGTTAAATATCTAAATCAGCGGTCTGATTGGTAGAGCTGAAACTCACCTGTGCCTGGCATTGGCGGTGGAGGAGGGGGAGGTGGCGGGGCTGGCATCCCTGGAGCTCCGCCACTCCCTGGTCCCATGCTGTGATAGGCTACGGTCTCAGGACTGTGGAAATCAATCAGGTAATCAATCGACACCAATCGGTCACTTCATTGTTACGCTATGACCCTGTTTATTTTGTTAACGATCTCAGAGTTTTTTGGGGATTTTTGTAAAACTTGAGAAATACAAATGTATTTTAATATTTGTTTATCATATTATTTTGCATTATTCTTTAAAGAACTCATTGATGATTAAATTGTAATACGTTTGTATCGAATTTACAAACCCCAGTGAGACAAATATTTTCCTTTAAAGCTGTGTTAATCGTTTTGGCCACTTGGGGGCAGCAGAACGCAACAACAGTCTGTAAACACAACATCTGACATATCTTATAAAGCAGTTGTGGTTAACATGGGAGCAAACAGTTTTTCTATGTACACATCCAGCAGACACAAAGCAACAACACATTGTGACAATAATGAAAGGTGAACCTCAGGGCTCTATTATTGATCCTTTGTATTTTGGATGTATATGCTAATATTTGTCAGCACCTTTTAAAAAAACAACCCAAAATAAAAATGATTCACAACTGTTTTCTGATATATATGATATATATCTCTGTAGGTTGGTTATTTTCGGCACCAGACACATTATTGCTTCTAAATGTGTTTGCGTTAGTGAACAATTGCCCAGTTATACCAAGTGCCCTCACTGAGAGATGTAAGTCAGGGTGGGCCATACGTTTAGCAACAGCACCACCCAAAAGGTTTATAAACTGTAAATTCTAATGGTTTAATTTTAAATTGTCTCTCAGCAATGAAACATGTCAGTGTATGACCGTTTACACATAGACTTGTTACAGATCTACTTCCTGTAACCATCAGCAGCTCAGTTATTTAGATTCACATTATTTATATTAAAAACTTTTACTGAATCGGCAACTGTTTTACTGAAATTTCACCATTTCACGTTTGCCAATCAGTCTTGATTAGACCAGCCCATAACTCATTGTTTTAGTCCACCCTTGTGGGTTAGTGGGTTATTATTGGTCCTTTATATTTGTACCTTACATACTTCATGTTTGTGTCACCTGATGAATGGAAGCTCCACTATGTTCATCAGCTAGTCTAACTGAGCAGGTAGTGTACAGTGGCGCCTCTCACCTGGGGGACAGGTTAGGGCAGGGTGGAGGTGAAGGGGAGGCGGAGTCAGCCACCCCCCCATCTCCCTCTCCTCTCAGGGGTTGAGGAGCTCCGGGTCCTCCGGCCTGCTGGGCCTCCTGAGCCTGACGCTCCAAACGACTCTGACGTCGGATCGTCTGGTCCTTCTCCCGAACCATCCGCCGCAAAGTGTGCACCTGAGAGTTAGCGCTCGCATACACCTCCTGCACAGGTAACAGGTGTTACAACATGTTACTGAACAGGTAACGGGTGGGGAGTGGGGTTAGGGGTGTAAGAGGTTAGGAACCCCCTGACATGGTAAAACAGGGGTGGAGTTAAAGGAACACTACAACATTTCAGGAAATCTTGTTAAAGTGTAGACCCATCTTTTCTTAAACTTTAGACTGTTGATTTAACATTTAACTTAACATTTAACATTCATTTATCTCACAACATTTCTGTCTCCGTGGAGACTAAATGTTTTTTTTGGTTGCCAGGGTAACAGCACTGACCCGGACGTTGTCCAGCTCCTTGTTAGTTTGCATCAGCTGTTTCTCCAGTTCGACGATCTTCAGCATCGCTTCGTTCTCCACATCCAGCAGACGCTCCGACATCTGGGGACAGAGAAACAGGTAGAGATCAGTGTCTGTCTCTATACATATAGAGATGGGTTAGTAAAACACCTGTCTGTCTCTCCACCTGTCTGTCTTACCGTGCCCAGGTTTTCCTCCAGCTCCTCAACTCGTTCCAGAGCAGCAGTTTTGGTCTCGGCGTCTTCCAGCAGCGTCCCGACGTCGAACACATTGTCAAGGTACGCCTGAATCTGAACCTGCAGCCTGTCGCTCTCTGTGTGCTTCAGCCTCTGAGGCAAGACAGGTAGAGAGACAGGTTAACACAGTGTCTGGCAGGGAGACTGGTAGAGAGTCAAGTGTAGAGACGGGTAGAGAGACAAATAGGGACACGGATAGAGAGACAGGTAGTTCATGTCTTTCGTCCGCATGGTTGTTGTTAATCATCAGCCCTCATGTGATTGGCTGACGGTGGATCATGTGACTGTGTTACCTCTAGATGTTCGTCCAGGTTGAGTTTGGTGAAGTCGTACTGCAGATGGACTCTGAAGTTCATGTCCTCCACCGAGTGAACCACAATGTTAATGAACTGCATACAGGCCACCTGACAACAGTTACCACGGCAACAACAGACAGATGTTTATTAATGACCAGTTATTAACCTGCTGATGAAGAACCCTAATTAAACTGTTATTTCCAGGTAAATAAAGTTTCATCAGATGATGTGACTATCAAGGTTAAAAATCTAAAACAGGTTTCATCACGCTGACGAAGCTTTAAGTGAATGAAAGTCGTAACATGGCAGAAAGGTTTGTTACTCAAAAGAATGAAAAAGTCATTTACAGAAGTGAAAAGATTATTGACGTTAACATGAAGTTTGACTTTAATTGAATTAAATGTTAAAGTAAATACACATTTAATCAATTCCATCAAAGTAAACAAAGTTTATAAGAAGTGAATTCATTGTACCAAAAAGTCGATGTTGTCGTCTTCGTTCTTAAAATGTTCCATCAACTTCTCAAAACGCATCGACTCTGAACACACCTGCAACAGACCAATCAATCAATCAATCAATCAACCTGTGATTAAATCAACCTGTCAATCAACCAACCTGTCAATCAATCAATCCTTTTTTTGTGTGTAGTGTGTGTAGTGTGTGTGATGTTGTTTACAGTTTTGAAGTTATCGAAGGCCGACAGGATGATCTCATGTCCTCCTCTGACCAAACAAACTGCTGCCAACAACTCCAAGACCAGAGCCTTCGTCCTGATGTGGGGGGGGAGACAGGTAGAGAGACGGGTCAGCAGACAGGTGGAGAGACGGGTAGAGAGACGGGTCAGCAGACAGGTGGAGAGACGGGTCAGCAGACAGGTGGAGAGACGGGTAGAGAGACGAGTCAGAAGACAGGTGGAGAGACGAGTCAGAAGACAGGTGGAGAGACGGGTTGACTGTTAATAAAGCTTAAATATCCAACAGGGACATTTCCTAAAAGCTTAAATTGTTTAACTGCTGTCGATAATTATAAAATAAACACGCTGATCACAAACAGCCGTCTGTACATTGTATTTTCTCTACAGTTGTAGTTTTTCAGTTGTAGTTTGTAGTTTTTCAGTGGTAGTAGTTTGCAGTAGTGTCTGTGTGGTTGTTGTTTACTTGTAGTTTATTGTTTGTAATCTTTCACTAATAGTCTTGTTATTGAGTCTTACTTTGTAGTTTTTCTTTCTGTAGTTATTTAGACTCTCCAGCTGTAACTTGTAGTTTGTTGGTGCAGTAGTTGTAGTAGTATCTGGGCGTAGTACTGACCTGGGGTTCCTGTTGTTGAGGCTGAGAGCGATTTCGTTGACAGCGTGAGGATGAGCCATCACCATGTTAAATCCATACTGAGGAAGAAGACAACACAGATGAAGATCAGTCACATCTCTTTGTTCCAGTTCAGACTGGAGAACTCGATTTTAATGATTTCATGTATTTAATCTTAATTTAAATCTTAAACATCTGTATGTATTCAACATCTTTGATCTCGAACATGAGGTTTTAAATACTCAATAACAGAACTTCTGTCTTTGCTCAGAGCTGGAATGTTATACAACAATATATGAAATGATTTCTCCTCATGGCAAATGGGAAACACAATATTGAAATGTTAAAGTGTTACCTGGTAGTTCATGATGGCTCTGAGACACATGACACAAACGTGAACGTCGTCTTTCTTACAGACGAGTCGAGAATTCTTCAGGGTTCGACGACTCGGCAGAGTGTTGGATCGAGTCACCAGAGTCGAACTGCAAACACAGAAACATCGTCAGAGGGTCTGAGACGCCTTTATCTGGTGAGTTTATCTCTTTCATTTTTTTACCTGATGGAGTGTCGAGCCGCTCGGGGTGCAGAGGAGGACGGGGAGGGGAGGCTGCAGTCGCCATGGAGGTCCTCTATGGACCGACTCCAGGGAGAGTCTATGGACGAGACCTCACCTCCGGCCTCCGACTGCTCGCCATCAAACCTAAACACAAACAATGTTTTCCAATCTTTTTAAGTTTCACTAACATCTTGTATCAGTATGAACAGTTCACAATGTTGTATACACAATATACAAATACACATATACACAATATAAGCACTTAAACGTGCCATCGTGTTTGTACTGAACAAAACAACCAGCGGAGAATTATAAAAATATCTGAAAGCATGTGGAAAAGTCTCTGGATCGTCTTTGGTGCCGCAGTCCAGATTCATTTTAGATTTCTACTTCATATTTACATCCTTCTAACATCACAACCTGCTTCTGTTTGAGTATCAGCTGATCAACTAAAACCTGAAGTCTGAGTCTGACTGTACACAACCAATAACATGAAAATAAGATTGTACGTGTTGTTGTATTTTAAATATATTGAAGTTCAAACTGTGAACTGTGTATATGTGTATATACAGTATACATGTCTATATGTACTCACACACGCTTGTTCAGACTTACGTGACTGCGTACTGAGCAAATGACAAATACTCAACCAGAACATCCAGACCTCGATTCTCCTCATTCAGAAACTCTCTGACCCACCTACAGAGAGAGAGAGACAGGTCATTAGTTATCAGATAGAAAGACATCTGGTCAGGGAGACACACAGGTGGTCAGTGAGACAGACAGGAAGTCAGTGAGAAAGACAGGTGGCCAGGGAGACAGACAGGTGGTCAGACAGACAGACAGGTGGCCAGGGAGACAGACAGGAAGTCATTGAGAAAGACAGGTGGCTAGGGAGACAGACAGGTGGCCAGACAGACAGACAGACAGGTGGTCAGACAGACAGACAGGTGGCCAGGGAGACAGACAGGTATTCAGACATACATGTGTTCAGACAGACAGGTTGTCATACAGACAGGTTGTCAGACAGACAGGTACCCGATGTGGTTCGTGCGAAGAGAAATCTCGAGCTCTCTGAGCATCTGAGTCGACTCTTGAACTCTTCTTCTGAACTTCTGCAGACAGAGAGACAGGCAGACAGAGAGAGAGACAGACAGGCAGGCAGGCAGGCAGACAGGCAGACAGACAGGCAGACAGAGAGACAGAGAGAGAGACAGACAGAGAGAGAGGCAGGCAGGCAGGCAGGCAGACAGACAGGTGGGCAGACAGACAGACAGACAGACAGACAGACAGACAGGCAGGCAAGTGGGCAGACAGGCAGGGAGACAGACAGACAGACAGGCAGGCAAGTGGGCAGACAGGCAGGGAGACAGACAGACAGACAGACAGGCAGGCAGGTGGGCAGACAGGCAGGGAGATAGACAGACAGACAGGCAGACAGAGAGAGGCAGGCAGGCAGAGAGAGACAGGCAGACAGACAGGCAGACAGAGAGAGAGGCAGGCAGGCAGGCAGGCAGAGAGAGAGAGACAGACAGACAGACAGACAGACAGAGAGGTTAATGCCTAAAGGAGACTGAATAATCACAGTTCAACCTTCTACACAAACATTTCTTGCCTGAAACAGAAAAACGTTTTGACGTCAGAATTCGTCCTCAAACAGAAAAATATTAAAGACCAAACATCCTGTGATGTCATATTAAAGACTGACATCATTGCTGTTGTAAACCATCTAAAAACTCAGTTTCCCATCTGACCTTGCGTGTGACGGCCGGGTCCAGGAAGCCTCTCAGTTTCTGGATGTAGGTGTGTGGAGGGTTCTTCACCTGAAACCTCTCCTACATCAAACACACAGACACAACATATATGATAATATGATTGGATGACATCAGAACTGAGGTTTCAGCCAACAAACACAGCAGGTTTTATATTTAAAGTTTTCAACACATTTTTCTGTAATGGATCTTTTCTAAATGACATACAGCACACAACAAGTAATTTCTGGGGAACTGAGGAAATATCAAAGAAAGTAAAATGACTAAATTACTGACTGTCAACAGTTTTCATCTTTACTGTTTATTGACAGAAGATATTAACAGAATAAACTGTACACTGGTAAACATCAGATTCATTTATTTTACTGATTAGGACTAAATATAAATAACCAGCATGAAGAAATGATCTCAGGTACTGTATGTAACTTTCAGTTATTAATGACACCGGCGGCTGTTACGTGAACAGCAGTCAGCGTCATGTTGCGGATGTGCGTCTTCGCACATCCTGCGCATCGATCAAACTTTACTGCTGTACCACGTTACCGGCAACAGAAGTACACCCAGGCTTTGGAAAATGAAGCGTTATTATAATAACTGAAGCAGAATATTCACAAAGTGCTTTGTCGCCTGTAGTTTCAGTTTGTCGTTGCCCACATCAGGGTGATAATCTGGCCCCCAGCACGACATGTAATACTATCAATAACACAATCCAGTAATATATATCTAGTAATACACTAACAATACAAAAGTACCTCCAACTACTGCAGCTGGAACCAATATTTCTACCGTGGTGTACCACCCTGCCTCTGGTTTCACCATGGGGCCCTGAGGGCCTGTCTTATAAACGGCCCCAGGGCCTCTAGATTGTGTAAAAATACAGGAACCACCACAGGGCCCTTGTGCTTTAGTGGAGTATATTGCTGAACACATTTACCACAAAGTAACCCTGGGGTCTGCGTGGCCCCTGACACTGTGGGCCCCCAGGGGAGTTTTCCATCTAGCCTTGACCGTACAGAAGTAAAAGTAATAGAACTATGTCTCATAGCTAAGTTTTTCTGCAGTCTCTGACCTCGATGAGATGACGTCCTGGTTCTTCAGGTAGGAACAGATTCAAACAAATTAACTTTATTAACACCACCCACCTGATCACAGATCAGCTCCCACTTCTTCTCGTTGTCATAGGAACGCAGCAGACGCACCTTGTCAGGAGGCAGGTTCATCGAATTCTGAAACACACAGAGAAGTTAACATTTTAATTTCACCGATAGAGGGTCCATATTTACAGCTGCAGGAGAGGTCACATGACACATGCAGTGAAAACAAAACAGTCTCGTACTGAGCTGTATGGAACCGTCTGATGAATTCATATTAAGGTTAAAAGAACTCTGAAGAAACAAAGAACAGCCTACAACATAAATACAGACAATAGTTACAGTACAGAACAGCTCCTTTGATGTTTTACTGGCAGGTTCACTTGGTTGGGTGTGATGGTGATGTTGTAAATGTTCTGGGAACTGTATGCAGTGGAAAATGTGTTGTTTATACCGCAGCTCAAACCAGGATGTATTTCTGTGAGTGAGTTGTTGAAGCATAGAAGAATAGTTTGTATAACTCTACATTCCTTCTGAGGACATTATTGTTATATTGTCGCTCTGATAGTTAACTGGTAGATCATCTTCATCATCTCCCACCGTTAACCTGTTTGGTTCAGTGCAGATCAACCCATTTAGTTTGGTTTGTTTGTTCTGGTGTGAAGTCAAACTCTGGTGTAGACCAAACAACCCCACAGAGACCGAGGGTCCTGGTCCAGTTTCAAGTGGACTTGTTTGGGATGTGAATCCAAACGAACTGACCAGAGTCCATTTTATGTCGACAGTTGACCTGTGATTTTAAGTTGAATTCAAAAGTAAACTGATAAATCCATCTGCTGATCATGAACTGATCTAGACGAGATAATCCATATCACGTTCATTCTTTGGTAACCATGGTAACACGTATATACGTCAGCACGAGTCCAGGATTCCCTGATTCATCAATCAGAAGCAGTTGTAATGTCTCGGCCTGTTATCATTCATAACATGCAGCTGATTTACAGCCAACTACTGTACTACAGTACTGATAATATTGATCATAACCCTGATAATAATACTGATACTGTTAATAATACTTATCATAATATTGATCATAATACTGATCATAATACTGATAATATTACTGACACTGCTCAACCCCCCTGAGACCCTGACCTCTATGTATCTCAAGACTCTCTGAACCTGTTTGAGTAACTTGAATGAACCAGAGCATCCAGAGTTGAAGTGATGACTTATGATGTTGACGTGAGGCTAAGATGGCAGCAAGTGGCTCAGTACATATATGAACTTGGTTTATTTTGAACCTGAAGTTGTATTTGAGTCTTACTGCAAACTACTACTATTGTTACGTTTGTATTTGACTTTCTTGTGACATTCATCAGCTTCATGGTACCTTCTGAGTCTCGAGGCCTTCGACAGGGATCTTATAACCAGTGAGGAGCAGAGTTTGGTTCGCAGTTCTTTAACTCCTGCAGGTCTCAAAGATAGCTGAGTCCTCTCCAAACAGACTCTGAGACCATCAACAGGTCCAACACAGACTGGAAGGACTGGTCTGTCTTATGATATGAAGCAGTCTGCAGAGGCATCAGAGCAGCCAGACACAGCTGAGTCTCCAGGTGGATTCAACATCCACCTCAGAGAGACCACAACACAGACTGGGAAGCATCTGGATCCTCTTCACTTTGTAAAGGTCTGTAGAAACAGGATGCAGGTAACAATAATGTCTGTCTGCCTGCCTGGCTGGCTGTCTGTCTGTCTGTCTGTCTGTCTGTCTCTCTGCCTGTCTTTCTGTATGCCTGTGTCTCTGTCTGGCTGTCTGTCTGTCTGTCTGTATGCCTGTCTGCCTGTCTGCCTGTCTGTATGCTTGTGTCTCTCTCTCTCTGCCTGTCTCTCTGCCTGTCTGCCTGTCTGTCTGTCTCTCTGCCTGTCTGCCTGTGTCTCTCTCTCTGTCTGTCTGTCTGTCTGTCTGCCTGTCTGTCTGCCTAACCCCAACACTGTGTCCAACACTTTGGTTTATGACCAAATGAACTACGAACTTTCCCATCAGCCCCGGCGGCTCTCTTTCAGCATGCTAACAGGCTCCGGATGGGATGCTGGAGAATCTCGTTCAGCTCGTGTTTAAATCCCACAGATTCATGAGTTCACTGTGTAATCTTCAGGTTTTCAACATGTTTGCTGTCTGAGTGTGTGTGTACCCAGTGTGTATCTCGTGTGTGTGTGTGTGTGTGTGTGTGTGTGTGTGTGTGTTGTGTATTTACCAGTGCGATGGAGAACCTCTCCTCCAACTCGGCCGGATCGGGCATCGGGAGTCGAACCGGGGCGGCTCTGGACCGGATCACCGCCAGCTGGCTCTCCATGCTCTCTGCGTTCCCCATGACACACACCCGACACACACCCAACACACACACACACACACACTAACAGAGTGAACACACCCACCTACAACAACACACACACACTCAGCAGACACACAGCGACAGGAACATGTGGTCGGCCATCACACAGTGAACACAGACAGGCGGTGGAGCAGTGAAGGCCTGTCTGTCTCTCTCTGCTGCTGCCCCGTCTCTCTCTCCTGTCTCCGTCTCGTCACACGGTGAAGATGGTTTCCCCTCCACCTCCCGTCTCTCTCTCTCTCTCTGTCTGTCTGTGTCTCTTTGTCTCTCGTCCTCGCCGCCGTGGCTGCTGCTGCTGCTGTTGCTGCTGCTGATGATGATGATGATGCTGCTGATGATGATGATCCAGATGAAGCTCTTATGCCGTGTCGTTGTGTGTGTGTGTTTATATGAAATGTGTGTGCGAGCGCGTGTCGCAGATCAGCCGGTAATCCTCCCCCTCTCCTCCCCCACATAAAGAAAGAAAGAGAGAGTTTGCCTCCCTCCTCTTTGTCTCTCTCTCTCTCTCTCTCTCACAGCTGCAGTCTTTGTCTAGCTCGCTCGACCCTCCCTCCTCTCTCTCTCTCCCTCTGCCTCCTCAGACAATGAGCCTTCTGCTGCCACAGGCTCCGCCCACAACACACACACACACACACACACACACACACACACACACACACACACACACATTGACACACACACGGATGGTAGAGAGACATTGAGAGTGAGAGAGAGAGAGGTGTGTATAATCTGATTCTGAAAACAGTTTACATTATAATTATTCTAATGATTATTATTTAACATGTAAATGTAAATATGTATCTAACATATGTGTTTTAAATATACATTTAACGCGTTATTTTTAAGTGTAGTAATGTAGTCATAATATTTAATGTGTATATTTTTTCTTCTGCACAGAAAACAGTAAACAAAACATTTTTTTAAAAGACATAAAAGTGTTTGTTTAAAACAAATTATGTAGTAATGTATAGAATAAAAACAAGCTTTTACGTGTGTATATGTACACACATATACACACAAACATCAGTACATATTAAAATATTAACACTAAATATAATATAACATAGTTAAAAGGTTATAATATATTAAAGGTGATAAATACATCAGTACAGTTATAGATAGGGATAAATAGTAGAACTATCATATATCATTATGTTATTGGTATGTTATTATTGAATAGGGAAAATCCATTTATTGCACCAGACAGGTTAACAGAGTAAAAGATTAAAGATAATACATCGATATTAGAATATCTTATAATATTAATATTATAATATTAAAGGGTGACTCTGTTCAGTGGTGTGGGTTAGACGCGGCAGATGCTCTCTCCTCCCTCATCCTTTTTGTCCCCCACCTTCATGTGTTCGAGTAATAAAGCGGTAATAACGTCTAAGCCAGGTATTACGGTCATAGATCGTTGACGATAATCTCTAAGTGCATCGTAACTTTTCCCAATGCAGTGAACTAACCTCTGCCATAACCACGCCCCCTCTGATGCGTTCTCAGGGTCGATTTCATTGGTCAACTCCAATACAGTTATGCTGCGTTCCAGACACATTTGGAGGTCGGGATTTCCCAGTTGAAATTTAAGATTTGAGATTTTCAGTGGCTGTTCCCTACTTCAACATGGTAGAATTTACCTCAGAACCCTGATGAGAAGAGGGAACTCATTTCTTACTATATGTTAGTTGTATAAAAACAGCAGGCGAGGCTGAGATTAGAAGGAACTTGACATGAAAAAGCTCACTAGCCTATTACGTCATTTAGTAGCCACACTTCAAAACTTTTTTATTATATTATTATATTTTTTCCTTCCACTGTCACCAAGTGCTGCTCATGGTGGGTCATGGTAAGTAATATTTTAAAGAAAGTGTCTTGAGATAACTTCTGTTATGATATGGAGCTATAGAAATGAAATTGACTGAAGTATTCTTGCTAATTATTCATGCTGTGTATTAATTCATAAACCACAGACGGTATAAAGAAGTGGGCGTCGCCTCCGTGACATAACTGGTTGGTTTGTGACCGGCTGTTTAGAAGCCCGCAAGTTTGGCATTTTCGCTGTCACCATTTTGTTTTTTTGGAACCAGAAGTGACGTTATTTGGACGAGAGGGTGGAGCTGCAATTATCCTGATTGGTGGTCGCTGTGGTAACGGCTTGTCAATCACGCAATAGCCCTGCCCTAAAGCATATGCTGCTTTATCGTCTATTTTCCTCTAAACGGGACCATAATTTACTAAATGAACATCCTGCTGGACTGAATAAGACTTGAAACCAGCGACTGAGACCATAAACTCATCAGGAAAATGTTTCCTGAGGTAATAAATCAGGTGAGAAGTCGGGTCATTTTCTCATTGACTTCTATACAATTTGACTTCTGTTTGGAGCCAGTGGAGTCGCCCCCTGCTGGCCGTTAGAGAGAACGCAGGTTTAGGGACTTTCAGCATCTGCTTCACTTTTCAGACCCGGAGGCTGCTGCTTGATTAATGCAAATTATTAATAGCAAGTATTCATGCTAAGTATTAATTATATTTATTAATACTAAGTATTAATGCTAATTATTAATCCATATTAATGCTGAACAACAGAATCGGTCACTACAGGTCTGAGTATCCTTTAGTTATGTTTTCAAAGACGATTATGGACCGATTACGTACAGATTACGTTATGCGTTTTATTAATGCACACTTGTGGACTACAGTTTATACTTCTGCACAGTTTTAGTTTTATTCATTGTCATCTAAAAAAGATATATTGCACATATTTAGTAATATTTTTTCATATTCTGTACTGTAAATTATATTTACTAGTACTTTAATACTACTTATGCATACGCTGACCTTTGCACCTTGCACTAATTGTCTGTACTTGTTACACACCCACACACCACAGCAATTCCTTGTATGTGAAAACCTACTTGGCAATAAACCCAATTCCGATTCCGATGTTTGTTCATTTATACCCGTTGAAGTAACACAACGACAAACAGATTTAAAAAAACACAGTTTTAATGAAAATTTGAGAAAAAACATTTAGTCTGAACAATATCAAAACAGAAAATATAAAAATGTATAAGAAAATGAATCTGAAAAACAACAGATCAGAATAAAAATGTAGGGTAGTTTATTTATGAAGTATGTAGTCGCCGTGGCAAATGTCCTTAGTTTCCTGGGCCACGAGTGTAATTAATTAAATTATAAGTTTTTCTTTTTTAATGTAGATTTGGTAAAATTTTAATACTGGCTCTGCTTGCTGACATCACTTCTGTTTCCTGTAAACTTTACACAATAAAAGCCTTCCAGTTCTCCTTTTTCCGATCTGTATGGCCTTTATTATGAAACATTCAAAAGAGGGGGTTAATTTCATTCACAGCAGCTTAACATGATGTTTAAACATCAACTTTATTTATACAGTTTAGAGAAAATATTGACTTAAACACTGGGTATGTTTTTATGAGATTTTGAATATAAATGAAATAATATTATGTTGTGAACAAACAGAGGTCATTTAGTAAACCCTCTTTATCTCCTCCAGCAGGTGGCAGTGTTACTTTACAATGTAGTTTACACACCAATACAGAATGTATTATTATAGTCAAAGAAAATCATTTAAAAACAATTCTGAACACTGTGTTTGATTACTGATTTGACTGATTGATGAAATATAAACTGACTAAATAGCTTCACATAGAAACCTCACATTAAAGCACCTCCTTTATTACCTGTAACCATGAGACAGGTAGAGACAGACAGGCTGGAAGACTGATGGGTGGAGGAGTGATCGAGCTGCAGACAGTTCTTTTACTTTGACACATTAAAACACCTCCTTTATTACCTGTAACCACCAAAAAAAAAAAAGCTAAGTAGCTCCTCACACTACATTGTCATTACTATCATCATAATTGTTATTGCTGCCCTACAATGTATCTGCTGTTTGGCCCTGTAATATAATGTCATGTCCCACCCAGCTGTTGGAGGGGGAGCTGGAATGTGGCGCCAGGCTTTGACACTGA
The DNA here is from genome assembly GCA_031216445.1 of Lateolabrax maculatus. Taxonomy (NCBI): domain Eukaryota; kingdom Metazoa; phylum Chordata; class Actinopteri; order Acropomatiformes; family Lateolabracidae; genus Lateolabrax; species Lateolabrax maculatus. Next base: position 18,876 of record CM062215.1, on the reverse strand, counting down.
AGAAGGACGAGTGTAATAATAATCTTTCTGTAAATATTGTGGGATTGAAAAGAAAAATCAGTGTATAAGGATAATAATAATAATAATAATAATCATCCGTGTAATCGTCCTTTAATCTTCTTCACTGCAGCTTTAAAGTGTTTCAGCACCGCGGACAGAGTCTCTGCAGGAGCCCCGCCCCCTGTGATCCGGTCCATCACATGCGTCACCGAGACAGGGACAGGTGGAGACCGAGGGGGACACACCGGGACCGACGGACCGGCTGGAGCACCGATGGAGCTGCAGACACATTTCTGTTTGGTCCTCGTGATGGATTTGTAGTTTGGACGTTTTAAGGGTTTGACGGTCGGACCGGAGGGACAGACCGAAGCTCATCCTCCGCTGCTGCAGAGGGGCTCGCGCCGCTCGGTCTGGTTGTCGTCATGGGAACGGTGCTGTCTCTGTCTCCGGGCTCGCGGAAAGCCGCGGCTCGTGGGCCGGACAAGCTCGCGGAGCTCGCGGTGCAGAAGCCGCTGGAGCCCCGCGAGGAGGAAGATGAGAAGGACGGACAGAAGAAGAACAAGAAGAAGGAGAAGAAGAAGGAGAAGAAGAAGGAGGAGGAGGAGGAGGAGGACAAGCAGAAGCGGCACCCGGTGCTGCTGCACGCGCTCAGCTGGAAGAAACGTCTCGTGGCCGCGCGAGCCAAGAGGAAGGGCGGGAAGAAGGTGAAGCCCGCAGTGTCCGAGCCCGGGCACGTGCAGCGGGAGCAGGCGGCCACCGACAGCCGCCACAGAGCTCTGAAGGCCAGACACGGACCCATCCCGGTACCCGTACCCACCGTGCCGGAACACACCCAGACCCAGACCCAGAACCAGAACCAGGGAAGGCCGGACCTGATCATCTCACCGCGGAGGGTGGTGGTGCAGGTCGGTGTGTGTGTGTGTGTGTGTGTGTGACCTGTAAAATGTCAAACAGATATCACCTGTGTCAATACAAAACAATAAAAACGGAAAAGATCAAAAATTCATAAAAGGAACGTCATCATCAGTGACATCATTATTAACAGGATGACGTTTATTGTTGTAAAAACATTTAAAACATTCAGACCAAGAAATAAGATAATGAAAACTGGATCAACAAAATGTTTTACCCTTTTTGTGAAGCATTTTAACAATAAAGTTATTCATTTCAGGTGGTAACCATTCTTCCTGCAGTTTATTGATTTATTGATTATTGGTGTGAATGTTGACATCACTTATTGCACTTATCACTTATGTTATTCTACAAAACTTTATTTCTATTATTTCCACCATGTTTTTTGGCACCTAACTAGTTCCACATACTTCAACGTAGAAACTGCATTCAAACACTGAAACGTTCAGCTCAGTTAGGACATTACAGCATCTATTCCAATTTTTCATTACTTAAATCATTTCCAAAATATTCAGTGTTTTTCGGAAGATTTTCCCTATTTGAATAAATGTAAAAGTTCAAGCATTTTCAACTCTTCACTACTCATTCATACTTTCTGCTACAAACTCCATTCAAACATTAAAATGTTCCACATCTTCCATACAATCAAGGTATTATTCATCTTTCAAATCCCATTCAAACTTCAAACAAAAATATTCAACTTTGTTTAAAAAATAATTATAATGAAAGTCAATGAGAAAAACATTTCAAAGCCACTCATCTTCAACCTCCTCCAAATCCTTCATACATTCGCATAGAAACTTCATTCAAAGTTTAAAACGTTCATGACACTTGGGACTTTCTCAGGTGAATTCCACTTTTTTATTCAATCTTTTTACACAATTGCATTCAGCCCTTCTGAGATTTTTACATTAGTGTGTGTGGTGTAATGTTCACATCTAGAGTGAGAGGGGAGGAGATTCAAACTCAACTTAAAAATGTATCTTCATCTTGCTCCCATTGCCATAATTTTGACTCTTCATACATCATTTATACATCAAAACGTAGGAAAATTCATGATGGCTGCAGACATGTAAATACAATAGTAAACGGATTAAACTTTTGGATCGAGGAGCCTCTTAGCGACAGCAGCGCCAACCAACTGCTGCATTGAGTCTCATATTAACTGAGAGCAAAAAGGAGGAAGCAGAAACTGGGACTCCTCACATTTTTGACACTACAGACATAAAAACTACATCAGCGTGTTCAGCAGACTCTTTTGCCTGTCAGGGTAACAACATTCAGGCAATACAAGTTACAGCTTTGAGCTAAAAACAAAATGTTGAGAGATGCGCCTCACCTGAAATCTCTATGAAATGACCTCTGTGAGCCAGCAGTCACTCAGCAGTGACCATCACCATGGCAACCTCCCAGCTGATTGAGATGAGCTAACTAGACACTTTGTCACTTTTCCAGCTGCTTCTTCATGTAGTTTTCAGCTGTTATCTCCTGATTCAAACTACATTCAAACTTCCACATCTTTCTTATATTATGACTTTTTTTCAGCTTTTAAATCCTGTTTATACTTATATATATTCAAGCCAGCTATGCAGTTTGGCTCCCATTTTACACAATATGTTGCATCCTTCATCCCTTTCTCACTTTTTCAACCCTTCATACTTTTTTTTTCTAAATATTTAACAGCATCTCTTACCCACTCATTCATATATTCATCTAGGAACATCATTAAAAAAAAAATAATTTAGACCAACCTATTTACCGTGTCTTACTTTTCCAACCCATTCACGCTGCTTCAGCTGCTTGTTCATAAACATTTTAAGCCAGCTATGCAGTTTAGTGTCGGCTTTTCAACAAACCTTAAAATATTCCACATCCTTCATACATTATGACTTTTATTCAACTTTTCAATTCCATTCATAGAAATGAGACCCACCCATTTCCCATTACCCATTTTCCAAATCATTCATATTGCTTCAGCTGTTTCTCCAAGAGAATTTAAGCCAGCAATCCAGTTGAGCGTCAGCCTTCCAACAAACCTTAAACTATTCCACATCTTCCATTCATTATTGATATTATTCAACTTTTTTGCTAAACTTTAGCAGTCGAGTTTAGCACAGTTTCAGCAGTCAGCATTCACACAGCAATATCTCCAGAAATTGCCTTTTCTAGTTCTATTCAGTTTCTCTTAAATCTGGTGGATTTCATTCATGGGAAAGTCTTTTTTTTTTTTTAAATAACAAATAGGATACATAATAACGCAATGAAAACAAAATGTATGAAACAGATCATTTATTTAAAATCTGGACTGAAGAAACAAATAAGGATTATTGCAATATCTCAATTTGCATCCATAGTAAAGGGGAAATACAACACTTAAACACACAAAAATGTAGGGCTCATTCATAAATTTTCTGGAGGGGAAGATTTTGCTATGGTCTTGCAGTGAACTGCTGTTTATTTTTATTTCCCTCTTCAAAGCTTGCTTGCTGTATTTGAGTATTCTTCATGCAGAATTACTTCTACATTGATAATATTAAAACTTACACTGTAAATGACAGACTGTATCAAAATTAAACCCAAATAAAAACTTTATCAGGGCTAAAGATGGCTCTCAGTGAGTGTGTTGACAGTTAATCAGTTTAACAGTTTTTGATCAAATTACAGTGATTTCATCATTTTCAGGTTTCAGTTTGTTTAGAATTGTAATGATGAAGTTGTTTTTACGTGTAACTGAAACTTTTAAAGCTGCAGCTCCTTCAGTTCATGAGTACAAATTCAATCTGCAGAACTCCACCAACCAAAGTATTTTATTAATTGATTTAATTGTTCAAGTTTTATTTTCTTTAACAGTGATGTCATGACTTTGTTCTCCCCTCCTCTCTCTTTGTCCCCTCTCTCCTTGTCTCCCTTTCCTCTGCAGGCATCTACAGGCGAACTCCTTCGTTGTCTTTCTGACTTTCTGTGTCGTCGTTGTGTCAAACTGAAGGAGCTGTCGTCCAATCAGATCGTCCTGTGGTTCAGAAACGTTGACAGAGCACTTCTGGTTCAGGGCTGGCAGGTCAGTGTTGCTTTTGTAGTAAATGTCAACCTCTGCAACTACTCCTGAGACCTCTGCAACCACTTCTAAGACCTCTGCAACTCGTCCCCAGACCACTGCAACTCGTTGCCAGACATCTACAGCTAGTCCCCAGATCTCTGCAAGTAGTCCCAACTAATCTGCAAAAATGTCCACTAACCCTAAACTTGTCCTCAGTGTCTGGACGGTTTGTTATGGTCCAGCTGTAGTCACGACAGCTATTAGTTACTATTCAGAATACACCTGGGTGGACACCTACACATCTTTTTATCCTTTAAGTTTAAATGCATTTACTGTATGTCACTTTGGGCGAAAGTGTCTGCAAAATGAATATAATATAACTAAATGTAAAACACTACTTCAAAGCACTAATGCTAATTTTTCTGTTGGAAGGAGTACTCTTGTGTCCTTCCTCTGTCTTACTAATATTCTTCCTGCTGTAGTACTACTTGTCCTGTCCCCCTGCAGGACCAGTGCTTCATCAGTCCTGCCAGTCTGGTCTTCGTTTACCTGCTGTGTAGAGAGGCAGTGGACGAGGACACGTCTTCAGAGCAGGAGCTCCACGCCACCTTCCTCACCTGTCTCTACCTGGCCTACTCCTACCTGGGCAATGAGATCTCTTACCCCCTCAAACCTTTCCTGGTGGAGTCCAGCCGAGATGCATTCTGGGATCGAGCGCTGGAGCTGATCGAGCGGCTGAGCGCCGACATGTTGCGAATCAATGCCGACCCACACTTCTTCACTGAGGTGTTTCAGGACCTGAAAAATCAGGGAGGAGCAAGAGACAGGGAGAGGGAGAAAGAAAAAGATAGTGAGGGAGAGAAAGAGAGGGAGAAGCAGGAGAAAGAAAAGGAAAAAGAAAGGGAGGAGGAGGAGGACAGACAGAAAATGAAGGAGAAACAGGAGAAAGAGGAAGAGAAAGAGAACGATGGAGGAAACAGGATTGATGATCTGGATCGTTAAGAGAGATGAAAAGAAAAGAGAGCGAGAGAGAGGAGACCACAGTATTTGTTAATGAGACTCGCCCAGCAGCCGTCGACCCGCTGAGGTCTGAATGTAAACCGGCTGCACCTGCAGCTCTAACGCCGTTACCATGGTGACTGACAAGCAGTCAGACATCTGACGAACATTCGGATCGATCGTGACCTTTGACCTCCTGCTAAAGAGAGACTGAGATGTGGACACTAGCTCACTTTAACTGCATGCTGTCAATCGAAACCAACAGTATCTTCTGATTGTACCATTGTGGATGTAGACGAGTTACCATGGCAACCTTACATACGCTCTCCAGCCTTATTTTGTTTAGTTGCATAGCTGAAGAAAAACTTAGTGTGTCAGTCAGTACTGCAGGAAGGTATTTGTCATTAAGAGGGGGGTGGGGGGTTTCAGCAGACAGAAAACATCTAGAAACTCACATGATCCAAAAAATTTCATAAATAAAGCAAAAGCTGTTCCGCAGGGAGCCCAAACACACTGACCTGAACTACCAAAGTTGACTTGGTGATGGAGAATCAGCTTATCCTGCTGCTGCAGCTCCGGTTCCATCATGAAGCTCTTCTTCACTGCAGAACTTATAGCTTTGGTTCTTGGTTCTGCTAGTGTTTCCACTGTGTTTTACAAGCTTTAACATATCAGATCTATGTCATTAAAATGTGACAGTAGGACAGGCATCACTTTCTTGTGTTTGTTTGGAGAGTTCATTTCAGTTGGAAGAAGTGGAGCTGATGCTGATTTCCTTTTGTGTTTCATGTGATGACTTTTAAACAGCACTGTTGATAAATTAATAGAATGCGTCCAGCTGCAGCAGTCTGACAGAATCGAATAAGTGACTCCAGACCAGCTCGTCAGATCTTAGTGTCTCCTGGACACTCAAACACATTTCCTTACAGTGTTTATTTAAACACATCCCGTGTTGTTATAGAGCTGTTGCTTTCTTGACTGAACTTATCGCATCCTGAGCAGAATATTAGTTATAATTTAGATAGACATTTAGTTCCAGGAACTCATCCTCAAAGTAAGGTCAAAGGAAACAGAAGCAGAACTAGAAATGATAGATAGAACTGCAGTTACCTGTTTTTAAGTTCCTGTAGTGTAAAGCTGAATACTGTGAGGTGATTATACCGAGAGAACAGTCAGATGTGTCAGGGACATCCAGGAGATAATAACCCATTAGTAGACATATTTAGAAATAATGGCACTACTCTGCGTCTTCTTTCAGTCAAAATCAAACAGTTTAAGCTTTGATTAAAGGCATCAATCTGCTGATGTCTGTTTAAAAACCATTTTGAATTTTCTCTTTCAGTTTAAGAAAATGACCAAAAAGACTTGGAAACATCTTAAATTGATTCCTCAGATTATAAAAATAGAAATAGATGATCCTGTATGCCTTAAATACTTCCATTTTCAGAAATCAAATGACATGAGGGTGATATTTATACTATTATATAATATTTAAAGAGGTTTAATGAAGTCACCTGAGCTGACAACAAAGTGCTTCAATCACCTGATCAAAGCTATTAAACATTATTTAGAGAAGCTGTTCACAAGTTTGTTTGCTTGTGACTCTTTAATGTGAAGTAAAGTCCCGTTTATTTCACTTAAGTTTGAGTGGCCTGAAAGGATAAAACTACAATCTTTATTGGAAATAAGCAAAGATTAGAGAAAATATCGAAAAGAATGTCAATGTTAGCATAAATAAACTGTTGTGTAAATCAACTGTAACAGTTTGTGAACCACAGATTCAGAGAAATCTGGTCTTTGAATAGAGTTTATCATTCATATCATATTTCAGAGAAAACTTTACGTTGCTTTAAAGTCATATAGAAGTTAAACTGGTTACCAGTTTTAATTGTGAATCTCATATTTTTCGAGAGTTCCAATAAATCAAAATAACATGAAAGAGTCTGAAAAGCAAACAAACACGATTCAATCATGGCAACTAAAAATGAATCTAAAGCTAATTTACATATATTATAAAACCATAGTTAAACAGCTGATGACTCATCATTCACTGTCAGTTTCTGAAGTTTCACCTCTGACCACAGCCAGTATCACTGATGGTGATCTGTTGCACCTGGAGCAACACCCAGTGCTGATGTCAAAGGGTCCTGGAGTACACCGGCACATCACTGTAGGCAGGTGATAAGTTAAACACTGGAAAGATTTTCAGGGGTGTCAAATTACTCTTTAAAAACACCATAGATCTCCAGCTTGATGATCTGACAGTGTGAATGCCTACAGCTTGTAGTCACTGTTACCTTAGACCCTCTATGACACATACACAGCTTTATGATGGATGCATTGTGGGAAATGTAGTTAAGCAGCTGCACTTAAATGATAGATTCAAAAATTGATAACATAATCATAACAGCCATGATAGCAACAGCAGGTCATGTGACCCGGTGATCAGATGATGAGTTTGATGTTTAATGTCTCCTGTTTTCTTGTCTGAAGGCTGAATGTAAAATCAGTCAGGTGAACTGAACTGTGCCAACTGTTTTTACATAGAACTCAAACCACCGACATAAACAACACAAGTCACCGGAGTGTCTGTTGCCTCTTATTTCCTGTGTTTACTTTCACCTGATACATTCTACTGTCTTCTGTTGTCTTATATTCTATTGTCTTATATTATATTCTGCCATACTAAAGCCAAAACACAGTAACTACATATTTGGTCAAAGTTAAGATCTTAAACTGTTATGACTGTAGCTCTGATCGTGACTGTAGCTGTGGTGATCACCGTAACATTAGCTGTAGCTGTGACTGGGACTTGCTGGCTTCTCTTTACAACACAAGATAGAAATTTGATGAGCTCAGTGTTGTAAAGTCAGACACTCCTGCTTGATTTTAAACCTTTTTTTATTCCATCAGATATGTTGTTAAACACTTAGCCAAGTATATGTATAGACATAATCAAAGCAGCAACTGACGTTATAGTTACTGTCTGTAGTCTAATCACAGCTACAAAAACAGTATGTCATAATAATTAGCATTGATTTGTTATCTTTAGCTGCAATGATACAGAGTTGTGGCTGACATGTTGATCAGTCTCTACTTGATGGAAGTCTTTTTAATTTTGGACAGGAAATGCACAAGTGGTTAATATTTAATTTTGCACTGTTGTCAGTGGGTGACTGAAACTGTAGTTGTTGTTGTTGTTGTTGTTGTTGTTTACAAAAATAAGATCAGAGTTAGTCTGTAATCCAAACCACAGGTGTGTTAAGGCAGCTGTGTGTGTGTGTGTGTGTGTGTGTGTGTGCGTGTGCCTGCATGTGTCACTGCAGTGAGTCATGGCTGCATCACTGTTCTGGTTTTTGTGAATAACGGAGACAGAAGTCACATGATAAACGTCTGCTTGCTGTTGATTGGTCCAAATTTGCTGCAGAGAGAGAGAGAGAGAGAGATAAGGAGAGAATCCAGAAAATGCTCCAGAGAAAGATGACAGACAGAGCTTGAAGAAGGTAATGGTAATGATAAAACTGATGATGAGAAAAAAGACACACGAGAGACAAAGTGAAAGTGCCAACAAGTGATTTCCTTTAATTGATCTCATCTATTCCTTCACTCGAGTCTCTTCCTCTCCTCTCAGCAGAGATGGACAGAGATGTGAAGATGTTTCATTCGTCAAGTGTTGACTATTTACATCCACATTTCTGCCCCTTTAATCCCCTTCATGTGTAAAAAGCTCCAAGACTCTTACACTTTTCATTCAACATGGACGTGAACTCACAAAAACAGAAAATAAATAACTGCTGGTTACCTCAAAACTACAAGTCTCTTTTTAAAAGTGTAAATACTTGACTATGATGAGACATTTTTAATTGTGTTGAGAAAATATTTAACAAATGAAGCTGATTATCCACACAGTTTAACCCTTCAAAATAGT